>JAUEPU010000012.1:1200000-1662019 GCA_030435615.1 Armillaria luteobubalina
AATGTCGCTGAAGCGATTGACTTGCAACAAGGCATCATGAAAAGATCTGTCCCACGGCCCATGGCGATAATGGTGCTTGTAGCGGCGGATTCGCGCCCAGGATATGACCAATGCATCTGGTACTGACACTTGCCAGAGCTCCAATGACCGCAACGGCGCCGATGAAAAGGCCTCAAAAATATCGGGTATAAGCGTGTCGAGTTCAGGTGTTACGGATATGATAGATAGATTTTGTAGGGACACCAGAAAAAACTGAAGGGGATTAAGATTCTGGAGGCTGACGACTCCCAATGCCAATTGGAGAGTCACGATCCTATCGGCAAAATGAATAAGGGCAGCGATGAGTAAGTCTGGAAATCCTCGGCGTGAGGATTGGTGAATTGACACCGATAACGGCCTTGGTTTGGATCTCTCGACCTGACGCAGAAGCCCACGAAAGGCAGAATCATCAGCGGTTCTCTCAAATCTGCGGGTGTCCTTGAGACAAATATAGGACCACGCGAGTGAACACGACAGCAGAGCTGATCGCCAACCCTTTGATACCAACTCCAAGTCCCATAGCGACGGCTTCTCGTGTTGGATTTTCCAACAGTGGTTTCCTTCATCCCATATCTTTCGAGGGGGGAATTCCACAGCGAGAACGAAAATTTGGTGGAGGATTTCGACAGGTAAGTGTCGGACAAGGCTGAAGAGACGCTTTGCCGTTCGAATAGAATCTTCAGTCTCATGATACTTCTCAACAAGAGTCCCTAAAGTCCCAACAGTGCTGAGACATGACAGTTGCCCACCGACGTTTTCGCTTGTTTCTGAGTCGATCTTCTGCCGGAGTATTTGCAGGAGACTCTCCGTTTGTGAAATTATTCTATTCAAAGCCGTCTCTTCAGCTGGCGAAGGGGGGTCATTGCATTTGGAAAGACGCATGAAATCCGGGTGCAAGAAGATAGAAGGGGTTCGTCCTATATTGAAATCTGCCTGAGAGCCGATACCCTTAGAGCTTTCAGCGCTGGCTCCTTGGGACGACATTTTCGTAAATCCTCCATTTGGAAATGTTAAAGTCGGTGGATAACAGGAGAGATCGAGTCGACTTGCCTTCCTCGCAAATCAAAAATGGGTGCTTTTGAGCTGGGGTGGGGTGACGACAAGTTTTGTCTCAGATTCTCGTTGGATTTTGGTCCCAATTTTGAGCCGATCCAGTGGTTTACCGGAAGTTTCGGACCGTTGTCCCTTAATCCCAACCATGATTCCACCTTTATCTTATTTAGCTCTTGCTATGTGCATTACCATGGAGCGAATGTGTCCTGGCATCGGAAGAGGAGTATCACAAATACTCTGACTTAATACTTTTCCACCATCACGGCCGTGCGGCCTCGCATACCTCGAACATGTTTCCTATAAACAGCTCCAATTTTTGAGGTTTCAGCACTCATCATGTACTCCATACTCCTGCTGAACAGCACCGTCATTGAGTAGTATCATCTGATACAAATTTTCTGACTAAAACTTCCCACCATCAAGGCCATGCCTCATATAACCGGAATACGTTTCCCATGAAGAACTCTTCCTACTCCGGAGTTTTCAACGCTCATCGTGTCTTTGATATTCCTGCAGAATAGCACCACCATAGATAAGTATGATCCAATACAAATCTTCTAAAACTTTCCACCACCACCCTGTCTTTTCAATTGCGCGCTCATCATGCCTTCTATACTCCTGATCATTAACTCGGAGTAGTATCGTCCAATGCAAACCAAAGCTTCCCACTACTACGGCCAGGCCTCGCCAAAAAAATTCCGATAAAGAGCTCTTCCGGGTCTTGAGCTTTCTGCGTCCATCATGTCTTCCATACTCCTGCAGAACGGCACCGTTATTGTCTTTGACGAGCGTGACTCCCCTCAGCCAGTTCGGGCGGACGTTCTAGTCAAAGGAAATACCATATTTCAAGTTGGACAAGATCTCAAGCCTCTGGATGAATCTACGGAGGTCATTGACTGCACGGACAAGATCGTCGCACCCGGACTTATAGACACTCACCACCATATGTGGCAAACTCAGCTGAAGGGTCGATTTGCCGATTCCACCTTGTTTGATTACTTCTACAGAGGTGGGTAGGAGAATGAAATTCAACGCGTTCCAGCGTTATCTGACATTTCAGCGTGTAAGGTTGGTGCCAGTGGGACTTCTTCACTGCGGAGGACATCTTTTGGGGAGAACTTGCCTCGTGCATAGAAGCTTTGGATAGCGGCACCACTACCGTCGTAGATCACGCGCATTGTAGTCGCACACCGGACCATGGTTAGTTTCCACACATCCATATCGTTAAAGACCATAACCTCCGTCTCAGTTACTCAAGCAATTTCTGCCACTTTGACTTCTGGCCTGCGATCTTTCTATTGTCATGCGGTTGTACCGGAAATCAAATCATGGTCTCCTCAATTCGTACTGGGCGACTCTCCGGCATGGGCAAATGATCTGCTCAAAACTTTGGCGCAGAAAAGTCCCTTTGGTCCCAATGGACGTGTCCGAATGGGATTTGCATTCGATCAACTGTATCTACCCAAAGACACGGTTCGGGAGATTATTGGTACCGCGCGCCAACTGAATCTCTTTCCCATCACTGCTCATGCTGCCGGTGGGGCGTTACAAGGTAGCTTCCTATATAGTAACTTGCTTGTTTTTCTTCGTACTGATTCACCTTCAGGCTTTCTTCGACATATCCAGCAGACGCATGATTACGGCCTCCTCGGTCCTGACTGGATTTTCAGCCACGGAGGATGGGTCACTCTCGATGAGCTGGAGCTGCTCAAACAATCCGGAGCGACTATTTCCGTAACTCCAGAATCCGAGCTGCAGATGGGACATCCAATGGCGCCCATTGAATCCTCGGATTATCCTGGCTTGCGGGACTGTTGTTCCATCGGCATTGACTGTTCGTGTTCGAACTCGGGTGATATCGTTACTCAGATGCGACTGATGCTACAGTCGGGCCGAGGTATAGTTGGTCGACAAGTCATGGAGAAAGGAAAGATAATGAAAGAGGTATGCATTAAAATCGGGGAAGTGTATGCTATGGCGACCATTCGTGCTGCAAGATCTTTGAAGCTTAACGCGGGCCAGTTGAAGGAGGCGGCGCTAGCGGACATTGTCATTTATGACACTCTTAGTCCGTCGATGATCGCAGGTGCTGCGGAGAATCCTGTTGCGGCTATCATGTTGCATTCGAGCGTCAGAGATGTTAACACAGTCATTGTGGATGGCGTCGTTCGGAAGAGGGATGGCAAGCTTCTGCTTGTGGAACTTAACACCGATGCGAAGGTGAGGGTGCAGGAGAAGGTACTTGGGTGGAATGATGTTGCGAGGCAGGTGTTGAGGAGTCGGCTTGAGATTGAAGGGAGGATGAAAGATGCTGGCTTTAGGGAATCTATCGTTGCGCAAGGGATCAAAGATGCGTTTTATCTATCAGATGATGTATTTGTATAGGATTGGTGAGCATGTATACTAAGGCACCGTCTCGGTACGATGCCATGGACGTTCAGAGAATAAATTACGGACGTATCCAAGTCGCATCATTGATTTCAGCAGATTAAACCTTCAGGAGTGCTGATGTAATAGAAAAATACTTGAAAAGGAGGAATGAGAAAAAAGTCCCAGCGACGGCTTGGTGTTGAAGGTTGAGCTGAGCGATCCTACATACGGGAAAAGATGTTCACCTAAACATCCATGTCAACCGCCAAGGAAAGACTTCACGTGGTTACTAAAGTTTGACTCGAGCTCGCTTCAGACCCAGTGTTACAACGTTGAACGGAGCGTCTAGGCCCACACAAGAACCAATAAGGAACGGCGTATTCGCAGTGATCGGCATTCGTAGCTCAGGACGTCAACGGCCGTTACCTCATTTCGCCCCCTTCGCATCAGGGATCACCATGATGACCATCTACTTGAGCTCTAGACGCTCGTTTGATAACTGTCATTTATGAGACCATGGGGATATCCTGGAAAAACCATACTTCGCCGTACCACATACTTCCAAGTAATGGCGCTAATAATCGATTCAGAAACTGTACTGACGTAGTGACTGTTCAATTCGGAGCGTTTCGACTGCAGTACGGGGTTGTGCGAGGATTGCTAGCCTAGTACTCCGAGCAGGCATTTTTCCGTTCAGCCGGACCGGTACGTCAGGTTCGCAAACCAATCATCGATATCGAATTCCATGTAATACCTTGAGGGAAAATGTAGTGCTCAACTTGCCAGTTCAAGTCCATGAAAATTGCCTGACGACATACTTCCTCCCTTTGGCGAATGAATGTTGCCTGTCTCAGAATGTCTCCACCATAAAACATCCGAAACGACGGTTTGTATGAGTTCTCATCTGATTGCATGGTCACTGGGTGTCCCCGAATGAATGAAGGGTGCTGATGCGAGGAAATGCCTCATGATCCAGACCCTCAGGTGATAGGTCTGGTGACCTTCTATGGACTTTAAAAGCCTCGTCTTCTCACACCCCACCTCAACCATCATGAAGGAACTAGCCCGCCCTCCGACCTATGTATGTTCCTCCATTCCCCACCCTCCCTCGCTGACCGTCTTGTCCTGTAGCACCTACCCTTCTCATACACCAACAAGAGCGCTTTCAAATACAAGCTGATCCCTTTCGCCACGCTTGCTTTTGGGTTGCCCTGGTTGGCAATCGGGTGGAGGTGGTGAGTAGCGCTGCATCAGTGCCGCTTCACGGTACTGACTACGCCATTGGTAGGTATCGTCCTGGTGGAATGAAGAACCCGTAAACGCCTGCGATATGGTTGGATGCAGTCAGCGCCTACACTGTCAGATGAGATTGACTTATGCATACGGTCGGAAAGCATATTGTAACACACTAGGATTGGAATGATCACTGAGTTATACTGCCAAGAACCTGAAAACGAGAGCAGTGCAACAGAAGGTATGACTGACGCTGCGCGAAGGGTCTAGAAGGCAGGACGTGTCATCGAAGACTTTGGATGTGACGCCAATTGTGTAAAAGCCCCGATTCTTGCACCTCATTGCCCTTACTCTCATGGAAACTTCTGATGTTTGTTGCTCATAGTCGCGAGCAATCTGCTTAGCTCGTACTGTGCGCCTCGTAGCGCAGCTGTCAACGAACAGCAAAATAGAACGTTGCGGAATCTGTAGGCAGTTCTCGTCTGGACAGATGGACACAGAATTATATTCCAATGGGTATACAGAGTCCACATCAAATGGATATACAATGGGCAGTCCATTACGCGCCATCATTACCTATCAATCAACAATGAGCTTCAATTACAAAGGCATCGAGAGAGATGGAACATACCAGACTCCTTGGTCCATTCAGCGTGCTGCCGCGTATCAGCCTCGCTAACAGTGGGCCGCACGGTCTCCAAGGACTTCAAGAAGTCATTCAACTTTAGCTGAGGTTCCTTCAGTTCGTGCGACTCTAGCTCTGACCACGTCTTCTCTGTAGCATCAGGATCACCCGGAGAACATGGTGTCCATTTTGTCGTCTCAACGCGCTTGAAGTGCGTCGCTCCTATCACCTTGCGCACAGGCTGCATCAGTGCGTCACGAACAACGACGGATATATCAGAACCGGAATAACCCTCGGTCCTGTCGGCTAACATCAGGTAGTCTTTGGCGGTGAGGTCGCAAGGTGTGGAACCGACGTGAAGTTGAAACATCCGTCGCCGAGCCTCAGCACCAGGAAGAGGGATATGTATTCGCTTTTCGAACCTAACGAAACATGAGACACGGGGGTAGACATGGAGAAGAGGACACGCACCGGCGCTTGATCGCGCTGTCTAGTTGCCACGGAATGTTTGTCGCACCCAGAATCAACACCCCAGTGTTATCTTGCCCAACACCGTTCATCTGCACCAATAGTTCCGTCTTGATTCGCCTTGAGCCTTCAGACTCGCCCTCGTTTCGTGAGCCAGCTAGAGAATCAATCTCGTCGATGAAAATGATTGATGGCTTTGACTCGCGCGCCAACTCGAACAGCTGTTTAACGAGCCTGTAGAGATATTAAGACACGAACATTGAGAGGACTTTAACAACCCACCGTTCGGAATCTCCCTGCCACTTGCTGACCAAATCGCTGGAACTGATGCTGAAAAAGGTGCTCTTGGCTTCTGTTGCAACGGCTTGGGCGAGGTACGACTTGCCGGTTCCTGGGGGACCATACAATAGGATACCCTTCCATGGAGTGCGTTTACCGGTGAAAAGCTGAGGAAATTTGACGGGGAAGATAACGGCTTCCTTCAACGAGTCCTTGGCGCCGTCTAGACCGGCAATGTCGTCCCAGTGAACGTTTGGTTTCTCGGAAAGAATGGCACTAGAAAGCCCTGCCCGCAGTTTCTTGACCTCTATGTCTTGATCGTCTTGATCGTTGTTCTTACTTTGGGATGTGATGCATGAGATCAAGGATACCACAGCTGCTGATGTATGCGTACCGTTTCCCCAGAGCACCGACACCGGAACCGACGACAGTAGCGGATGTCCCGGTGTACCCTTCTCCTTGCGATGCAAGATGTTTCTCCAATAACTCTGCCCGGGAAAGGTATTCGTCAACTTTGACTCGGATAATCGCCTTGGCCTTGTCATTCTTCTCATCTGTATGCCGCGGAGTTGAAGTTTTGCAGATAAAATGCCCAGGTAGACGCACATTTCAGTGCTAACATAAAAAATTCCAGGGCTAGCATGTATCGCTTAAGCGCTCCCGGATAGTTCTTATTCGAGTCGTCCTCGACGGCTTTCTGAACAATTCCAATCGCTCGCTGGATGGATTTGAATTTGAGTCTACCAGTAGATGGAATGTTGAAGACACGCACATTGAGGCTGCTTGAGTGGGCCATTTAACTTTCAACTGTGGGTAAAGTACAGCAAATATTCCGTCGTCGTCGTTGCAGCAGTGCCAGCAATGATAGACATCTCGGCGCCACTCACGCAATCAAATCCAGTAGCGGCAGTTGCCGGGTCCCCGATTCTTTCCCTTTGGACCGTGAACTGGAATGCTGTTTATCTACTAATCCAGGCTAAATTAGAATAGCTTGATAAACTGGTTGTGCAAAAAGCTCGCTCGGCGGCTGCGCCGCCAGCTCGCATTTTGCACAACCTCAAGAATCTACCTCAGTATTGCCCTCCATGAAAGGTCAGAGATGACAATATGCAAACAAAAGCAGAGAAATAATCAACAATTGTGGACAACATACAAAATCATCAAGCAACCATGAAGATGCACATTGCACCTGTATATTATGTACCACTACACTAGTAGATCAAAAATCCCTTTACATACCTACTGTAGTAAACTGTAGCTACTGGGGCTGACCATGAGACAGCACCACCACCACCACATCTCTACACACGAAGTACGGGTTGCGGTTTGGAAACATAGAGACGGCAACACATCAACGGTGGGCAAAATAGGTCAGCATATTGGTGAGCCAATAGGGAGATATCGGAACGAAAGAGGTCTCAGCCACAGCGGCAACCAAACGGCAAACAAGCCGTCGAGTGCCGATTGATCGGCTATCACTAAAAATTTGTAAGCAAACCCCAGGTAAAGCCCCTGTCCAGACAGTTTGGCGCTACTCACGACCAGTTACGTTCTGATATAAACCCTCTATCGTTTCCTCATCCTTCGGAAAGAATCGGGAATTCTTGGCCAGGCGGTTGTTTGGGCTATGTTACCCTCAGATGGCCTTGGCATCACATGTACATAAGGGCCGGCAATCTCGTGAATTCTCTCTACAAATTAAGTACCTCCTTGAACGCTAGCGCTGAGCCCCGACGGCCCCCTGCACTGTGGCAGACCATTCTATGTCCTCCTGTCTACTTATTTTTGAATATAAAAGTGACAGTCTCCATGTGTCTATCTGAATGGTTAAAGAAAAAATCGCCTAGTCTATACCTTGGGTAGTATCCTTACAGGTGTTTCAGCACCCAGGAATGCCCTTCTGGTATGAATTTTGCGAAAGCAAGTATTGAAGTTAGTGTCTGCAGTTATTATGAAATTCCTTCAAGAGAGTTCAGCTCCAGAAGGGTCCTCCGCCGCAGAAGAATTCGGCGAAATGGTTCTCCGCGATACAAGTCGCTGGTCCCCATTATAGCTGTCGTCAAGCATTCTACCTTTCACCAGTACACTGTACAACCAGACAAAAGTTACCCTGTATGACACATGTTTTCGAACCATCAATATTCGCTTCTGTCCAGCTTGGAGACTGTCCTGGGGGAAGCATGAGAACAAGGAAAACTTAGGGGCAGGGACATGTACAATGCAATAAATCTACTATGCTTCTGTTTGATTGAGCTGCCTCCAAGAGATCTGGAGCACGCAAAGGTAGTACGGGAGTAGGTACCACTGTTAATTTTTGGTTGTTGTATGTACCAGTCTTGAGTAGGTCGGAGCTGCGGCTGAGAAAGCCAATTTTAACAGAATTTCAAAGCGTCAAGAGGCTCCTGTATACATCAGGCAAGGAAAATAAATGATATAATGGTAAGTGAGGTGCGCGAAGAAAATATACATCGCAAATATATGCAACACCACAGATAATACAATGTCAAATGAGCAGTTGACACTTTGCGGGATTGAACACTCAACTGCCAAAAACAGCAGCCAGATAGCGGAGCGCTTGTACCACCCGGCTACCTGGCCACTCATCCTAGCCGAGTAATAATATTATATATTGTACAAACTTTCCTAGCTCGTCGTCAATGCTAGTATCTTGGGCCTAAGTGTTCAATCCCTTTTGACCGCTCCCCTTACACACATTTAGATTTGACAGATGCTTCGGCCTTGGCGGGACACCTCCCCATTCTCCAGCGGACACACTTTACATCTCTGTGGCGACTGGAAATTCGAGCCACGGCATTTCGTTGATATAGTCATCATGTCTCGAAGACATGACGCTGAAGAGGAAAACAGGTAGGAGCCGGCTCGTATTCGGAGCACCGAACTAGCCTGACTGCTGCTAGCACGTTCATGAAACATTAGCACAATGACAGAAGGAGGGCTTGTTCACTCAGTGAAATATATACTCAATGTGACCGCAGACATATGAACCGCATCAATTTCGCTTGTAATAGTAACAAATCTTCGGCACACAATACTACTTTAGTATACAAAATTGTAGCTGTGACCCTATAGTGCTCAGACAGCGGAAAGAACAGATGCATAGATCATTGTATGCTCAATAGTCTTGATAGTCACTGGCTTTCAGAGCATTTTTCGCACCTTCGATGGTGATGTAGTATGCTCTGTCACCTCCGGTAGCCTCAACCTAAAGTACGGCATAGGAGTATGTTTCCTGTGCCAGCATTCTTCATGATACACTCACTGTAGAAGTCCCATTTCCCAAGTAGGAGAAGCGATTGCGATGTAACGGAACAAACGTCCAGTCCTCCCATCGAGGCGAGGCCAGCGTTTCCATGTATTGAAGAGCTGGAACCATGTCAGTTGGCGATTCACATTCGTGTCTGTCACGGAAAACGCACTACTCCCAGCGTAGATGGCATCTGGTTCACCGTCCACCTTGCCGCCTTTATACCAGGAAGAACAAGAATCGGTCTGTCACATAAATATTCAAAGCATGTCCCCAGTTCTCGAGAATGTTCATACAAATACGAGATCTTTCATGACCGCTGCCAACGGTTGCGTTATCAACGGAGTTAGCTAAGTATAGATAGTAAAACTAACCTTCTTGTTGGATATTATACTCGTCCTGTGCATCCTTGTTGACTTCCATGGTTTTTATATCTTGCTTCTGTAGTTTGGACCTCGAATTCGTTGAGTAAAATACGATCACTAAGGAATCCTCTGAACGTACAAGCAAACGACGATAAAGTCTGCTTGTGCCTCCGTACAAGGCAACAGTGACCCGTTGGCATACGTTATTCCAGGTCCACAACCCATGAGGAGCATGTTGGGAAATCCGGCGACGACCATTGACATATAGGCTGTTGGGCATATTAATTATGCATCGAAACGAAAGCACGGGAAACTCAAACCTTTTGGTCGCTGATCCCATACATCTCGTAGATCGATGCCGTCTTTTCCAAGGAACTTGTAGCTCGGTTTGAGACCTGTATCGAATCCTGTCGCGAGGATAATACGATCAACTGGGCGTTCAGTACTGTCGTCAGTGATGATACTATTTGGGGTAATCATTTTGATTGGTTTATAGGTGAGCTCGACAGTAGGAAGCTTCAGTCTGGGACAGATATTGAATGCGCGCCAATTATCAAGAACAGAACATACGCTTCCAGGAAAGCACCACCAGGGGTCGGTCTACGACACTACTCATTAAGCGGTGAGCATCGCTCCACAGATGAGAAGATCTAATTGTACCCACCCCAACAGCAAAGCTGTATCACATTCGGGTCAGCCACCACCGAAGAAACATAAATTAAACGACATGTCGTATAACTCACTTGGGAACTAACGTCTCGAAAACGTCGTCTCTTATAGATGTTTTCATGTGATCAATGGAAACCTGCTTCATTTTCTGTACACCAATAAGATCACCGAGAGTGAAGTCGATCAGAAAGAATACCTCCTGAGCCTCAGACCCTTTCCTCACGATGTCTGGGCACGTCAATGTAAGTATAGGACAACCTCGATGTCGCAGAGAGAACGAACCATAATAACTGTTTACGGGGGTAGAAACCTCTTTAAGATGACGGTAAAAAATCTCCGGTGTCTGTATAAAATTGGCTTGTTCTTCTTCCGAGTCTACACGAAGAAACAACCATTAGACATTGATATGGGCATGATTGCAGCGACGAATTACATGAGAAGTTCTCGTTGTGCCATTCACGATCCTGAGGCCCGAAAAGGACTGGGACGACCTGATGGCAGGTAAGGATGTGACGTCGGGCGCAAGATGAAACTGACCCAAAATTTGGATCTAGCATAGATGTCGAGATGCTTGCAATACGGCGCAATAGCACCGATAGTTTGAAGACCAGAAGAGCCGGTTCCTATGACGGCACTAGTGGGATTGCGTAAGATTAGAGCAATTAGACACAGCGGACACATCACGCAACGTACACACGTTCGTCTTTGAATGTGCTCTGCCAATCAAAACCGACAGGCCACTCGGCAGTGTGAAGAACAGGTGATTTTGTGAACGAATCAGACCCAGGAATCACCGGACGATTAACAGTACTATAAGCGTGTCAAAGAACAAGTGAGAGATCAAAGAAACGATGCTCTCTTACCTCAAGACACCGGTGGCCGGGGCAAAAATATCATAGGACTTCGTATCAACTTGAGATGTTTCTAAATCTTCCACCGTTATGTCCCACATTCCACGAGTCTCGTCATAGATGGCTGCCGTGACTTTGTGTTGAAGGCGAATGAATGGAACAATCCCGAATTTTTGGGCAAATGTTTTGAAATATCTCTTAATTTCCGCCGCAGAGGAATAAAATCTTCGAAATGACACGTGAGTAGAACGCTACGAAAAAAAGTAACACGCTCACTCAGGCCAGTCTGCGTAGGGTGCAAACGAAAATTGATAGGAAGCACTTGGATTGTCGCCTTCAATATCTCAGCCTTAGTGTATGGAATATAACGAGTTAATAGCGATCGTACATCGGCAACCTGGATAGCGGTTGGCGTGCCTATAAGGAAGGTGTCACTTAGTGTCAAGAACTCGAGAACTATCCCCATTCACTCACCATGTACCGGTAAGATCTAGAAGTAGGATTGTCATAAGTTGCCTAAGCTTTTGCATACCAACAAATATGCCTACCATCATCTTTCTCGAACAAGACGAACTCCACTGGTCCAAGTACACCCTTCTTCTGTGCTTCGAGGATTTTATAGGCCAGACACAGTCCAGCAGCTCCAGCACCGCATCTAAGGTGTATAAGATAAGCTATGCCGAGGGGCATAAAGGCCTGTAAGCTCACATGGCGATGCGCAAAGGTCGCGGATGAAATCCTGGGGAATTAATCTTGGCTTGTAGGCTTATAAATCCTGCGATATCAAGAACACTTACCAGGTTTATTGAGGTAGTTCCAATTGCTTGGCGTATTGTTGTTGGCGTTACTTGTGACGATGTCTTTCGTATCAGTTTTGCGACTGAAAAAGTGAAACATGACAGAAAGAGATTGGTGACCCCAAAATGGGGGGCTGTTTCAAGAAGATGGGGTGCAATAGTTCCTTGTACTTGTATTTATCCGTGGTAGAGTGACATCAGATGACGCGTGAGTGGAAAGAAGGATACATCAAACAGAAACTTCATTCGATTTAGGCAACTTCGTAACCTCCGCCTGTCCTCGGCTTGTTGCGTAAAAACTGAGCGTAGACGCTCATCTGACGTGAAAAACATCTTTCGGCATAGAAGGGGCTTTCACTCTGTACTGGCTACTCGAAATGAGCGCAATTTCCCACCACCAAGTAGGAGTCACTTGAAGCACAGAGAAGACGCGAACCATACCGAAAGAAGGCATCATGTCCAGAAGAAGGACAGTAATTAGACTCAGCGGCGGCGCAGCTTTGGGATAAAATCCATCAGTTAGGCCGTGCCGATTGATGCAGAGTGAGAAGGTGGGGCAGAGTCATAGAATACAGTTCAATAAACTTGAATGAATAGCGAACAGTCATTCACCGGGGTTCCATGATCCAGAGCTCAGTTGCATTTGATTCTCTGTTTCACGTCGCGAAGGAAAAAGGACGCCTAGGTTAAGGTTCCCATACGAATCAGACAGGATGTATGGCAAACGCTTCGATGGAGGCGAGCATCGGTCCACCTGATGCCATGCTCGTCGGCGTTTGATTTCTGCTTGTATGGGAATTGTCTTCCCCGTATAGCAGGACGCTCCCTTCAAGACCGACGCGGAAGGATAATTTGTGAGAATTCCAGGACAGCTTCACACAGACGTCAGCATCTTGAGCATGTGTTCAAACTTCCATATTCACACGGCAACAAGACGAAATGCGTGAAACCGGTAAAAGGACGTGAATGGAGTTCGTCCGCTCGAAACCTTGATAATCAACAGATACCCTTTCCGTGCTGTTGAATTATCCACCAGCCGTTTACAGTGTGCCCTGCTTTCGCACTGGTCTATAGATCTGTCTGCAGTGGAGATGCTGATAGTATGCAGGACTGAAGCATAATCAAAACCTATGACGAGCGAGTGCAGTAATGAGGTCGAGGACGTTTTGTATTACTTCGGAGAATACGTTTGTAGCATTCCGATTATGGAGCTGTCGACTCGTATGTCATATTCAGCCACTGCGTAGAGAAAACTGATATCTCGGTAAGTGATGCGCTTGGCATAACCGGCTATGTATTGTCAGTTCTGGTCCAGCTCTGCCTCAAGGAATCGCCTTACTTCGAGGCTCATCTGATTGCCCATGACAGGATTCCTTGTGTCCATGCCTCCATGCTATCCGTTCGGTGTCGGCAAACCGGGTCACAGAAATACGCATTAGTGCTCCCTGTACATTGCCTTAATGCCCGCTCAGGAGTTGGAACTAAAGAGGGGAATAAAGAGGCGAAAGATCACTCACCTCCGGATCCGCACATTTTGTGACCTCCTGCGCCGCAAAGTCCTCCTCCGTTTCCCATCTAAGATCGTGTACATGTTTCAGTCGATCCCAGTGGACCATCCTGGTCAAAATCATCTCCCCACGCTTGCCCTTAGTACGTGCCTAATAAATCATCGAGCGCTTCGCGAAACTGGGCGGTAGATGAGATAAGAGTTGACTAGGTTGAGCAGTTCTATGAGCGAGCTCTGCATTTCTGTGCCATCCTTTTTGCTTACGTCCGCATTCGACATTTCAGAATGGATTCGAGAAGATGATGTTCCAAGGCTTCAACTACCCATGAATAGCCATCGAAAGATTCTGCCAGTACATGGCAGCACACTGAGACGTAATCCATGGTCGGAAAATGTTCTATGATGTCTACGGGCTTTCCCCTTGACCCAAGATGCAAGACAAGGCGAAAACACCATTCGGTGACCTGACCCTGAGAAAAGACCGGCGAAGAGAATCACTACAAACACTCAACGTTGTGCAATGATGCTGAGATGGTCTCTCAATACAATAGCGTGGCCGCGAGGGAGTTGAAGGTTGGAGATGATTCGGCGCATTCCAATTACATGCGATGTCATCGACAGACTCGTTCGATACATCCACAGATTCCGAGTGGATGTTACTCGATTCAGAAGATTCATCGTAGGCCAATGAATCTACAAAATTCTGGCAAGACGCAGCTGTCGTGGAGTCGACAGTGGAGTCAAAGTGAGTTCATGCGCGCGTCAGACATTTGGTAAGCCCGGAGAGACACGTATCACAGATGCGAACGTGACAGAAAGGATGTTAATGAGAGCCACAGGGGTGTCTTTGAAATGATCGCGCAAATCCACGGTCTCTGAGGTCAACACCGTTTTTGGTAGCGGCCTTCGAAAGATGAACAGTAGAAATACACGATCCAACGACACATATGCGGGACTATCGCCGTCATTTGATCGACGATAGCCTTGGTGCGTCGATGCTTTTTGCTAAGACTGGCCTGGATCGAGCGAAAACACTCCTTGGCAATGTCCAAGAACTGATGCCGCACGGTAGCATCTGTATCCATGGAAAGCGTGTCGAGGGTGCGAATGTTGTAACACGGCAAGCAGCCGAGGGAAGGTAGAGTCTTCGGTCTCAGCTATCTCTGCAAGTTTATCCAGAGCATAGTGTGATCCGGATATAGCAGCCCGCTAATAATTCGGTCATTAGGTATTACTATCACCGGAAACGGAAACAAAATACCTTCAGCGAATTCACATTCACGTCTCCCAGTCTTAGAAATCTGTAGAGAGACACCGATCGAGAAAGAAAGTCGCGGTAGAGGTTCCAAACAGTAGAATTTAAAATGGATAAAAATTGCAAAACGGTCAGGTGATGCCACGTTTCGCGAGTAAATTCGGAATAACTCTGGAATCTGGATGTGACGCGTGTGGCTGTTTCAGTTGGACGCGACGCGTCGCACCGTTAAACAATGACAGTGCTTTTCTTCCTTGCTTATCCGTCATTTACTTGATTCATGTGAGGTATCCTCCTTCATCATTCCTCCTAAGCCGTGATTTGCTCAGAACACGCGAAGTCCTCGACTCCTTCGACTATCGCGACAATATTTGCCTCTGTGAGCGGATTGTGCGGGGAAGGTATGACTATCGACGTTACCTTGAAGTTCAATCATATGGTCAATATAACAAATGAACATGCAAACTTTTCTTACCTGTCACCCTCAACGGCAGTGAAATTCATCAATCCATCGTCGATAGCGATCGATATGACTACATCAAATTGAACTGCAATTCCTTTGACGACGGACAGATCTATGGTCCCGAGCAATTGAGATGCAAAGCTATTCGCATACTCTAGCTCCTAAGACGCGCCGTTTCCAGTGAAGGACCGAATCTGTCTTTCCATAGAGTTGAACCTAAAGGTGACGTTAACAAAGTCCATAGAGTCAGGATGATGGATACGGGCGTACCTCCTCGACGCTGGCTTCGGAAGTATCGTGTTCCTCATGATAACCGGCCAAAGATTCCATCAGAAAGCTATAGACCTTAGGACCTATGGTACGAAGGACACAAGTCAGAACTGTAAGTATGTGTCAGTGCCGGGCTAGAGGTGGAATAGAGGTTGAGATACGTACTCCTCAGTGCGTCAACGGATGGTGAACAACTGAGGAGCAAATGTGACAAAATCGGTAAGGTAGGTAACGTGTGACCGTGACGTGACGATAGGTAATTGTAAGTAACAAGTGCGCATAAGAAGATCACCAAGGGCTTATAGCCCAACAAAAGCTGCACGCCCAATTCGAACGGGACAAGATTCATGGCGCGCGCCACCTCGTGCTCGCTGAGCCATCTAAATTACAGAGACGCTCCACGGACCGCCACGTATGGATCTGAAGGCAACATCTTGCCCGAAAAGCTGACTTCGGCCTGCTGCCGAAGCATCAGCGGAGGCTCATCGATTATAATGACCTGGATAGAAATCAGTACCGTTTTTTCTGAGAAAAGGACAGGTAACTACATGAGGGATGTCTCCCGCGAGCATTTCTGCTCCCTTTACTGTTCTTCGACAATACCCTCTCCACGAAGATCATCAGCGATGGTGACCATCTCATCAAATTCATCGTCATATAGTTGAATCACGCATCGTTATTTCGTGTATATAACGAGATAGCAGTCGATGAATTTGTTGCACTTGAAAAGGTGTACATGTGCCAAGGTGTTTGCTGCACCAGCGGAGATTATCTGTCGGACCTCCAGGTTCACCACGTGGGAATGTATCGGTAGCCTCTAAGGTATGCTAAATAGCGGAAGGATAATTAAAGGAAAATAAATGTGCCTACAGAAGGAGGGGATAGAAACGACTGTCCCGCCGATGTTTTGTCCATAGGCCGATTCAGCAGCGACTCGACTTTTCAAAGATCAGGCCTAGGAGGTATTCAAGTGCCTCCAGAACTTCAATCAATGGAGTGACTGAGAGATCGAGGACAGATGCACGACTGGGGTCCCACCGAAAGCGGTGTATTGTCTGGAACTGGAGGAACGAATTCGGTCCGAATGGAAAGACTGGAACGACAGCATACACCCGCTGTTATATATCTCCCGGTCTCCCTGATACATTGTGATACTGCGAGCCGGTTCCAATAGCCCCCTGAGATCCTCTATATGCACATTTGGCGCATTACATGGCTCATGTCCAATGCTGGGGTGGGTAGTATTGCTATTAGTGCGTATCCAGGGACGGCAGCACAGGAAAACTTGCAGAATATCATCTTCGGCAGGGCAAAGGTTGGAGCACCCCTCAGCAAGAACTTCCAAGCTATCCAAATCCTGCTCTTGAATCTTGGAACGAAGCTTCAGCCACCAACGTCGAGCGACCAGAGAATAGAGGCATACGCCGTGCGAGAATAACTTGCAGGAAAGAGCAGACGGATACAATTGGAGCCATCGAAACGCACGAATAACCAAATTCTAACAATTCTGGTCAGCAAGAATGACGAGTGCACGACAACGGAGAATACCGATGATTGGGCCTTCGTCACTTGAGAGCCGCTCATTGACATGGGTTAATCACGCTGAACTGAAATATATTGCAAGGAAAGGTATCGTTGTCGTCAAGAAAGAGCCATGGCGACATGAGTGATACTGGACGATGTGGCTACATGGCGGTGCAGAAGTTAGATACGTGGCTTAGACAGGTACCACCACCTGCTCAACATCCCATTTTTCTGGCACAGCAGCTCTTCAATTCCTAATCATACTACGAATACAAGTCCCCATTTCCTATTCAACATGCATCAAATGCTATATCAGACCACCATCGCGGCAAGAGCAACACCCAATATCCCCGACAACAAACCGCTACAACTATTTCCTACGGCAGCATTGGAGGGAGCAGGAGATGCGCTGGTGGACACAGCTGCACCTGAAGACGTAGCGGAGCGGCTGGTGCTCAGTGTGCTAGGTCTGGTGCCGCTTGACGACTGTGAAATGGTACTAACAGGAGTCGAGAGGCTAGTGGTCGTTTCGATGGAAGTGGATGAAGTCACGCTATCCGATGAGGACGTCGTCGACGTTGACGAAAGTGTGACCTCCGTAGAACTGGTGGCCTCACTCTCCGTCGAGGATATCGATATCGGTATCGTCTCTGTCGTCGTAGGCAGAGGGTTCAAGGATGTCGAGCTGTATAGTGATGAGTTCTCATTTCTTTACACCTGCTTCGTCTGGCTTACGGAGTAGGCAGCGACACTGATGTCGACGTTGTCACGCCATCGCTAGTCGAGATGGGCTCAATGGTGATTGTCTGTGCCGCGACCAGGGCTACGGGAACTAGCCATGCGAGCGCAAACTTCATGATGGTCGACGGATGGCCGGCTGATGGAAGACCAGCCTTGATATATATATGATGCGACAACCGGTGCTCGTGTCTCCCACCGTGGTCAATTCTTACCTTGGGCTATGCAAGACGGCTTCAGTTTGCCATCCGTCTGCAGGGAACGGCATATGGTCTGTAACACGACTCATCTTGCGACATTGAATCAACCAAAAGCGGCCCATCCTGACCGTGTTCCTCTAGAGCGACTCTGTCATTGGACCAAGGAACAAATCCCAGGCCTATTCGGATTTCCCTCTACCAGTATTGACCGTCTCCACTGCCATCTGGATACCTTGGAATGTCAGGCTGTGCGCCAGAAGCTGCGGTTCGTGCCGCCTAACAAGGTCACAGACATCTCCACCGCGGACGTACATATTATCAGGTCTGTCGTCGCTTCTTCCTAGCTATTTACGTCCGATCATCCGTGTTTTCCGGTTGTCGCTCGATATCTCTCAATATCAAGTCATTTGCAGGCAAGGCTGCCCCTACAAGAGCCTAGCAAGTAAAGAGCTTCTTTATCTTTCCGACATCGTCGCTGACTATTCGACCGCTCTGGATCAAGGGTCTGCCTAAGGGAGATTATAAGTGAAGATATCCAGTGCAGTCTAAGAACAGGTGCTAGCAGCGGAGCTCGAAACGGCTGGAGTAACAGCATGGGTCACTCTTACCGAATCCTCATGACTTCTTCAACAACCGCCAAGACCCCATTGGCAGTGCCGTTTACTTTCTAGGCACCTCTTTCAGTGTGTATGTCCGCTACAGCCACTCGTTTGTTGAAGGGAGACACCTTACATTCATACCACAACACCCTTAAAAAACAGGGGCAGTGTAAGCTCTACTCGCCAATCGCATTCATCCCCTACCAACACCATACTTATCAATCGTCTACCCAGAAAGTACGCGGCGGTAGTCGGGAACACGTTATTCGAGTTTGGACTTCCCACTTCGTCTTCTGAATTCCCCATGACCGTCGTGGCTAACTTCTACGATCCCCTGCACTTCTATGACCCCGTTGAGGTCCTTGATCCTTTCTGGATCGTTACTAGTTTAGTTCCAAGTGAGTTGAAAGCGTACAGGCATGCTGCATGCTTCTCGGGGAACTTTTACTCTCCGGCGTCTTGGTCTCCGTGCGGCGCTTCTGTCCAAGGGGCAGAACGTTTGCATCATATTGCTTACTGGAGTCTGTCTCTGAGAAGGACATGGGATAGCTCTATAACAAGAAAGAGGGTGACAACAGGCTTGCTGACTGCCTTCGCGAGAAGCACTGTGATGCCATATTCACCACTTTCTTTTTCACTTGGTCACGAATTCAGATATCTCCCCTAAAGATTAAACTCCGAGGAACATCATCGTTCGACCTCCAGCTAGCTGCCGACAACATTCAGGCAGTCTTGGTAGATGGTAGATAAGGACGTGATGGGGATACGATTATTTTTACATTCGGGACGCTTTATGAAGGCCGTGCCCACCGAGTACCTTTCCGTGTGGTTTCGGAACGTGGGTGGATATACGTAGGTATTCGGTTCAGAGGACAACTTTCGAACTTGTTCAATACCCGCCTACACCTCGAATAACCCCTTGGACTCAGCAAGTAATGCAAGTGAAGTAATTTCGGGCGGTCTTGTGATCCGCCATTATGCCCGTAAGACCTTGCACCCAGTGAGTGATCCGCTAATCGTTACTTTAAGTAAATATATTTACATGATTAGCGAACAAGCGAATGCTTACAGGTTGCTAACTATACGATGTCGTAGACGGAGTCACTAATTATACACTGCAATCGCCGTCTTTAATGTCTTCTCCAGAATCTTGAAATGGTGCCATGCGCTTCTGCAAAGACATAGACGTATCTGAAAGCTATACTTCGTTTGACCACAAATTACCGGGACCGAGGTTCCTTGCATAAGAACGTGGCGCTTGATTGGACTGTAAAGCCGTCAAATACGCTGATTGGAGCACCCTAGAAGCCCGGACGTGATGCATGATGGACAACGAAAGGTTAAAATATTACCAGGACCTAAAATTTTTGACGGGAAGTCTAAATCACGTGGGTATCACATAACCGCACGGCGCGACGCGACTGGCGGCGGGAGCACAATTCAACTGTGCCAATGATATTCGGAGCTGAGGAAATAAACGCTCCATATCCCATCAGGCTAAAGTAGCCTGCAAAATTAGTTAGTTTCACCACAATTGCGAAGCCAGTAGTTTTTAGCGCGCAATTTGGAACTTAGCGTCAGCGGCCTCGTTCATATCTCGTCATGCGACGACAAACGTATCTTCCATCTTACCAGAGGCATGAAAACAATGTACGTGAGCATAACCTCAGAATGCGAAATTGCTTCTCCTGGGGTGTCAATCAGACAGGTGGATTGGTTGATTGACGGTGTTTAATTTCAGAATCACACCACATTGGTTCATCTATCCCGGTCCCAGTAAGCTCCTTCGTTACCACAGCTGAATTTGGGAAGCCAATGAGAAGTCAAGTTTTCATGACATCAATCTTGCTTACAGTATAGCCCGACTCCAACGTCAAAGGGTGTATAAGTAGAACAGACAATTCCACCATTCGGTTCGGCCAATCTTCCAGGTGTGATTTAAAGTTAAGAAGTTTCCAGGTATTCAATACTAGTACATGCCAAGTTTTTACAGATAATAATAAAACAGAGCAGGCTTAAGCCCAACAGCACTCAAGAAGAAATTCGCAATGCAGCAGCATTCGCTATGTATTGCCATAACACTTTCGCGACGAGTTTGGGATGCATCATGACGATCGAGGGTGCAAAGAAATGCCGATATTCGAATATTGCCATTCCAGCCTGCTTGTCCTAAAGACACCAGTGAGAAGGAAGTTCGCTTGGGACTCGAGGAATAGCATACTGTGAATGCCAGAATGAAGATCTGTTTCGTGTACCAGCGAATTAAAGAGCCTACGGAGAGCGTTTCTCCAGCCATAGGCACAGTAGTCGAATACCCGTAGTCTGTAGTCGTAGAGTTTGTGTTTCTGCCTAATGCATCAAGGAGGAGCGTCACGTACCGAAGCTTTTAGCAGCATCCCTACAGTATGAGCATTTAGATAAAATCCACCAATGTATGAAGGAAACTTCTCATACCAGTAAGGAATTGTCTTGTCGGCCTGCATTTTGAAGAACCGCTCAGAAAAATCGGTCGGAATCGATTGTACGTTCTTTTGCAATAGCGTATTAAGACAGATGGCACCGATGAAAGCCTTCATACATCCTTGTCTGGAGATAGTGGCATTAGGATGGAAAAAGGAAAAAGGACGAGAAACGAACCCAAAAACGGGATTGACTCTCATAACACTGTCTCCAGCAGCGATAAAGTTTGCTGGCAAGTTCGTAGCCTTCTCATATCGAATATGGTTTGCAGTCACTGTATAACTTCAAGTTTAGATTGAAAATATGCGAATAAGTTGAAAACTCACAGAATTGAGTCTTGCTGCATACCGCAGTGTCTTTGACCTCGTCCAGAATGTCCAAAATCTGCAGGAACCATTCCGGGATTGGCTTTCTTACGACCAAGCTCTTCGTGTATGCCTTAAACTCGTCGAGTGTCTGAGGAAGATCGGGACAACCCCAGGCTCCCGTGCACAGTTGAACTGTTTGAAACGTTACACAATCAGATATGCCGGAAGAACACGGCACAAGATAACGTACGCATATCTCCTTCGATACGCTGACAATATATTGCACGAGAGTCCACCCCGGCCTCAGTGAGACAAACATAAATCGAACTGCATCTGTCCCATGATGTCGTAAGCCCAGGAAACCTCGTCCCAACTTGGGGGGGCACATGGAAGCGCAGCGTTGAATAGTAAACATTCGGGTCGTACTTGATATTCAATTGTTCAAGAGGAAGTTTTCCTCTTGGGTACTTGCCGGATTCTGGCACGCCGAAGCCTTCCCGCCGTATCCACTTCATCCCGGCGCTTACTGGCCCCGTGCAGTCTGGGTAAGCAGTATTCAGTCGAATTACATCCCGTGAGGGCAATCGTGACTCACCCATAATTAACATAGCGTCCACAGCCTGCATCCCTTCCTCTGTCCGGACAAGAACCCTGTCAAGGTATTGTTTGTTTGACTCGCTTCTAGAGACACCGGTAACGGTGCCAATAATCTGGCGGACATGTTCATGACGACCACCGAGAACTAACCGACGCAGGAGATTTTCGAGCCCTGTCCGTCCTACAAATGTCGAACAAGGAAGCGCTCCGCCATACTCTTCATAAGGGACGTATTGCCAGTCGCCATAGGTTGAAAAACGGAAGTCTGCCGGGTTGATGCTAAAGAACCGACAAGTTACCAGGTTAGTAAATCCTAGGCACAGAGCAGAAAGGTACGCACCGCACGTCAGAAGCCTTGCATTCCTCATCGAAGTAGGGGAACAACTTGCGGTATACCTGATAAACGAGGGCGGGATATGCTTTCGAAGAGCGTTAAGAAAGTTGCTGATACATAATGGTGGGGACGAACCATGGAAAGAATTATACTGCATCACTCGGGAACGTGTGTGTTCTTGGTTCCAGGCATCCCTCCGTTGAGCGTCATCACTCCCCAACCATGATTCGGCTTCGACGATAACAACCTCTTCGAAGTGATCCAGGCAAACACGGGCGGCTAGGAGACCTGAAATGCTGGCGGATTGATTGGTTAGCTGACGATAGGCTATCATGCGTATAACATTACCTGCCACCGCAAATTACGGCAGTGCCTCGGATTTTCTGTGCAGCTGTACGTGGAAAACCAAGGGCGTCGATGTCCTTGACACAAGTCTCTTTGAGGAGAAAGTGACGCTTCAGAGCACGCCCAAGAAGCAAGAATAGGTAGTAAATGGCAAAGGAAGCTGCAGATAGCCACAGAAGCCCCATCGCAGAGACGCGTATGTTGCCTGTAACATTGCATGATGCCTCTACATATATATATGGCGTACGGCACCAGATAACTCAGATCTGAATCCAGATTTTGTCCATCAGAACATACAAAAGTGGTACTGAAGAAGCAAAGGAACACGCTGAGATGGGAATTCGCGTTACTATCATGTGTCCTCGTTGTGCTTCTATCAAAGAGTATCAAATCCAAAGTGGAGGCTGCCGGCACCGGCGTAAGAAAAGGGCGGAAACGCAGACGAAATAGACACAGATAGAAGAACGCAACTCAGGAAGTAGCGATGCTCTAACAGTGATTTCGTTTGTTCTCAGTAGTCGCCGGTGTGGTCAAGGTTATTACGAAACGTCGGAGTGGGCCCGGGAATGACCGGAAGAAAACTTTCACACACTGTGGCTGTGCTGAACCCTTGTTTTCAGCCGTTCTCGAGTTGTTCTCGAGTCCGTTTTTCGGTCGATGATACGCGGATCCCTTCAAGAATTCAGATTGTGATGAACTCCAGACCTTGCAAAGCTTTTTAGCGGCCAGGGGAGGTCGCGAAGTGACTTGTATGGGCAACGAAACGATCCAACCCCTTCCAGGGCGTGATCCGGGTTGCCAGGTGCGCTACAATTCGAACGGCAGAAGCCTGCTATTAGGGTACGAAGATTTGATAAGGGTGTTTGCCTGTCGAACCATACGAATATCTTCAAAGGATATAAGGGCTGTTTCTTCATGGGACTTGGTACACAACGGTCGAGAAATTTTACTCTATTCATCCCTCGAAAAAAAATCACTTTCCTTACTACTCAATGCGGCATCACCAAAGAATGATGATGTGCGTCACCGTCATACCCATCTTTTAATGTAAGAGATGCGGTGTCAAACTTTACCACCTAGGCTTCTCGTTGGCGCCTACTTATCAGGTAGGCCTGTAATATTCGCGGAAGGAGCATCAATTGACTCGATCCCCTACTCGCTACTTCAGTGTTCTAGCTACACGCTCTGGAGTACGTCTTGATACGTGGCTTGTTCATATATACCATTATCTTGGGCGATCATACTGTCCGGCGCTAGGACCGTCGTAAAGACCGAGGTACTGCGAGACTTCTGGAAAGGGAACGCAATCATCATCTCACGGTTTTATTGACTCGTTGTAGGTTGCGCCCAGCTGCATCCATGTCCTTCATCAGATTTTCATCTTTACATATCCTTGATAGCAGGCTTTATTGATCCTACAATCCTGACGGAGTATCTTTGGTGACCTTTGGTGTTTGTTCTAGACCGTATCTCGGTGTCCTACATAGGGCTATACCACTTTCCTCTTGCAGACTGTATTGACATGTACCCAAGTTTAGCCTTCCAGACTGTTCTGGCTCGTCTGTTTGAAGCTCTCGCGAGACTGCGCTTTGCTAGGAATCAGCGATGTCTATGCCTCATGTACTACCCTTCACTTATATCCGCGCTTCATAGTTCTCACCTGGAGAACATGGTTAGCTGCATATCGGATTATTTCCGGTATCCAGGGACTTCATCGCGCTTGGCACTGAACCACAAATCCAGCACCCGACTGCCATAATTGTGGGGAATTGAATGGCGTCGCGATTCTATCTTTCATCGACTCGATGCGGGCAGATCTCGTTATCACGAGCTTCTTGGTCACATTTTGTGAGTAAATGTTAGATTGGGTAGTACTTTTTAGTTGACCGGCGCTGGAAGATGATTATTTTCCTCCAACGTGAGAACTTATATCCCGTCGTCGCTGGCAATAGTCACCTTCAAGTTTTTACCCGAATATGAGTATTTCTTTAGAAGACCATCCGAGCCCAGCTCTCCATGCACGAGCAGGAACCAGTAGCTCATTACAACATCATAGCCTGTCGGAAGAAAGGAAAGAGATTCCAGACTGATGACTTCGGCTGACAACCATTACCCGTCTCCTTCTTACGCTCTTCGAATGACCACTCTCTGTTAATTTCCTCAAGAATCGGGCGATGTTTTAGAAATCTCGCAGAACTGATCACAAAGCCAACAAAGCCACACCCCAACCCGGGTTCTTGATTCGACCAAGTAGTGGTATGGGTCCTCCTGTTTTTCTTTGGTTTAGTCTCTTCGTGATTGCACTACCACGGAGGTATGAAGATATCCGTCGTGTCTAGTCGTTTCTTTTTTCTCTTAACGTGAAATGGTACTTTACGGATGAAATCACCGTTCGCCATTGTCGCAACATATTTGGTTATATATATATATCGAACTATACATAGAAACATTGAGAAAACTTTTACTTTAGCTCACTTCCTTAGACACACTTGGACTCAAAACGCTATGTAGCCTTGATGTAGCTGCTAGCGCAGAGATAGACTGTCCGGCATTTCGGACCGGTAGGTTAATAAAAGGCTTCGGCAGATGCCAGATTATCTCAAAGTTCGAACAATGAACGCGTTTATTCATTCTATCCCCCGAAATGTGGATTTAAGAATATCTACGGTGACGCAAAGATCCCTCCCGGCGCATCTACTTTCCTATGATCTAGATATAGTTTGTGATGGGGTAACGCCCACCATATGGTTATGAAACATTTTCCTTGCAGTGCTTAGCTGAAGTCACTAGTCTGATCTCCCACATCAACCAAACAAATCATCGTAGAGTAGCTAGAACAATCAATATGCTTGATCCTCCACCTCGCCGTACTCCATTTTTGGATGAGGCTCTGTCCGTGTCTACTGGGTGTATGACAACGACAACATAAGCCCATTTCGTAATAACGCCTAACTCGATCTCCTACTTCACTCCCAACGTCCGGTGGAGGAAAGGTGGTTATCGTCGCATCGTTTGAGCCAAATTATGCTCGTTGATATTTACTTGCGGGGATCTAATGGCGAGTGATATAATACGTGTATTTTATGAACCAGAGTTACTTTCATCATCAATTGGGTTGAATGCACCGGTAGCTTGGAGCTCATCTAGAGGACTATGCATAGCGAAGATTTAGCAGGAAGTCGGTGTGGTACATGAGGCGTGGTCGTAGGTTCTCAAGTTCATCCCCATATATGAGATCGAAATTGAAGCTGAAGCTCAGAGTGCGGCATTATCATCGCAATGAACACTTCGTTTCGACGATGTATGTATCCAGCATCCTGACTGATAAATGTGCTTGGCACAAGTTGGGTCATACAGCATTACGACCGAAGTCTTCCGGCAAGTCCCCTCCGTGTTCCTAGCATTCGATAGGTCGATCCGAATAGGCAGAGTTGACTCAAGATGCTTCTTCAGTGGCGCTCAGAGTTGATCTTGAACCAGATCTACAAAGCATGGTGAGATGCATGGACTTGACCTTCCATCTCAATATTATACATGTACCCATATCTAAAATCTACAGTTCCTCATCCGAGATGCCCAAGATAGTAGGGTGATCTGATCTGAAAGGAAGACTTCTCCTATGAATCATGACGGCCTTGCTGTTGCCCAGGAGACCAAGACCAGATATGCCCCGTTCGGAATAAAATCCGCGCACGCCGCCTCATTTAAGAACGTCGATTAATCAAGCTCACTCGGTAGTTGCTACTTCATGAGAAATCGGTGTAATAAGGCCACATGCCCCAGAAGTGTGCCTCTTCTTAAAGGCCGGTAGGAGCTCCTAGAGCACTAGATTCAGTGCTCTTCTTCAAAATCGATCTTAGAAAAGTGTAGCATTACTTCTGTGTATTTTGTGAAATCAACACGAAGACAAGTCACTACATAGCAACGAGATAAGATAGTTCCCAAGGCTGACCAATATAGACTAAGTGTGTCTTTCGTATGTCTTTCGCTGGGGTGGACAGAAGGGTTTCTCCTAAGCTACTCCCGCATGCGCAGTGAAATGGAAACTTGGACGTCGGAGCGTCCAGCTACTGGGCCCTGGCAGTGAACGAGAACAGATTCGCCTGAAGAAAGATTGGTCAGAAAGAACTAGGAAGAATGTCGACATAATCCAGCTCTAGCGTGGGTTCGAAACACTGATCCAAGCATTGATTAGACCAGACCCTGACCGTGACACCTCTGTCTGAGCGGCCCGGAAGACACCGGAATCAATTTCTGGAGACGCGAGGAACGCGTCAGTGACACGACACGTGAGAGGTCACATCACACTGAAAATGAAATTCAAATTTGACTCTTTCCCTTATCCTCCCCTCTCCACTTTCACTGACATCGTGAACATAGTTTCCGATTGGATCATGGCGCCTAGGAAAAGTTAGTTCTCCGAATACTCACTCCGTTTACTATTGACATCTTTTTGCAGGAGCTAAGCCTATTTTTCGGACAGAAAGAATGACAAAGTCCACTCGAGCCACAAAATACTTCTCAATCGTCCCGGAAACAAATGGGAAGAAAAGAAAACTTGCTCATGAGCCAGAATCTCTCCGCCGGAAGAGACTTCGAACTGCGCCACTAAGCCAAGGCCCGTTGAACCAACTTCCTACACTGCGTTCAGATGCACCATCTGCCTTGTTCGTTCATGGCGGAGGAGAAGCTGGACAGCTTGGACTGGGACCGAACGTTCTAGAGGAAATTTCTCGGCCCAGACTCCACCAGAAGTTCCAGGAACTGGGTGTAGGTATACAATGTCTGGCAGCGGGTGGGATGCACTCATTGCTCGTTGATTCGAAGGGCAAGGTGCGACGATTATGAATTAATGCGAAATACGGCTCCATGAACTCTGTTTACAGGTTTGGTCATGGGGCGCCAATGAACAATTTGCTCTGGGTCGTGAAACGGAAAATGTGGTAGGTACAGATGCCGATGAGCTGGAGTCGACACCGGCTACTGTTAGTGGTCTTGATGGCTTCACTGCTGTCTCCGCATCCGCGGGAGACTGCATCAGTGTTGTCATTAGCAAGGAGGGTCAGTTGCGCGCCTGGGGAGCATTTAGGGTGAGTGGCTATTCAACCTCTCAAGGCTTTCCGTGAATTTATAATGACACAGAGAGAAGACGGCTCATTGGGTTTCGACGACTCTTCTGATCGCTCTGTCCAGCCGCACTCTTATCCCTCGCTCTCTCAGGAAAGGGTTTGTCAAGTCAAATGCGGCACCAGTCATGTTCTAGCACTCACCGCTGACGGACACGTCTTTACGTGGGGATTTGGCACGCGCGGAGAGCTCGGACGTAAAGAACAATACCGTACATTCAGCCTAAAGCCAGAGCGGCTCTCTCTGTGTAATATTGTCACTATTGGAGCCGGGAGCCAACAGTCATTTGCGGTGGATTCAGACGGCTTGGTATACGGCTGGGGGTTGAATCATATGTATCAACTGGGGTTGAGCGCCGACCGGATTGGGCCAGACACAAGCGTCTTCGTTCCAACACTGATTGATTCGTTGCATCCCAGTCTCCACGGCGGAGCTCGGGTAATTGCGATCGAAGGCGGGTCAGTTTATCAACTCAATCTGGCATTTTCCCGGTCCTTACTGCTTCTCAATCAGTGAATTCCACACGATATTCTTATTCGATAACGGCAATATTTATGGGTGTGGGCGATGCGACGAATACGCCATTGGGCTAGCGAAGGACCATCCGGTGATGATAGCCGTACATCAAAAATACGAAGAGGAACTTCCTTCGCTCCGAGAAGGGTTATCAAAGAAGTATGGGTGTCCTATTGATGATCCCCAACTGAAACGCCTGGTTGTTGACTTGCACATTCGTGAACCCGCTCGCATAGCATTTCCCCCAACACCAACCGAGGAAGACCCCACCCCCACGTTACCCCCCTTCGATCAAGGATACTCGTCGACGAAGATTGCGACTATATCTGCTGGACTCAGATACAGCCTAGCATGCTCAACGGAAGGGATACTGTACGCATGGGGCGTAGGCAGCACTGCGCAACTAGGGCTGGGTAAAGAAGAGAGCGTTGAAACGCCGGTGAGGGTGCGTAGTAAAGGTCTGAAAGAATATTCAGCTGTCGGTGCGGATGCCGGAGGTCAGCACGTACTTGTGAGGTCGAATCCCCTTTTCTCGCGTTTCCAACGTTTCCAGTGCTCATGCCAAAACCGTTGCAGTGCGACCCGGATACGTTTCGCCGCGGCGGCCGCTTCTCCAAGGACATCGTGACCATGGGCCAAATTTCGCTTCATTCTCATTATGGTTCCCAAGTGTACCTAATTTTTTCGATGCAAATGCACACAACGGAAGAACACATATTTATAGGTCTTCAATTTTTTCTCTTGGCTCCATGGAGCTTCGTGCGGACGCGGGATCCCATACCCGGCTTGTTACTTCCCATCACTTCGGTGCAAATCCACCGCCACGAGGTTGTATATTCTTCCATGTTTCATCGCGCGTCATATCATTATCACAGTTCATTATGTCAAGATAGACCGGGCCGTCAGCGATACAACTCGGATAAACTGTCTGCTCCAAAATGATCAACACTAGAAGCTTCACAGACGCGTTACAGTATAAAGCTTCTCGTTACCTGTCGGTTTCTTCTTCTCTGCGCCCACTGTCCATGAAGGTCACGCTCCTTGTCCTCCTCCTAGCCCTTGCGTTCTCGGCACAATCGCAGGACACCACCCTTCCAGCAGATGTGGGGACTGCAACAGCACTCGCCACAGGTGCTCCCGTCCTTGGTAGCTCAGACAGCGATATCGGCACCACTGTCCCCGGGGTCAGCGATGGAGGAGGAACTACGCTTTCCTTCGAAGCTACTGTGTGCGTGCATCGTTCCTTTATATGGCGTCCGACGTTAGTATTGACGCGTGTCATGTCGTGTGTAGGACGGGCATAACCGATGTCCCTTCGCAGTCGCTCACCATCTTCAGCAACCCGTCAGGGTCAGGGACATTGACGACGGTGCCGTTAGTGTCAAGTATGTCGGTGTCGAGAAGCTCAGGGACGTCTGCGGCAACTCAGAGCAGTGGAGCCCGGCGGATGAGGGCGGAGGGACTGGTTGTTGGTGCTGCTGTGGCGGCTCTGGTGGGATGGGGATGGGTGTTGTGAGTCGAGACGAACTTGCAATTCTCATGAAAAAGACTATTCTACTCATAGGCTACCGAGAGCCCTTTTTTCTTCTGTTGAAGCATTTGTTCTGCCATCATGACTGCCACTAGTATAATATCTATTGTATCACCATTCAAGCTGTTTTCCTTACATAAACTTGGAGGCGAGGGCGAGTGATGGCATCACTTCGGTTCTCTTCTTCCTTTCACGAGCATAACTTTCGACTCTTCCGTTGCTTCTAATCGTTGAGGAGTTATTTCTTTCCTGCGTCAGTATCATCCAGTACTATGGGTGGCCGGGATATGCAAATTTTCGATAAATGAATTTCTGTAGCTGCGTCATGTAACTCTTACACCCCAAAATTTTGATATCGTATAGAAAAATGTCTATAGATGCTTCATTAAAAGTTTCAAGGAGAAAGGTGCAGACAAGCTTGCCTCGGGTCTCCTCCGAGGAGAGAGGTCAAAAATTTGCGATGTGCAAATCGTCGTGACAGCCAAGGTCACAGTGCCTTTTTAAAGTCCGCCATGGCACCAATGCGTCATTCATCTCTTCTGCTTTGTTCTGTTCGTTCTTGCTGTTTCAATCCCTTCCAAATTACAAGATGTCTGGAATTCAACTCTATAGGATTGATGGTATAAATGTGAACTAGGGTATAAATATGGTTCTCTAACATAAACATTGTTTCTAGAGGCAGATGAGGAGTTTGTGACCGCGAAGGTTCTTGCACCTCTGCGTAGGAATAATAAGAGCGCAATGGGTACGGCTGAGAACTGGAAGGTGCGGCTACTTAGTAATGGACCATTCCTGTATGCAGTTCAACACATTTCTTGATTTGCCGAGCACAGGCATGCGGAGTTTTAAATTGTCACATCCGGTACCTCTGGAAACACGACATTATAACTTCAACACCTTCCCATCCCTGTGAGCACTTGAAATTTCTATGATATGATGGTATCACATGTATTATTGATATTACGAAGTTATACCATGCCAGAATCTGTCGCTCATGAGATATTGCCATGTCACGTCCGTACAAAACACTATTCTTGCCAATGTTATTCGGTTTATAGCAGGTCTTTCAAATTTTTGAGCAAAATAAAATTACAGCCCTCACAATACACATTCAGTCAGCCACAGAAAAAAAAAACCAAGCTGCGAAAGTGACAGGAATGTACTAAGAAATGCAATTTGCATGTCCTGAACCATTTGCACATGCCGATCACCCATAGTATGCTCACCTTGGCAAGCATTTAGGTTAGTGAATGTTCTTAAGTGTGACCCTGGTGTGGCTTGGCGTTTCGGACCGAGCCAGCCGGCGAGCGATGTAATCTCAGTTATTATTTAACAACATTGCGCGCACGATGTCATTCTAGGATGGAGGTGAGCAAAGAGGCAAATATTTTCCAAGGACCGCATTTGTCATTATTACATAGATGGCCCCAGAGACCCCAATGCTATCGACTTCCCAAACGCTTGCTACGGTCTTATCGTCTTGCTAAAGAGTAGAAATACGTTCAGTGCTCTCAGCAGCGTCAAGAGGCCAATGGAATGTTCGACCTGTGCCTTAGCAATCGAATACGCATCCCAGAAACCACTTGGCGATTTGGGGCCTCCGATTACTCGCCTCCACATTCGGACTGACTGAGTGCTCACAGGACGACTTGATTGTGTAATCTCACCTCGAAGGGGAGTCTCGGTTCCCTGGACCACATTGAACGCAGGCTTGCCTCAGTCGTTACATTATTCATTCGTCAGACAAGGGGGGAGATGGGGGGATTTCGTTCTCGAATATCACCAGAGCCCGTAGTCTTAGTACTGGTTGATTGTATGCGACCTCAAAGAAATGACCTTTGGTACGATGTCCCTGCGGATTCGCTGGGCTGAATATACGTCAATCTTCGATAAGCCATCACCATCATGCCCTCGCGAGCACCACTACTTTAATTAGAGCAGGATGATTGTCATCATCATCAGTGATCTTACGACATTTACAGCTATGTATAATAAGTGTTGCGTTTGTTGCAGACAGTCACCCAATGGATATGTGTAGGAGTCAACATACACAGTAGACACGCAGGAAAGCTAAGCAAGCACAAAGGTTTCCGCGCCCCATCCAAACCTTCGAGTTAAGCGACGCCCCATGCGCCGTAACTGCCAAAAGGTATATTTCGGATATGGATGCGGCGAGTGAACTGCTCATCCGATGAGTAAAACAAATCCACATGAAGTTGCGCGACTCACAATTGATATTGCGACCATCAGAATGCTCAAATCGCCACACAGAGCCATGCAGTTGGGTCCCTCGAAATTTTATAGCAGCAAACGCGTGCAGCACCTGCAACGCTATTGACTGCCAAATATCTTAAATTGGCATGCTCCGACTTACCTCTTTCCACGCTAACGATGTTTGCTGAGAGTGTATTTCAGAGCTAAATTGGGCGAAGGGGTTAGCAAGCATGAAAGTCAAGGTGCTTGAATGAGCATGCGAATGACATACTCGTCAGCGGTTCGGAAAATTCCTGCGAAAACCGAGAAAACACGTTTGGACACCTCGAATGTAAAGATAGTTTGATCCATAAGATGTAGATCTCCCGGAACTATGGCCTCATCCACGACAGAAACCAGGGGCTTTCCAGTAGTCTTCATTTTCATCTTGGGCTCTGTACGTATGAGCGTGGGTGAAGTCGACGTCTGCTCTGCTCCTCCAAAAGGGATGGTCCTGTTCCCATCCGTGGACAAACTAGCAGGTGGCCTAGCAATATTTCTCCGAACTAATATAGCAAAGTCAGTTCAGTAGAACAGTGATAAAGAAACATAGCTTACTCTGAGCCTTCCAGTTGGTCGCTTCCCATCCATTACCGACACATGTATCTTCGGCGAACGCAGATAGATCTTTCCCATACTTCGACTTGAGGAGCCCCTCCGCAATTTTCCAAAACTCGGCAAAAGATGCGTCCACCTTTTCACATTTCTCTGCCCATTCCTCGGTCTTCGGGCCCTTTCGGTAGACAAATTTTGATACTGGAAAGGCTACTCGATGAAGGGGTAGGTCCTGCCCATCAAAGCGCTGCATCCCCTCCAATCTAGACAAGCGCTGCGCTAATCGCTTGACGATGACTTCCTCTTGCTCTTCACTGATTAGTGGCCGGTGGAGGTCGATGGTCTCAAGGATATCCGTGCATGAACCGTAATCAAAAAGCACGTCAGCGAGAAGGGGAGATACACGGTCGGGATTGTCGGCTACAGCTCGGTCAAGCTCGTCAAAGATACGGGACACTTGCCAAAGGTGAGTTTGGTCGACATCCAACAGAATACGGAGGATGTGCATGGCACGGTCGCCCTTAGGGAGAGATCCATGGATTTTATTTTGAGAAAAATTAGACCCCGAAAACTGTACTTGGAAGTCTGGAAAGATGCAGTAAGAATAAAGAATTTATGACCATCGATGATCGGCATACGGCGTCTCAAAGGCGGAGAGCCACAAAGTGTTGTCTTGTAACGATGTTCGGTTTTTACCCTGTAGCCACGTATAAGTTGACGGAGGTCCTTCAACAAGCATTCATAAATTGAGGGAAGGTCCTCATCACGAGGCAACGGAAGTTTCAGCTTCTGTTCCTCGGCAATGATTTCCTGGACGAGAATATGAGCGGTATTCCAGAACTAGAAAAGATGGTAAGTGGTGAATCTAGGGTGCGACAAGGTGCAGGGCCTACGTCGAACGCGTTATACGCGTCTAGAAGAAGAAACGTAGCTGCTCGGTCATGGATGAGACTAAGAGGAGCTTCCTTGGACAGGCGTTCAATTCGATGGTCTAGGTGGAGAGTAAGTTGTTCGGCAAGGTACATTGGGTCTGTCCTAAGGTCAATCAGATGATCCTTGGCGATTTCATACTGAGCACCCGTGAGTACCGCCAGATCAGACGGCAAGAAGCGGTGAGGCAACGAATATGCCCTAAGACTATGCTTTTTTGCAAAGGAAGACCACTCCTGCGGCATCGATAATTCTGAAAGAAGATCTGTCATATCGTCGATGTTGGCAGGAGGCGGAGGTGGGGGCATCGATGTGAGGTCTAAGTCTATAAGAATCCGGCGTACGAGTTGTAAGAGAAAAGAGAGCTATTAAAAAACTGTTAACGAAGCTCGGAATTTCACAATAGGAGGGTATACCAATTTCACTTGTGCTTCGAGAATAGCCAAGCCCTCAGATATCTGAATCCCAGCTCCGTATGTCCATTCTAACGTGAAACCATCCGGTCCTCCAAGACGGAGGGTGCAGTCGTTGGGCAAGATCTGACCATAACTTTCTCGTCCGCCTATTCCTACCACGGTACAATCGGGAGCAAATACACGTTTGATCGCTCCACTCACAATTCCGAAATGAAGCTGAAAGTGTATACATCCAAACCTGTCACTCGGCAAAAGAAAGAACAGAAAGACATTAAATACGTACGCATTGCAAATCAAACTGGGAGAATTCAGAGGGCAGCAAACGTGCCCGATAATGGAGGAGTCCGAGGACTGCGGAGGTAGGTATCTGTTTCAATAGAGAAAAACGGAATACAGGGATGGTAGCGCACGATTTTCTCCGTTTCCTGATGTCAGATCTTCGACATTGAGGAAGGGTGAGAGAAACGCATCTCGAGCATCGGAGAGCTGGCCTCCAACAGCCCCACCTGTTCCGAGTTTCTCGAATAAATCAACCTCTGGGGCGTGCTTATCCGGTATTCGTATCCCGAGTTCCTTCAACAGTAAACGCCGTTTTGTTTGTGTCCTCTGCCAGTGCAATCAGCTCATAACTCTGAAATAAACCATGGTGATCAAACCTTGCTCCAACGTTTTCGGATGCTGCTCTCATGAATAGCCATGATAGACCCTAAATTATCCCACCTGTCGAACAACGTTTTTCGAAGGTTGTCAGCAATCTCTGAAACATCCTCGACAGTGAGAAACTTTTCCGGCCGCACATGAGCTGGAGTCTCGTTCATCAATAAGTGTTTCACGTATTCTGGATTGGACCAGCTCTGAACTCCATCGAAGGCAGCAGGCATCATGCAGGACGATAGTCTATAGAGGAAAGGTGCGGAGTTGCTTGTATCGTACAGAATACTTGCCGAGAGCCGGCACGATGCTAAAGGGTATCGGCTTTGAACATGCTGGAGGCAGGAATGGTGTGCCGAGCTCAGGCCGGACGGCAAGTGGCCCGAATGGGTAACAAACTCTATTACAAAATCGCTACCCTCCGGAACTGTGACGTTTAGCCATTGAACCGCTTCTTATAAGTTCCAAATTCCGATACCTCACCATTAGAACCGCATGCATATAGCCAAATTTTGCAGTGCTTCCTTTGTATTACGACTCCATTGCAGTTCTCCTCTCGTCCTATTCAGAGCCTTTGAAATTGAGAGCGGTAGGAAGTACTGAGAAGGCTACACTTGAGCGATGGTTATATATCCATGAACAAGGACTGATAGGCGATTGATATTGACACTTGGCTGTTCATAAATCCGACAGTTTTCCGGCCGGCCTTGTCTTACGAGCTACCCTTTCACCCAGTAGAGTTCTTTACCCTTTGACCACCAACAACTTCGGATATTCGCCACCATCTTCCAATTGGTTGCAGGTTTTCTCACCCTTGATGCTACGGGTATTGGCGCAAGGACTTCAACGAGTAATGGGATAGCTGGCCATGTCATCGATAGACTAAATGCGAAATGTTCAACCACGCGCACCGTCACTGCCTGAACATCATCAGCGTCAATTTCAAGGTACAATGTACAAGGCCAAAACGGCCTTCAAAGAAGTGCCAGTCTACACTGATGACGTTCTTACAGACATTGTCCATAAATATCTCATGCTGGAGCAAGCGCGCTCAAACTTCTATCTGGGAAGGTCATATCTGTAAGTAACACGGAAGCCTAAGTTACACTGTCTCTAAGATAGTCATAGTAGAGTCAGAGCGTCTCGTCAACCTCCGCTCGACGCTCTCAACTCTGAGGCTTTGCGTTCTTCTAGTCATACCCTCCCCATCCTCTCCCTCACAGTCCTTCATTAGAACTCCTAATCTCTCTGCATGCGGGTGCTCATGGAACATGTCAACAGCCGAGGTTTCCAACAGCAACTCAGGCCGCGCTGGGTCTACAAATCGTTCTGCAATACTCGCCAGTGCGTTGGTAAGACGTAGCTGAACGAGTTCAATTGCCGTGACTCTGTGTTTCTTCCCGCCATCCTTTGTGACTACGATCTCCCGAGACGACAACGTCACCGAGGACGCAGTCACTACGAGTGCAAGAAGGGCGTAAGTGTAGAGGATGCCCAGTACCATTGATAAAGGTGCCAAGGGATATCTGCTGGCAGTGCTCAGGAGAATAGTGTTTCCGCCTGTGCTCGCGTCACGTTCGAAGAGAGGCGACGCGAGGCCCAATGCAGCGTAGGACATATTCTGCGAGAGGACTGTATTGAATGTCTCTGCGGAAAAGGTAAAGGAAGTCCTGAGGGTGTATTTCAGATAGTCAACCAGATTCGTCCGATAGGCGTAGTCAAAAGCTGCAAATAGCGCAGACGTGGTGTTGAAATTGGACCGAACGGGAGGGGATGCAAATGTATATCTTTGGTTTCCGTCGAGAGTACTATAAGACAGCGAAACGTTGTACGCCGTCATATTGCATGTACTCGTGTACCAATATGTACGACTTCTTGTGCCTATGTCTCTTTGATACCATCCAGGTGTACCATCGGCGGGAAAGGCGATGTCGTGGGTGCCTTCATCTATCCAGTAGAGGAGGACACGTACACCATGTGGGTTCAAGACAGAGTCGAGAGGGTATCCACCAAAAGTATCCTGCGTCACATAGTTGCTCGCCAGATCAAGCAGATCAATGCGGCTGAAGTCATTAGAACCTGCAGGCATATCTGTACTGCTGGTGTTGTAGGGAGGATTAAAAGAAGGACAGTAGAATATTGCCGAACGATTGGTTGAACAATCAACCACAGGCTGGCACTGAGCGGCGAGTCCAAAAGAATTGAATGTAAGGTTGTCAACATCGCCAGGCATAGTACTGGGTACAAGGACTGCTATGTCATCGACCGTGACAGACCTTGATGTGGAACTACTGTTTCTGGCGACTGCGAGTCCCTCAGCGATCATTCCTGTGGCACCCCATTGGAAAACGTTGTCTGGGTCACCCTGAATAGCCAGGTGTGCACAGTTGCTATAATTTTGTTCAGCCGGTGGCGTGGTAAGTGTGTAACGAAAAGACACTGTGGGTCCAGGACACGCAGTGAGGTTGATCTTTGTACCAATAGCAGGCATCGATTCCGCGGCGATTTCTGTCATGGAAGTGTGGAGGAAGGTGCTTGCGGTGGTGTGCAGCCATAAGTCTGCGGCACTATAACGTCGTCAGTATCTGATTTCTCCGTCTGTTCCGATAAACGTACGAGAGAAGGTGGTTCAGACCAATGGCTAAAACGAGGATAGTCAAAGCAACAATCAAGCTAGTGGGCGCTCGTGGTCTTCGTTCACGCCCACGCTCTAGGTATCGTACTGTCTCGTATGCGCTGAAAATATTAGCCGATCCACATAATTTGACAAGCAGCCCATACTGGGCTGCTGTCGGCATGGATCCTGTGCGCTCTTGCTCTTGCGCAAGGATCCACATTGAGGCCAACCGATAACCAAGTAATCCGAGAAGGAATGGTACCGTGAGAGATACCAGCTGCGCCTACAGATATATTATTAACGTTTGACAGACAAAGCAGAGAAATAGGATCCACAGAAACAGCTGACATGGCCAAACCATACATCGTTGTATCAGACTCCAAAGAGCCATCGTCCAGCCTCTGGGGTACACTTGTTCCCTCTATGGCGACGATAGCATTGGCAAAGTACGGGCCCTCACGAGGAACGTCAGATTGTATGCGGCGGGATTGAAGCCATATCAATAGTGAGGACGCAAGTCCAGCACTAGCGAGGAAAATAAGGATGCCTGGGATGATGACAGCGATTGATATTCTTCTTCTACCGCCATAAGAGACGCGAGTTTGAGGTTTGGAGCTGCCATAATCATCTAGGAGGTTGACGCTTGATAGGTCGGCGGAAGGTAAGGGAGCTATGTGTAGGGGAGGGTAGTGGGATGGGGACATCATGTCGCGACTCGCTAGACGCTACGAAGACTTGAAAATCTGATATAGAGTCGGAACCTGTACCGTGCTGACTTCTGCACGATGTCTATCAAGCAATACATCGGTGATGTCCGACTTCAAGGATACAAGAGTAATCATGGACATAGGATGCTGTTGTCAGTGCCAAGCCGTCTTTCCAGGGTAAGATGATACTCACTTAGGTCATGATGCACCAGACGTTGCAAAAGAACTACTTCAACCTTGGCATACAAGCAGACAGCTTGAAGCAAGTAGATGGTATGAGCGCGTCCATTAAAGGAACGTCCGACGCAGATGCTGATACCGAAAATTTGAACCAACCTGTCTTGAGCCCATGGATGCAAAGAGTTTTGTCAGGGATGAGCAATAGAATATCAACCATGCTAAAACCTGTTTCGGCTGTAGTTTCAGGGTCTAAAATACGATGGTGGCGAAAGGAAGTTCCTTGGCAAAGCCGTAAGTCTGACGTGATGAAAACCGGAAGCAACATGTTAATCTAGTAATGTGAGCTTGGAAAATGAATATATCTGTGAGCTGGAAACGACTGCACCTGAAGATTAGACTCGCAGTTAAACAAAATGGACCCTCGGATGAGCGTAAGTAATGATTCTGCATGGCACTGATGAGCGTCGATAGTGCGAACAAGCTGAGACCGGCTAAATCCCGGGCCGAGCATGCTATACGTTTTACTACCATCATGATGACTGTTATACATCTATTACCTACCGCTGGTTCTCGTCGTGTCTCTGCTTGTGTTTAACACTATCAAATCTCTTTCTGGTTGCCGCTTCATTGCATAACTTCTAAATGCCGGAAACCTCATCATCGTAATCGCATACAGGCAGCTCTTGGGTGCTTCCCTTTTGTCATGAATCTATGTGTTATCTTCACAATACCTATTGACCACCGTCGACAGACCGCAAGTAGCTTTATTCTCGATTTTTCATGAGGTTTCGTGGGTAGCAGGAGGCCCTGGGAAGGCCACTATCTAGGGACAATCGTACCTCCATGACCGGGGACTCAAGTGTGTTGCTATTGGACCTTGACTGTTCACAACCTCAATAGTTTTCAGATATCGTAACTCGTGAGCCACCCTTTACCGACTGGGGTACTTCGTCTTTTGATTACAAATGTCGGGCAACGTCAGGCTTGAGAGTGTGGATCGGTAGTAAGATTGGCAGTAGCCGTCGTGGCTGTGACAGCTGAATCTCTGGAAAGAGCACCAAAAGGGCCCACCAGAGCAATATCATGTCTGAAACCGATGACACAGCGCCAGATCCGAATGATATCTACATTTCTGGTGCTGTCTATCCACGATATGCGTCCAGATTCCTGACTTCCCTGAAGACGATAATGAGTACGGTCTGCAGTGTTCAAATATGAACGGCGCGTATGCTCTGTGTCTTACTGATCCAGCAGATTTCTCGCCAACCCCATCCTTGACCATCACCATATCCCAACGCTTGTGTGGCGACATTTGAGAAAAGGTTACTCGTGTTTAGACTGCTACGTCGTCAAATCGGCCTGTCGTCACAATATTTTACAATTCCCTATATTTCCATGACTCATATGATAACCATGATCCTATTCGCCTTGCTGCATGGTCTGCCGAAACAAAGTGAGAGCATATGAAAAGCTCCAATCCCTTCAAGGTGCTTGTATTCCTCAGCGCCTCGGCTCCTATGCAACCGCCTTCCCTCAACAGGAAGGAAATTCTTTGTATGTCCCGCTATTGGAACACGTCACTAGGAAGGACCTACGGTTCCTCTGCGAAAAGTGAGATAAAACGGACGAGATCGGTCCTGATTATGCGAGAAGCACCACGATGCTACCGTCTTTCGGTTGGGTATAGATTTCATTTAGCTTGGTGTCTCTCCAAGCTACTTTGCGCCATGAAAACACCCTCCCGGATCGTGAAGGACCTTCTTGCCCTATCGACCACCGTCCGGCGCACCATGAAATCGACACACAGGATGTTAAGGTGATGATAGTAGATTTTGAGAGGGTCGATTCTATGACCCAGGTAAACAGTCTTTTCTTGATTATTACATGAAGCACTTTGCGGATATTGTATCCAGCGAATACTCCTCAGCCTGGTTTCGTAACATAATGTGGGTACCCGTAGCTGTCACGATGGGTGCCCTATTAGACATTCAGGACTGGTTGGTGGCTCCCATAGCATTTCGTAGAGTTGACGGCGATGTTACTCACATTTGGACTGCTGTTTCGTCTTCTGAACAAAGGACAGATCATACTCACCAATAATTTCAGTGCCCTATACTTCCGCGGCAAGTACGAGACTGTTGATCTTCTCCATCTCGAAATGTTATCACATCCTAAAAACCACGACAAAGTTATCTCTGTGCCTCTACCCTTCTCGCATTCGAGCTGCGTCTGCCATGCTCGAACGTTCATCTTGGAAGTTCATACTCATTAGCAAAGTAGAAGGTCCTTTACACTGTTTCTAAGCCAGTCCTAGTAGTTGAGTCATAGTCTCGTCAACCTCCTCGCGACGCTCTCCACTCTGAGGCTTTGCGTTCTCCTAACTATACCATCCTCATCCTCTCCCTCGTAATCCTTCATTAGAACTCCTAATCTCTCTGCATGCGGGTGCTCATGGAACATGTCAACAGCCGAGGTTTCCAACAGCAACTCAGGCCGCGCTGGGTCTACAAATCGTTCTGCGATACTCGCCAGTGCGTTAGTAAGGCGTAGCTGAACAAGTTCAATAGCCGTAACTCTGTGTTCCTGGCCATCCTCCTTTGTGACTACAATTTCCCAAGATGACAGCGTCACCGAGGATACAGTCACTACGAGTGCAAGAAGGGCGTAAGTGTAGAGGACGCCCAGTACCAATGATAGAGGTGCCAATGGATACCTGCTGGCACTCCTCAAGAGAATAGTGTTTCCACCAGTACTCGTGTCACGTTCGAAGAGAGGCGAGGCGAGGCCCAATGCGGCGTAGGACATATTCTGCGAGAAAACTGTATTGAATGTCTCCGCAGGAAGGGTGAAAGAAGTCCTGAGGGTGTATTTCAGATAGTCAACCAGATTTGTTCGATAAACGGAGTCAAAAGCAGCAAATAGAGCAGACGTGGTGTTGAAGTTGGACAGAATGGGCTGCGAGGCAAATGCGTACTCGTTGCCTTCGTGGAGAGTGCTATAAGACAGCGAAACATTGTACGCCGTCATCTTGCATATACTCACGTACCAATACACGAGAAGAGTGGTGCCGATTTCTCTTTGATACCACCCAGGTGTACCATTGGCGGGAAAGGCGATGTCGTGGGTGCCATCATCCGACCAATAGAGGATGACACGTACACCATGTGGGTTCAAGACAGAGTCGAGAGGGTATCCACCATTTGGGTCTTGCGACACAGCGTTGTTCGTCAGATCGAGCAGATCAATGCGGCTGAAGTCTATAGGACCTGCAGGTATATCCGTACCGACGGGGCTATAGGGAGGACTGAAAGAAGGACAGTAGAACAGTGCTGAAAGATTGGTTAAACAGTCGATCATGGGCTGGCACTGAGCGACGAGTCCAAAAGAATTGAATGTAAGGTTGTCGACGTCGTTGGGCATAGTACTGGGTACAAGGACTGCTATGTCATCGACCATGACAGACCTTGATGTGAAACTACTGTTTCTGGCGACTGCAAGTCCCTCAGCGATCATCGTTGCGTTACCCCATTGGTGAATGGAGTCCGGGTCACCCTCAATAGCCAGGTGTGCACAGTTGCTATAATTTTGTTCAGCCGGTGGTATGGTAAGTGTGTAATGTATAGACACTGTGGGTCCAGGACACGCAGTGAGGTTGATCTTTGTACCAATAGCTGGCATCAATTCTGCGGCGATTTCGGTCGTGGAAGTGTGGAGGAAGGTGCTTGCGGTGGTGTGCAGCCATAAGTCTGCGGCACTATACAGTTATCAGTATCTGACAGTTCCGTCTGTTCTAGTGAACGCACGAGAGAAGATGATTCAGAACAATGGCTAAAACGAGGACAATCAAAGCAACAATTAAGCTAGCGGGTGCTCGTGGTCTCCGTTCACGCCCACGCTTGAGGTACCGCACTGTCTCGTATGCGCTGAAAAGATTGGCCGATCCGCATAATTTGACAAGCAGTCCGTACTGGGCTGCCGTCGGCATAGATCCTGTGCGCTCCTTTTCTTGTGCAAGGATCCACACTGACGCCAGTCGGTAGCCTAGCAAACCGAGAAGGAATGGTACAGTGAGTGCAACCAGCTGCGCCTACAGAGAGATCATTATCGTCTGAAAGAAAGAGAAAGCAGAGAAATAAAGTTACAGAAACGGCTGACATAGCCAAACCATACATTGTCGTGTCAGATTCCAAAGAGCCATCGTCGAGCCTGTGGGGTACTCTTGTTCCCTCTATTGCGACGATAGCATTGTGAAAGTACTGGTCCTCACGGGGTATATGGGATTCTACACGGCGGGATTGAAGCCATATCAATAGTGAGGACGCAAGCCCAGCACTGGCGACAAAAATAAGGATGCCTGGGATGATGAAAGCGATTGGTATTCTTCTTCTACCGCCATAAGAGACGCGAGTTTGAGGCTTGGAGCTCTCAAAGTCATCCAGGAGCCTGATGCCTGATGAGTCGGCGGAAGGTAAGGGGGCGATGTGTAAGGGAGGGTAGTAGGAGGGAGACATCGTATTGCCAGACGCCATAGGGACTCGAAACTCTGATATAGAGACAGAACATGTGTAGCACACATTGGTGATGTTCGTCTTTGACCATACAAGAGTAATCATAGGCATAGACGCTGCTGTCTGTGCCAAGCCGTGTTTCCAGGGTTAGATGATACTCGCTTGGGTCACGATGCATGAGGCATCACAAAAGAACCACTTTCAACTTGGGCATACAGACGGGCAAGTGATATTAACGCAGCCACCAGATGAGCGTCCGGCACAGATGCTGATATGGAGAATTTGAACCAACCTGCCTTGGGCCTATGAATGCAGAGTGTTTTGTCAGAGGAGCGATGGAATAGTATGCTTGAACTTACTTGGCCGTAGTTTCAGCGCCTAAAATGTGACAGAGGCAAAAGGAGGTTCCTTTGTAAAGCTGTAAGTCGGACGTGACGAAGACTGGAAGCACATACATTTGCATGCTGGTCTGACGTGAGCTTGGAATTCCCTGGAATGTTGAACCGAGTGATATTGTCAGTAGAAACGGCTGTACCTGAAGATGAGACCCATAGTTTTCATAGCGCAGCTTGACAGTAGCAAGCGTTTTGTGCCAGAGAATCGTCATAAACCATGGTTTACGTGTTTGTGGATGGTTTGTGGCCATTTCGGCAATCTCGGAGGCCATTTCGCTGCACTTCAAGTCCCGAAAACGCGGATTATGACCAAGTCCGCGCTTCCATTCATCATCCACGAGCACGTCCCTGACTGACAAGCTGTGCACGGAATTAACCTTCAGATGAGTGTAAGGAATGATTTTGTATGGCACTGTTGAATGTCGGGGCGCTTAGTGTCAGTACGATCAAGCAGCCGGCTAAATCCGAACATGCTTTACCTTTTGCTGCTGTCCATCCACTACCGGAGTTCTAACGTTATCGACTCTTTCTCGTCGTTGTTCCCTTGTGTAACTTCCAAATACCGGTACCTCGCCACTGTAATTGCATATAGGCAGCTTCTGCGGTGCTTACCTTTTGCTATGAATCCATAGGCGATATTTGTTATCTTCACAGTGCCTATTGACCGCAAGCAGCCTATATTCTCATTTTCTCATGAGCCTTAACGGGCGGTAGGGGGCATTTGGAAGACCACTATTTAGCATCAGTCGTACATCCATAAACGAGGACTGATAGTGCGTTGATATTGGACCTTGACTGTTCCTAAACTCAATAATTTCCAGATGTCGTGTCCCGTGAGTTATCCTTCTACCTATTTGGGTATTTTGTCTTTTGGCTACAAACGACGGGCTCAAGACTATGGATTGGTAGTACGATCGGCGGTAGCCGTTCCAGCTGCGATGGCTGAATTATGGGAAAGAGCACCCAAAGGAGCCGCCAGAGCGATCTTATGTCTGAACCAGATGACATGGCACCAGATCCCAACGATATTTACGCTCCTGGTGCTTCCTACCCGCTGTATGCCGTCTAGATGCCTGACTTTCCCGAGGACGACGAGTGGTGCAAACACAACGAGCAGTCCCTGTAGCATCAAAGGACAGACGGAGTATATGGTACCTGAAGATGAGACTCATAGCTTACATGGCACAGCTTGACAGTAGCAAACGTGTTGTGCCAGAGGGTCGTCATAAACCATGGTTTACATGTTTGTGAATAGTTTATGGCTATTTCGGCAATCTCGGAGGCCATTTTGATGCGATCCAAATCCCGAAAACGCGGTTTATAACCAAGTCTACGCTTCCATTCATCATTCACGAGCACGTCCCTGACTGACAAGCTGTAAACGGAAATGACCGTCAGATGAGTAAGTAATGATGATTTTGTATGGCACTGTTGAGTGTCGGGCCACTCAGTGTTGGCAGTACGAAAAACGCATCTCAAGCATCAGAGAGCTAGCTTCCAAGACCCAACCTTTTCCTAGTTTCTCGAATAGATCAACCTCTGCGGCGTGCTTATCCAGTATTGGTATCCCGAGTTCCTTCAACAGCAAACACTGTTTTGCTTGTGTTTTCTGCTGGTGCAATTAGCCGATAACTCGGAAATAGACCAGGCAAATCAAACCTTGCTCCATCACTTTAGGCTGCCCTCCTGAATAGCTGTGATGGTCCCTAAATTATCCCACTTGTCGAACAGCGCTTTTCGAAGGTCGTCGGCAGTCTCAGAAACCCCCTCGACAGTGAGAAACGGCCACACATGAGCTGGAGTCTCATTCATCAATATGTGTTTCACGTATTCTGTACTGGACCAGCTCTGAACTCCATCGAAGGCCGCAGTCATCATGCACGGGGATAGTATACAGTGGAAAAGTGCGGAGTTGCTTGTATTGTAAAGAATACTTGCCGAGATCCGGCGCGGTGCTAAAGGGTATCGGCTTTATATATGCCGGGAGAAGAATAATGTGCCGAACTCAAGCCGGACGGCAAATGGCCCCAATAAGCATCAAACTTTGTTTAAGCAATCACTTTGTCACCAAACATGAACTGCGACGCTTAGCCTTTGAATCGCTTCTCATGGAGTGGAAGCACTCGTCCTTTCCAGACAAAAGATACTTTATACTGTTGGTATTCGATAACAGAGGTTCGATGTTCGAGTATCTCGAGATTGCCCATGAAGGGAGTCATGTCTGAACCAGATAGCGCCAGATCCCAACGATGTCTACTTTTTTGGCCCTTCCTACCTGCTATATACCATCCAGATTCTTGACTTTCCTGAGGGCGATAAGTGGTACGACACAATAAACAATCCCTGCTGTGTCAAAGGACAGACGGCGTATAGTACACTCTGCCTCGTTGATCGTATACATCTCCCGCCATCTCCATCCTTGACCATCGCATGATGTCATATTTTCCACTGTCCCCCGGTTGGCTGTGCATTTCATCCAACTCGGTGTCTCCCAAAGCGACTTGGCTCCACAAAACACGATAATTTGGCACCCTAGCTCGTAGAGGACTTTTTTGCTCTACCGAGCATTGTCCGGTCCGTCATGAGGGTACACTGGGGGTCTTGTTCTACGGCCCAATTAAAAACTCTACTATTGACTGTTATAGGAAGCGCTTTGTGAGCATTGTAGCCAGCGAATACCTTTCTGCTTGGTTTTGCAATATACTCTATATGGGTACGCCTGATGTGACTTTCATCTTCTATCGTTCTATTTGATAGCACTTATGCTATAGAAGGGGTTTATCATGAACATACTACGGATAACATACAACACAGCTGGAGTGAGTGGATGAGGGAATGGTAGTTAGGGACTTGCCACCCTAATAACCACAACAAAGTTGTCTCTGCACCTCTACCCTTCTCGCATTCGAGTTGCGTTTGTCATGCTCGAACTTTCATTCTGGAAATTCATACTCATCTCAACAAAGTAGAAGTCCTTTACACCGTCTCTAAGTCAGCCAAGGTGGAGCCAGATAATCTCGTCAACCTCCGCTGGACGCTCTCAACTCTGAGGCTTTGCGTCCTCCTAACCATACCCTCCCCATCCTCTCCTCCGTAATCCTTCATTACGATTCCTAGTCTCTCTGCATTTGGGTGCTCGTGGAACATGTCAACAGCCGAGGTTTCCAACAACAACTCAGGCTGTGCTGGGTCTCCGAATCGTTCTGCGATACTCGCCAGTGCATTGGTGAGGCGTAGCTGAACGAGTTCAATCACTGTAACTCTGCGTTCATTTCCGTCGTCCTTTGTGACTATGATCTCCTGGGATGACAATGTCACCGTGGACGCAGTCACTAAGAGTGCAAGGAGGGCGTAGGTGTATAGAATGGCTAGTACCATCGATAAAGGTCCCCAAGGATATCTGCTGGCACTCTTCACAACGATGGCGTTGCCGCCAGTGCTCACATCGCGTTCGAAGAGAGGTGATGCGAGGCCCATTGCAGCGTAGGACATATTCCGCGAGAGAACTGCGTTGAATGTCTCTGTGGACAGGGTGAGGGAAGTCCTGAGGGTGGTTTTTAGATAGTCAACCAGATTTGACTGATAGGCGGAGTCAAAAGCTGCAAAGAGAGCAGACGTGGTGTTGAAGTTGGACAGGACGGGATCGTCTGCAGATTCATACCTATTATTCCCGTCGAGAGTGCTATAAGAAAGCGAGACATTGTATGCAGTAATCTTGCATGTACTCATGTACCAGTACATGGATGTGAAGTCCACGCTTCTGTGATACCACCCAGGCGTGCCGTCAGGAGGAAAGATGGTATCGTCGGCGTTGTCCGGCCAAAAGAAGATGATACGTCCCCCATATGGGTTCAATACAGAGTCGAGAGGATATCCACCATATGCATCTGGAGACAAAGCATTGTTTGTCAGATTGAGCAGATCAATACCGCTATAGCTTGGATCTGAAGGGTTGGCCAGACTGCTGAGATTGTAGGGAGGATTGAAAGAAGGACAGTACAATATTGAAGGCTGCATAGACTCCTCGGGATCGACTAAACAGTCGACCACGGGCTGGCAGTCAGCAACAAGTCCGAAAGAACTGAAAGTAACGTTGTTGACGTTGTCGGGCATAGTACTGGGTACAAGGAATGCGATGTCGTCGACCATGACAGACTGTGATATAGAACTACTGTTCTGGACGGCGGCAAGTCCCTCAGCAATCATTCCTGTGTTACCCCATCGATTGACAGGGTTTGTAGCGGACTGAGTAGCAAAGTGAGCACAGTTGCTGTAATTTTGATTGCCCGTTGACAAGCTCCTCAACTGCACAGACACCGTGGGTCCCGGACATATTGTGAGATTGATATTTGTACCTATGACAGGCCTTGATTCCGCACTAATTTCAGTCATGGAAGTGTGGAGGAAGGTGTTCGCCGTGGTGTGTAGCCATAAGTCTGCGGCACTGTAAGGCTATCAGCGTGTGACTGCTTCGTCTGGCCCTAGTGAACGTACGAGAGAAGATAGTTAAGAACAATGGCTAGAACGAGGATAGTCAAAGCAACAATCAAGCTAGAGGGTGCTCGTGATCTTCGTCCACGCCCACGCTTGAGGTATCGCATTGTTTCGTATGCGCTAAAAAGATTCGCGGATCCGCATAACTTGACAAGTAGGCCATACTGGGCTGCGGTTGGCATAGATCCTTGGCGCTCGTTTTCTTGTGCAAGGATCCACATCGACGCCAACCGATAGCCAAGCAAACCGAGAAGAAACGGTACAGTGAGTGCAACCAGCTGCGCCTACAAACAGATCATTATCGTCTGAAAGAAAGAGAAAGCAGAGAAATAAAGTCACAGAAACAGCTGACATAGCCAAACCGTACATTGTCGTGTCTGACTTCAATGACCCATCGTCGAGCCTCTGGGGTGCTCTTGCTCCCTCTATTGCGACGATAGCATTGAGAAAGTACGGATCCTCACGAGATAGGTGGGACTCTACGCGGCGGGATTGAAGCCATATCAATAATGCAGATGCAAGTCCGGCACAAGCGATGGAAATTAGAATTCCCGGGACGATGACAGCGATCGACATCCTCTTTCTACCGCCATAAGATACGCGAGTCTGGGGTTTGGAGTTGTCATAATCATCCAGGAGGCTGACGCCTGAGGAATCGGCGGAAGGTAAGGAAGCGATATGTAGGGGAGGGTAGCGGGATCGAGTCATCTTGTTGTCAGATGCTATGGAGACCTTGAAGTCTGATATAGTGTCAAAACCTGTGCATTTTCAACGTCTACAAGATGACTATCAGGCAAAACGTTGGTGACCTCTGTCTTTATAAATAGAAGGAAGACCGTAGACCTGTGATGCTTGTGTCAGTTATCGTAATGCGTTTCTAGGGACATACAATACGGACCCGAGGTCATGAGATATCACTTAGACGAACCACTTCAACTTGGGCATGTAAGCAGGTGGGTGATATGATCGCGACCGTGACCACCAGAGGAAGGTCTCGCGCAGATGCTGGGTCCTGGAATCTGTACTGACCTGTCTTGGGTTCAAGGGTGTGCACGATGGATCAGATGGCCTAGTTCCGCATTCAGCTTCCCTCGGGACGGTGTCGGATCTGGAATCAAGTTTACGAGATTCTATCATCACATAATGATATCCTGATTTACACAAAAACATTCAAGTTGTCTAAATTCAAAATGAATGTCACGGTAAATTGTATCGTCAGAGACTCAAGCGATGGAGCATCGTGGGCTTTAGTTTTGGGCGACGGAGACGAAGGAAATATGCTTGAGTCGTTTGAACGTGATAAAGACGGGAAGTACATGCAGTGCAGACTGGTCTAACATGCGCTTGATTTTCTTCAGGACGCATTGCAATTTGCCACTGCAGGTGAGGTTGTTGTGGGATTGACCTTCAGATCAGCGCAAGCAATAAACTTGACGACAGCCATCAAGGTGCTGCACGACAATAGACATACCCCTTCCCCAGGGAATTAAAAACGAGGTTGAAAACAGCGTCTGCAACCCCGTGTATTTGGTCGTGCTTGTCGACTCATCACCATCATGCAAGAAATCGGCGGCGAAATGTATACTCGCAACCACCATCATGACTGCTATCCGCTGGGTGCCCTTACGCCCCTCCTTGGGTTCTAACGTTATCAAACCTCTTTCTTGGCATCGCTCCCTTACATAACTTCCTAATGCCGATACCTCGCCATAGTAACCGATATAACCAGCTTTTGCGGTTTCGCTAAGGTTCTCGATTGAAAATGCGATACCTTCGGTCTTCGATATCATCGTCCAGGGATCTGCAAGCTTGTCTTTTTGCAGAAGGTGTCGGGACATCGACGAAACACAGGTCGTACCGAGGGCTGTGAATCCAAATGAACACGGATTGTATGCAGTAGTGCGTTGATATTGGCTTTTCGTTGTTCACAGACTGAACAATTTTCAGGTACATGTCGTCATCTACCCTTTCCCCCATCGGTGTACTTTTCAACGACGGTCGAGGAAAAGAATAGTGAGGTGGGTCAGAGAAAGGGTATGGGGTGGTGGTAGGGATTGTCGGAAAAGGACAACAACAACCTTATGTCTGAACCATTCGATGGCGCAGCACCAGATCATCACGTCAACATAACATCCTTGAGTCCCGTCTGCGAGCGTTTTCTGCACATTCTTCGATATGCACAATTTCCGTCACCAGCGTCTAGGTGTTATAGTGCGTATTCTTGCTCTTTGGTCTCGGTGCACTCGGTCTAAAAGGCATCCTTGCAGATCATCGTTGGCCTGGCGTTCCTCGGCAGTGTTTGTATGGCGCGGCAGGATGGATCAACGTTAGAGATGTCTGAATCACTCCCTCGCCCTATTCCCACACCACCAAAAATTGACATGGATCAGCGTCGGCATATACACCTTTATTGCCCTTGTTTCTCTCTTCGGGTACGCCACCTAGGACTCCTCTTATCAGAAGCTGACGTTCTTGTAGTTTGTTTGCAACATCCAAAGCAAAAGTCAAGCTAGTTGATGCACTCAATGTCATACAGGCCGCCTTGTTTGGCTGCAGTTTGCTTTCCATAGAATCCATTGCTCTGTTCGAACTGTACAGCAAGGAATATGGCGATGAAGCTGGCGTCAACTGTAAGAGTGCCGAGGGTACAGCAACTGTGTCGTACAAACGTAACCAGGGGAACATTTAGCGGGATCCTTTATCTAATATGGTTGACCCAATTCTGTACGATCGCTGTAGTTGGACTATCTGGTTGCTCATCAAGTCTCACAAAGGTTCTTATAAAGATAATCTGTTCATAGTCCACGGCTACGTCAAGAATTGAGGAAGAAGTCTCCGTCCATTGACTATGTCGCCGTCAAGCCTTCAAATATGAGTGCATCGGTGCCGTATTATCCTGCGTAAATATGTGACCCTATGGGTGCTTAATACATGATTGATTGAAATGTTCCTACACGCTACGGATAGTCGCCCCCTTCTTACACATTCAGAACCCTGTGTCTCTTGAAGTGATGAGCGACCCAACCCTCTTTCTCCAGGACCTCCGTTTCGAAACTGCATGCAGCTTTTACTTAATCTCAATGACTATCGCTCAATGGCATCCTTCGTCGTGGGAACTCGTCCACGACGACAGAGCGCACGGGGATTAAAGAGACCTGGAAGCGGTCCGAGCACGGTGTCCAGTCCTGATTAAACAGAACCGTTCGGGTGAAACGGGTTTGTTTCGGTATTAAGTTTCTTCTGGAAAACGCGTATCCATCTGTCTTTGGGAACGACTACACCATCAAAATGAAACAAAACATCAACCAAAGATGTGTTTGGTACCAAACGCATACCCATGCGTCAATGATCATGACCGTCCACGAAAGGTGTTATCATCAAGCATACAGCTGGCTAGCTATCTGGAATAAGAACCAATGTATTGCGGCCTTCCCTTAAGAAGGAACCCGCTGTAGACAATTCGTACCTGACGATACTAAGTACATCTGTTGATCATAATAGATTCAAGTCTGGTCTCGCTACGAATACAGTCGATTGCATTAAACTTTACACAAGATAATAAATATGATCAGACATCTTCGACTTGACCTTGCAATAGAGCTGCGTCATCTTCCTCCTCCTCTTCCTTAATAATATCATCTGTAACAGCGTGGCACAGCTACGCGAACCAGTCAGTGACGATTTAAACGTATCCGAAGGAGTACGTACCTCTATAGCCCATAACCATGGGAATGAAATTAATTGTCTCCGAGGCACCTCGGCGTCCTGCTCGTGTAACTCTTCATCGCCATACGCGGTACCAGGTGTGCTCCCCCTTCTACTCTCGTTGTGTATATTGACATACTGCGCATTCCGTTCTACTTCGTAGGTCACTTGATATGCAGCGATGGCCCACTTCTTCATGTTCTCATCCCCGAGTTGAGCCTTGACAAATCGCCGTGCGTGGTTTCGGTACGTCCGCCGCAATGCTTCCATAGCTTCTTTGACGGGCCCCTAAAGATCATAGTACGGTGAAAAACAGTCAAAAACAGATCCATCGTCACTTACGCGAACAGCAGAATCCCTTTCGCGTCTCTTCTTCCGATCACCACTGATTGAGACGCCAGCCCACAGTTCTGCTTCACACATAGAGTGCCTATCCGCAAGGCGTCACGAGAGCTATCTGTGCGATAGCAGAGCACTTACCTTCGCATGAGACCCTCTAATTCAATATCATAGGAATGTTTCGCTTTCCCTGCATTCTGGAGAAACAGAGCGGGTACCTTCTGAATTCTGAGCCGGAGGTCTATGTGTTGCGATCCACTGCCCAAACACGACACCATTCAGAATACAGTGAGGATCCAGGTGTTAAAACTCACGAAATAGGGCTATATTCTGGAGGCGGCTCGATGAGCCTGAAGAGTTGTCCCAGGACTTTGTACGACATATATCCGTCCTCGCGTTGGAAATCTGGGGCTTTGTTGTTTTGAAGATGCACAGGTATTTTCACGGGCACGCCTGTCTTGGTGAAATCAACCGCGTTTGAAGCGAGTTGCGCAAGCTCCAAACAGTGATCATGGGACGGGTCGAGCTCATCGGATTTTGCCTCGTGTATGTGTGAAACCAAGCCAAGCACATCGGACTTCATGAATTCTGGATGAATGTGATTCGTGTCTATCACAGAAAATATTCGAGAGCAAAAAGGCACGAACCGACAAAGAATTCGCATATATCCTCGACGTCAACGCTGGGCTGCCCTTTAGGAATTTCTGTCGGCTCTACAGGAGTGTAATCCATCGGTTTCTTGGGATCTTCAATTCTGTGTACGTCATAAGCGATATTACACATAACAAGCGATCCTCAACGCCTTACTGAAGTTCGGGATCCCATAAGACAGTGAAAAAGTCCCCTGCTGTATGATGAGACACATGACAGGGTAAAACGAAAGACGTACCATCCAAGTCACCTCCAGAAAGCCTGACCCATGATAAGCAGACATAATAATTTAGTATAGAGCCATTACTAACTTGTTCGGTAGATTCCTTTCTCCTGATTGCGTGGAAAAGACGACAACATTGGTAAGCGGATGGTCCTCCCAGATCTGGGATGAAAACATCTCATGATCAACGGCTGTCGCCAACTGAATGTCGCCTAAAAAGACGCGGGTTATCTACGTCCAGGAAGTTCAGGGACAGTTACGAACCAGGATGCAGACACGGATTTCGGAAGATCGTGCACTGCCCGGTGATAACATGTCGTTTACCTCCAGGAGGGTGTATCGCGCAATAGATTTCCCCCGGTTTCAAGACGCTGCCACTATACATTAAAGACCGCCACCAGACGACACAAGGAAGCAGCCCATACCTAAATTCATCGGCGATACCTTGCGAAAATGATGAGCTTCGTGATGTACATAAGAAAGAAGCCTTGGGCTCACCCATCAAAAACGCCCCGTCATTTACTTGGATGCGCTATATAGCCTGTAAATCTGAATGATAAACTACATGGATACACTCACAGCCCGATACTTCAAATCCTGCAACAACTGACACTCAATGCACTTGAGCACGTTTCTTAGAAGATGTTCCCGCGCAAACCCTGCCTTGAGCATCTGCAAGATCGGCAGCTCTGAGGACTTGTACAGTTTCCGTGCCTCGTGTTTAGAATCGTCCAAACGGTGGATATGCTTCTCGATGTTCTTGATATTTTCGATCTGAGTAGTCATCATATGGACAAATGCTTCATCCGGGACACCAAGGTGGGAGAGGAGCGATATTGCTTGACGATTAAGGTGAGCATGTGAGTGGGTGGATATCTAGTGACATGAGCTGCAAGTAAGTTCGCAGTAGATGCCAGGGCTAACCTTCATGACTCCCAGTTCAATGCTGTCGCTGCTGAACTTTTGCATTGAAGGACGCACATTTACTTCCCTGTATACGAGATAAGGATGGACAGATAGGACACCCTTGTATCTATATGCCGGCGGGTCTTAGACTTGGCCATTGTAAAAGATAGGCAGGACTTACCCTCCCATCCGTATTTGGACAGCAGACGGAGACGCTGTAGTATTTCCCAGAGCTTTAGCACATAGGTCGGCGAGTTCAGCACTGCAGTTCCCTACGCCATCTGTATAGTTACTACCAAGCCAGTTAGAAACCCCACCAAAAGCAGAAAGGACGACAAAAAAACGGCTTACTATCCATCGTGCAGAATATCTGGTATGTCTGTTATCAATGTGATATCACAGACCTTCCTAGTGGCGCTAAAGCATAGCCCCATTCTGCTAGCGTATTTGGCGACTTTTACTATTTGTTAGATTCGGACAACATCGATTCCATGTTTTGACCCACCAACGCGGATATGGCCAAAGTCGCCCATATTCTCTCGAACTATGTCCGCGGTGAATCCGCGGTCCGGCTCCTCGTATATCATCCAACATGAGTGCTCCTTCAGTTGCGATTCACCTGCGGCGAGGAAACTTTTTTCCCATCAGAAGCTCGTGTCGAGACAGATGTAAAAGAACATACACGTAACGCCGCGGTCCAATCTGTATGCCCTTTTCGAGGGCAATTCGTATTCGGGCAAGAACGCCAGTCAAAGGATTCTGAGAGGTATTTAGAACAATTTTTAAAGAAGAATTTAATTATACAAACGTCGTCGTCACTCCGTTGCAGGAGCGAGTTAACACGAAGTTTTCCATCCTCATCTCCAAAACTGCATAGCAAATTAGTCTTTGATAATCAGACAAATTCACCACAGATCGCAGACCTTATGCGCAAGAAGTTGTCCTGGAACTCTTTCCAACGCCGAATGACCCTATTACTAGTTTCAATTGTCGCTGGAAAGAGTAAAACCCTCGTCGGGGTGACATGCACGCGTCTCATGAAAATCCGGTCCGAAGGGAGATCAGTTGGAAAGCCAGCATCGTTAGTCGAATGACCGGCTTGGGTGACATGAACAGCTTCTGCGGATCTGACTTGTTGCTCCATTTGGTTGTCACTGAGATACTCTAGCCGAAAAAGAGTGCGAAGGACCCTTGGCGTATTATACGAGAAGTGTACAAGATGCTTGAGGGTGGCCACTGGATATGGTGAATCCGTACGTCCATACGTAATAAATACAAGAACACTGACCGTTTTCGACGTGCGGTAATAGAATGCCGTGGGATATGAGACCAAGAAACAGATATTGACACTCGAAAGAGTTCGGGTGTCCTTCATATTCGCGTCGTAAGTACCCCGCAATGTCATTGATCGTTGAAGGAGACGTTAAGCTGAGGTAGATAGGGTCAAAGTCTACTGTTGTTCGCGCTTCTTCCCCACGTTCAAGCGTCCGTAAACGGTCAAGCGTATGACGAACGCTGTCCCGGGTTCTCTTGTTCAAGACGGTGGTGAACTGAAATGTCTTCCAGTGCCCAAACTTCGTGGGGCCTCAGCTTGAATTGTTTGGACATAAACAAAAAAAAGGCGCACCTTCATGCGGGCATGCTTCCGGTCCCCACTAGGGACTGGGGATAAAGGCTGGAAACAATGTTCATCTTTGGGTATCGCAGGATTCCAATCATCTTCGGTAGCACGCCGAAGGTGAACTCCAGGTGGTAATGGTTCGTCACGCGGATACAGAAACCTCCAGTCGGCTTTGATTTGGGGAGGCCTAGAGAACGTGATGGTCAAAGTTACGTGCTTTACATCTCCTTTACGCTGATCATTATTGTATATGACCTTTTCGATGTCACAAAGTTTGCTGAGGCAGAGCAGCACTTGAAAATGTAAAGCGTCAAAGAAAGGCCGAGAAAAAATGCATCTGGGACTTACCAGGAACATCGTCGTCATCAAATTTTGCTTTGAAGAACATTTCCTGGGTCGGTATGGATTTGAGAAGCGAAAGCAAGAGGCTAGCTACATACTTGCTTCCCAAAGTTCAGAGAAAGCTGAGCATGTTCCAGGCTTTCTGTGCGATATCCCGGTACGAACTGAGTCGGAGGATTTCGAATGAAACCTATTCCGAACGTATCTATCGGTATCCGAAAGGCTGGTATTGCGAATGTACGTTAGTGAAGAAATAAGTGCAATGGGCTCGCCGCTCACCGTCTCTTGGCTTCTCCCCTGCACCAGAGGTATGAATCTGGGATTCTCCATGATTTCCGCCAAATTGTATCGAATTCAAGAATTCTTCAGCCATGTCGAGATGACGGTGAAAGAAAGGGGCCCAAGGGTGGTCAAATCCGTCCCTTACATTCAATTTCAAATCGAATGACCGCCGTAGCTCTTTTTCTAACAACCAGCATCGCTCTCACTTGCTGCCAGAGCGCAGCGCCTCTTTCTTTTGTGCTACCAGGATTCTCCGTTCAGGTCGTTGCAGAGGCCGACATAGTCGAAAGCGACCTCGCGAGCAAAGGCACCCTCGGGTCTCATCTATATCCTGGGTCACTTTAGGAGGGGCGGAGAACAATTAGGACATCATACCGATGGCCACAGACCAAGGGAATCCCTCCAGATAATCAAGATCCAGTATGGTCAAGCGGTGAAGGCAGGAAGTGCTTTGGAAAGGAAATCAAGAGATGGCCGGAGTAGAGCGTGGGCGAGCCAGGTATATGTAATTTTTTTGGTATGTTTCCAGCTAGCGGAATCGTCATCTTGATTTACTGAGTAGATCCCTGGAGAACAACCAATGAGCATATTATCCGACGTTCTATCTTTCAAAGAAATTGAAAACGGCACAGGTCCACGGGCAATGGCACGAGAATCTTCGCATCGACATGCTCTCTCCGGTGAGAAGAATCGTTAGCAGAAACCCACGTTACGGCCAAGGAGAATGGAGAAACATTGCGGACGCAAGCCGGCGTAGTGGGTTCTTCCAGAGTCTCACGATAACGAGGGACTTCACCAAGATCCATGACGTGGCATAGTACACCTTGGCCAAGAAACTTAGACTTTCATGCCGTGGTCACGACGGCTTCTGCGAAAGCCACGCACGTCCAGGTTCGACTGCTGCCGTGAATATATACATCAAGTACCGGCAACCGTACTTCGGTAGGCCACAAATTACACGCCCAAGTATGCAGTCTCAACTGTCATTCTTACGTTCCGAATATAGCTAACTTTACCTATTCAGTTTTCGTCAACGAGTCCGTGATTTGTTTGTCAAAGGTCGAGGAAACTTTAGGGCTTACGAGACAATGTGGTATACCTCAATGTGGACCGACGGATCATTTGATCCTCTATCATCTTTCCTGTCCGTCTACTGTTTCGCCACAGCTTCACGCCAAGTCCTCCAGCTGTTGCTACATCAGTACACTGCGAGCTAGCGTTCTGATACATACCTTTTCTTCCTACGGATGACCGACAGCCTCGACCTCATGCTTAGTTTCATGACAACCTCTGCAAACCAACCCCTCGACCTCCTAGACCCCATTCCTCGACCTGACGCATGTCTTCCCCAACCTCGAGCTTGTCTTCCTTACCTTTACTCATGTCTTCCTCGATTTATGCATGCTTTCCTCCAGCTTCTCTTGCTCTTCAGAGTGGCTTGCAGAGACGACACGGCAGGAGGCCGCACCGGATGTTACGCTTGGTTTGTCTCTTCCGTCACCTTGTGAATCCGATCTTGTTCCTCTTGTACCTCCTTCTGGAGAGTCGCAGTCTCAGCATTGGAAACAACGGACGCGCACAGCCTTTTCCCGCTGGGAGCGTGGCGGTCCTTTTTCGATGTTCAAAGGACCGAATACTGCTACAGGCCTGGAAAAAACATGACAGCCCACTGCATAGCGATATGGTGGACGTGGAAAATAATCATTTGCGCAGCGAGCGGTGGAAATGTCGGTGGCTGTGATCAGATCGGGTGCATCGGGCCGAGTTTGGCATGACGTAGTAGTAGACTGCGACGACTACGACATTCTTGAATCTTGAATCCCATGGCGCTCGCATTCGAGTTCATTTTCTGTATTCTGATTGAACTCCGGGCTAGCTAATACACTATCGATGAAAAGGTCAAACACATGACGTCGTTCCATCTGGTCCAGAGACGTGCTTGTCGCACAGGTAATCAACCATCCACGACCTCATGCTCCGTACCTCCGTGATTGCAAGTATACCATTTCTAAGTTCTAGCATGATCCACCAGGAGAACGTACATCGTCTTGGCCTCTTGTTCACGAAGACACATGGCATAGACTCAGAAGTGTAGATATCCAGGAGTGCCGGTCCTTGGGAGAAATTGAGACTCTAGTAACTCATATGCTCTCACTTTGCTAGAGGCGGACCAAGGCACATAGAAGACATACTAAGCGCCTTGTCTCGTACATGACCGGGAATATAAGTCCCCTGGCGAATAGCACACGTTATCTGTAGGGTAGACAATGATGGAAAAATCGTCGAGTTCAGACGCATACATCTCCTAGTACCTACATACCCTCTATCGGACCGTTCCTTTTACGACAACCGCACTGCGAATAGGACAACCACGGTATGCAAATATCGGGCTTTCAACCACGGTAGTCCGGGAATTCGTGCGTGTTCCGAAACCAACGAGAAAGATACTCTTTAATATCGGCGTTGGCAAATAACTTCTGAAAATAACTAATCTTGTTCGGATTAGGTGGATATTCGATCTGAACCCTCTCAAAGTCAACCATCACCGCTCTGACGTCATCTACGTCGATTCTGAATCGAGCCGGACAACGCTCATCGGCGCAAAAAGGTCCTGGATGAGCTAGGGGTCTGATGATAATGTTCCTTGGGGCCAAATCATCTTGAAGGACACCAAGGTTCAGGAAATCCATCGTCAACTGGACGAGCGTGGCAAATATGGCTTCGCGATGTCTCTGACAGAGAAAATCAGCGACGATCTCATCCCTGTGTCCATCCTCACAGAGGTACCGCAAGTCTGCCCCAGCAACGCACTCCAATAGCAGGACGTATACCGTCCTTCCATCCTGTTCAGTGATAGCTGTCGCATAGAGACCGAGGCATCGAGGAATACAGATTCCCTGCAGAGATTGGAGCATCTCGTATGCTTTCACTTCACTGGCGACGGACCAAGCGACGAGACGGAGAGGATCGACGGAGTCATACTCGTCATGAAAGTATAAGGGATCATAGAATTTAGCAACGACGGTTTCGGAGCCGTTGCTTGTTGTAGAAGATGAAGAAGCCGTCCAAACGTGAGTGACATGATCTCGAACGCCGCCACACAAGCTTTCGGACAAGGTGGTGGATAGGGATGATGACGGTGGGACAGGTATGCGATTGGTGAGGGATAGAGCGAATAATCCTTCTACTTTTTGACGTTGCAAAGAATGGGCATCGTGCTGGCACCACTGGTCGCCATTAGGGATGGGTGGAGGTGTGACGGCGTATAGGTTGAAACAAGCCCCTGGGAGGTAGATGGCATCTGGATCTGTAGTATTATCTGGAGGCGTTGAAGGCGGCTCCTGATAATCATACACAGGGAAAATGGTCTGTGTGCTCGATGCCATAGCGTTCAAACTGACAAGTATGTGAGGATCGTAGCAAAAGTCACTCACGATGGTGATGACGTAATCACAATCATATATTTAACGGGAGGGTACATTTAAAGCCTGAACGAGGGGTTCTCCTCGCGGCCGCGAATCACATATTGTGTATCCACTCAAAGTTAAAAATCACGACTGTAACATCATCCATATCGATTTCAACGATCCTGGACGAGTCGGCGTGGACCTGATAATCGTTCCGTGGGGCCAAATCGTCCTGCAGGAGTCAGGACACCCATTGTAACCGAGATCCACGAAATCCATCGTCAACCGGAAGAGCGTGGCGAATATAGCTTCACAAGGCCGCTCGCAGAGACAATCAGAGACAATTGCCTCTCTACGTCTTCACAAAGGTAGCGTAGGCCTTTCCCAACGACGAGCTCCAGTAAAGGAAATATACTGTCCTTCAGGCTTCCATCCTATTCGGGAATAACCGTCGCACAAAAGAGGCCGAGGCGTGGAGGAAACAGATTCCCTGAGATGATTGGCATCTCGTATGCTTTCACTTCATTCAGTACTGACCGAGCGGCGAGACGGAGAGGGCCGACAGACTCGTAGTCGTCGTAAAGGTATACGGGATCATAGAATCTGGCGATGTCTGTTCTCTCGGGGGTAAAAGAGGAAGGGTGCACTACCCAGACATGAGTTACGTGTTCTCGAATACCGCCACAGAGTCTGTCGGAGAAGGATAGGGCTGGGGTTGAGGGAAGACGTACGCGATTAGCGAGCGACAGAGCTAGTATGCCTTCCGTCCTTTGGCGCTACCAAGAGTGTTTATCACGGAAACACTGTTGGTCGCCATCTAGAAAGTAAGGAGACACGACAGGGTATAGCCGATAGCAAGCACCCGAAGCGTGGACAGTGCTACGATCACCATCGATTGGTTCAGGTGGTTCAGACATAAGGTTGCTCCTTTATGGCCGTCTGAACTGCCGCCGCCAATCCCATCGCCGATGAGTACCTTTTTTCTGAGGCACGTCTTCACTCCTTCTTTCGGCTCTGTCGTTCATAGTTAAATGGAAAGCCACGCTAAAGGGCAAAAAGGAAACTCGCGACCTGTATCTGAAAACTTTTGAGTTAGTGAAAAATCAACACAAATATTAACGCACCAGTAGCGATGGCATGCAAATCCTCGGTCATGGATGTACGGCCGCCGATAAATTGTGGCCATCCCGACGTCTCCTATCACTGGCAAAGGCTTATGAAACAGAGAAGAATAGAGCTGCTTGCGGTCCACCGACGGCGATCAATAGGTCGCGTCCGGAATATTGCGAATATCGCCTACCAAGTTATACAACAGAACAACGACGAGAAATAGATTCGATAACGCTAGAACACAAGGAGAGGTGTGACGGCGCCTAGCGGTAGTGAATGAGGGGCTGGGCTGGATGTCCAGCAGTCCATGGATGGTGGTGGTGGTGGTGGTGGTGGTGACGGCACAAGGTCCCAATAAGGAATGGCCGGGCCCACAGCATGGCAATGTCATACGCTGCGGCCACAAAGGCTCATGCCGTTGTAATCACACTGTTGAGTGCGTTTCGCGGGTTAGAGTACTTTTGTGGGGCTCAGACAAAACGGAAGTGACAAGGAATCACTCCGTCGCAGCACACCTTTATACAACAATGCGACGGCAGGAGCTGTCCTCGCCACCACCGAAGCACAACTAACAAGAGACGACTCTGCCGCAGCACCGAGGGGGCGGCAGGAGCAATCTTTATCACCACGACTGAAATGCAAGAAACAAGAAACGAGTCGCGACCGAAATGCAAGCAACAAGAAACGACTCCGTCGCGACACCGAAGCGGCGGCAGGAGACATCCTTATCACCACCAATGAGACGCGAGCAACAAGGACGACTCCGTCGCAACACCAGAGCGGCGGCAGGAGACATCCTCATTACCACAACGAAACTGCAGGTAGTAACAAGAAACCGTGACCACTCCGTCGCAAGACACTGTTATTGAATAGTATGGCGGGAGCAGTCGTCGTCACCACACAAACCGAAGGGAAGAAGTCTGTGCCGGTGATTCACCCCGTTGTGAGCGGAGAAAGGACTGATCCTGTCCAGATGCAGTGAGCTGGAGAGCTGATAGTGGTGATGGTGCATAGTAACACTTGATAATACGAACGTCAAAGAAGCACGGTCAAGGGATGTGCCTGATACTTACCAAGGTAGTGGCCGTTGTCGAATCTTGCTTTGGAGAACATTTCCTGCTTGGAGATTAGTAAAAAAAACCGAGCAAGAAGCTGGCTACATACTTGTTTCCCGAAATTTAGAGAGAGGGAGGGGGGGGGGCATACTCTAGATCTTGTGCTTGATAGCTTGGTATAAACTGAGTCGGGGGACCTCTAATGAATCTCATCCCGAAGGTATCTATCCCTGTCCGAAAGGTTGATATTCGGTTTTTTTCAGAGAGAAGAATGCGATAGGGTAGCAACTCACCACCTCTTGGTTTTTCTCCTGCACTACCAGTACCTGGAACTGGGAACTCTGTATGATTTCCGTCAAACTGTATCAAATTTAGTAATTCTTCAGCCACGAGGGCATTCAAGATGACGGGAGGAAGAAAGGGGCAACTTAAAGCGCCGTCAGTGTAATTTCAAATTGAACGACGATCTCTGTCCCTCCACCTCCATCTCCCTCGGCAATCCTGCATCATGTTTTCACGCAACTGTGGTCGCTGCTATGACCAGTATTACCTCTTCGAAAGTAAGCCTAGCTTGCAGGCAGAAGCGAATCTCTAGCACAAGCCAAGTGTGCATCATCATGTCGAGAAAGGCGATGACAGCCACTCTCCGTCACCTTTGGGAACGAGGACGAAGACATCGTACCTTCGCATCATATCGAAAGCACTGACCCAGTGCGTCGAGCATCTCCTCTTCGACATCGTTCAACCCGCAGGAGATCTTCAATGGGGTCAAGATGACCACGGGCAAGCCGTGTATGCGTGTTTTGGGTACGATTCTGTCTGGCGATGTCTTGATATCCTCTAAAAACGATCGTAGAAGCGCTCCGTTTTTCATAAAAGCCGAGCGGTGAACGAGTCGATGGGCATGGCTGGAGGATCCTCGCGTCAAAGCTGGCTCTCTCTCTCGTAGGAATATCTGCCGGCAGAAGCGACACGATCAACGAAAGTGGAGGATTTTTGCGCATACAAGTTAGTGCAGTCGGAGGTTCTTGTCGAACACCCATGACAACAAGGGTTGTCAATTGGCTCAAAGAAATTAGACTTTCATGACGAGGTGCGTTCACTCTTACCAAAATTGAACCTTGACTGACGCTTGAGTTCGTAAGGCTGGATTTTTGGTGTGAATATGCATGACAAACGCGCAGCAAATACCGGCGACCTTACTTCGATAAATCACAGTTTACACGCCCAAAATGCGAGAAACCGTCCTGCGCAAGACGGTATCGTTTGGTCCTCTATCAACTGTCCTGACACTACACCTACCTATACCTACGTCTCGCCACGGGTTTTCTCCAAGCCCTCCCACTGTTACTACCTCGATACGCCACGAACAAGCATGAAGCATACCTTGTCTTCCTCCGGATGACCAAGGACCTCGACCTCATCTATGACAACCCCTCCAGACCTTGCGACAGTCTTTCTCGACCTCACACCTACGCTTCTCGACCTCATTCCTCTGCTTGCGTGTGCCATCCTCTAGCTTCTTCCTTGTTCTCCAGAGTGATGTGAATGCTTATAGAGATGGCATTGCGGGTGGCTAACATGTGTTGTACCAGATATCGCCCACGTCTTGTCTCCTACATCGCCTTGTCAATACATTCCAGTCATCTTATACGCCCTTCTTGAGAATCGTTGTGTCAGCAAGGAACAACTGACATGCGCCGAGCCAACCTTTCCCCGTTGGGGGTACAGGGGTCCTTGTTCGATGTCGAGAGGGCACCAAGACGGATGCTGATCTGAAAACATGGCAGCCCGCCACATACACATCTGTTGGACGGGGAAACAGTCATCTGCCCAGCGAGTGATGGAAATGGCGAGAGCGTCGCCGTGTATAATATCTATCCTTCAGGAGGGTACATTCAAGACCTGAACAAGGATGTACCTTTCGGGCCGCGAATCACATCTTGTATTGACATTGATCTGATCGTAACATCCCCAATGTCCCTCCTCTTCATCGAGTTCTCCCTTGAAATATCCTAATCAGCGATGATGTGAAGACAATAAACTGATAAACCGATGTGGAAGTCTTGGCAGCTTTTCTCTGAAGATCATGACTCTCGAATCCGTTTTTCCTTCATTGATCCTTTTGTCATCACCGGACATCAAATGCACGACAATAAGCTCATGAGAAACAGGCACTGGGCACGATAGTCTACTTGACAGGATTGTAACCTGTTCAGACCATTAAAGTCGTTATGGGATGGGGTCGTTGCCAAACTTAATAATGGCAATTCCTCAATGATCTGGTAGCCGAAAAGTCTCTCGACAACTCCGTACGCAACGGAGTGACAACGAGGAAGAGATTCGACAACGTCGGGACACAAGGGGAGATGTGACGGCATTCAGCGGTGATGAATGAGGGCTGGACAGGGTGGCGGTAAAAGTAGAGCATGCTCGGATTTAGCCGGCCTCTTCTTTGCACCTCCTTGGCGCAAAATTGTACTCATGCTGATCTCAAGGTATCTTCCGCTCAATGTTCTCGAAATCCAAAGGTCATGTTGAATAATGGATCAGCCTGCGATGTATGTACTTCTGGTCTTCATCACGTCTGACTCACAGCTCCACCAAAGAACTTTCGCAGTGTCACCCGAACAGGGCCAAAAGACCCTGAAACTAAAGGGATTGTGGGTTCCGGTGTAGCGTTCCTTACCGAAACACTTGGCATCCATACGAAATCTGGACAACCTGAACGTCTTTGTATCAAAACATCACCATGATTAACTCCATTTGATATCATCCCGAGGAAGGCTAACGAGGAACCAAGCTTTCTGAGCCATCGTCTATAACACGCCTGAGCGTACGACAGGTGCATTCAAACTTTAGGTCTGCACTGGCGCCAGATGGTCCTCTGCAATATCGCACACTTATGATTATTTTTCTTTGTTGAAGATTGACAATACTAATATATTGCTTGATAGCCATGCTGTAGAAGCGGAAATTACGGCGCTACAGAGGTTCCGTTTCTGTCCGACTCGAAGTGCGTTTCTCCATGACATCTGGCTATACGACCCTCCTTCCCACCCCCTTACCTACATGTAACATGGGGCTGCCTTACTCTCCATTGACTCGTCAGACTATAGCCCTGAAACCGCGGGTCAGCGGTAACTGACAAGAACATCATAGTCGCATGGTTCTGTTTGTATCTTCAAAGATGAACATCACCGGCGAATTTCCTGATAATCATCTTATGGAAACCGGGATTACCTCACTGCACCAGTTCCAACCCTATATTAGACTTTCACGTCTCCACAGCGCATGACAGTATGATGGCTGCATTCCGCCCCCCTACCCTACACATCGCTCCCTCACCTTCCGTCGACTCATCAGCCGCTAGCCTACTGGATGATTATGACAGCTCCAAACATCAGACTCGCGTCTCTTATGGTGGTAGCAAGAGGGTATCAATCGCAGCCATCATCCCGGGCATCCTCATTTTCATCGCTTGTGCCGGGCTCGCATCCTCACTATTGATATGGCTTCAATCCCGCCGCGTACTAGAACCCCACATATCCCGTGAGAACCCCTACTTTCTCAATGCTATTGTCGCAGTAGAGGGAACAAGAGCACCCCACAAGCTCGATGATGGCTCTTTGGAGTCTGACACGACGATGTACGGCTTAGCTATATCAGCTGTTTCTGTAAGTTTATTTATCCGTTCTTTGTCAGACGATAACAATCCACCTCTAGGCGCAGGTGGTATCTCTCACTGTACCATTCCTTCTCGGTTTGCTGGGTTATCGTCTGGCTTCAATGTGGATCCTTGCACAAGAAAACGAGCGCGCAGAATCCATGCCGACGGCAGCCCAGTACGGACTGCTTGTCAAGTTATGTGGATCGGCCAATATTTTTAGTGCATACGAGACAGCGCGGTACCTCAAGCGTGGGCGTGAACAAAGACCACAAGTGCCCTCTAGCCTGACATCTGCTTTCGTTATCCTTCTTCTTGCCATTCTCCTGAACCATCTTCTCACGTAGGTCTCTTGGGGTGAATGAAGCATTCAACTACTGATAACCTTATAGTGCCGCAGACCTATGGCTACATACTACCGCAAGCACCTTCATCCATACTTCCATAACTCCAATTGACGTGGAAGCTTTGCCTGATACGGGTACAAAGTTTAACCTCACTGCCTGCCCGGGTCCCAAGACTGTGTACGTTCACACTAATGACACTATCTATTCCTATCAAGACACCTGTGCACTGCTTAACGATGAAACGATCACTGAGGGAGTTCACGTCATCGGAAACAGTAGTTCCACCTCAGGTTCTGTCATAGTTGACGATATGGCAGTCCTTGTACCCAGTACTATGCCCAACAACGTTCACAACCTTACATTCAGTTCTTTCGGACTCATCGCTCATTGCCAGCCTATGGTCGACTGTCGGGTCGATAATGTACTGTACGACGACTGGGGGTCGTCGGCGCTCCATTGCCCTTCTTTTAATCCCCCCTACAACTGCAACAGTACTCTCCCGACTAACTGTTCAAGTTCGATTGACATGTTCAATCTGACAGGAAATACCTTGCTAAACGCATCTCCTGTGGTGAGGCCGCCCTACCCTCTCTACTCTATCTCAAACCCATATGGAGTACTTTTCACTGCATATTGGCCTATTTTTGCCTCAGCCGTCTCTCCCGCCGATAATTCGCCTGGCTGGTATGACCTAACTTACGGATCTTCAGTATATGGGTACGTGAGTATATGCAATGTGACCGCGTACAATGTTTCGCTTTCGTATAGTACTCTCGACGGAAAGAGTGGGTATGCATTCGCGTCCCCTCGCGTCCAATCCGACTTGAACACCACGACTGCTCTCTTCACAGCCTTTAATACCGCTGCCTATCAGACAAATCTTGTTGACTATTTAATACACACCCTCAAGACTTCTTCCACTCTTTCCACGGATGTATTCAATACAGTTCTCTCACGAAATATGTCTTACGCCGCAATGGGAATTGCCTCGCCTCTATTCGAACGCGACGTGAGCACTGGCGGAAATTCTATTGTCACAAAGAGTGCCAGCAGGTATCCTTTGGCACCTCTGGCAGCTGTAGTTGCCATCCTCTACACCTATGCGCTTTTCGCACTCGCAATCACCGTGTCCTCTGTGATGTTGTCATCTCGGGAGGTCATAGTCACACAGAACGGCGGAAAGGAACACAAAATCACAGTTGTCGAACTCGTTCAAGTGCGGCTTACGAACCCACTGGCGAGTATCGCAGAACGATTCTCAGACCCGACACGGCCTGAGTTGTTATTGGAAACATCGGCTGTTGACATGTTCCACGAGCACCCAGATGCAGAGAAGCTAAGTGTTGTGATGGTGGATGATAATGGAGAGGATGGAGAAGGTACTATCAGGAGAAGGCGAACCTTCAGAGTTGAGAACGTCGAACAGAGGTTGACGAGACTCTCTGGCTCAACCCTGAACATCATTTCTGATGGTGATTTCGACCGGGAGGAAAATCGAAGAAAGCTGTTCGCGGAGGTGAAAATGTCTCTTTGAACGTGTTTTTATTTGTGCAAGGACATTGGATTTTGGCTTGGAGACTTTAGTTTCTGAACGAACGGAACTTGTATATAGAATTTTTATAGTGTTACTATACGTTTCCTTTGTGCAGAAACTTAGATTATATATCGGAGACACTGTAAACAACAGGTATACCACAGATCTTTCCTAACTAGGAGAGTATACATGGTTCTGGCCTCTTGTTTGCGAAGAGAAACGGTATAAACATTGTGGAGTGTTGGTCCTTGGAAGAAACTCAACGCTGGCAGGGGACCGACAACGAGGCGGAAACCGTGTTGGCGACGATTGTACCATCAGGGACATTAATGTATAGGTAAAATTCGGTGTGACGACAACAGTAGTAGAGGCTTCCTTGAGATAGAAAACGAGACAAAAGCAATGCAGACGAGGGATCGCGCTGGAATGTGTAGCCGATTAGTCAGGCACAGAACGAAAAATCTACATTCCTTTTGATGCTGCCGGGAACACTGTTCAGGTTCACACTCCTTGTTAGTCGTCACAGCCCCGCATCGATATCGAGCCGAGTCGAACAATGCTCATCGAGGGGAAAAGGTCCTAGACGATCCAGGCGTCTGAAAAATGTTCCTTGGAACCAAAACGTCGTCACATACATTGAAGTCTCTGAAATCCACTGTCGACTGGGGGAGAATGACAGATACAGCCCTCACAATGTGCCTTACAGAACTAATCAGTGACAATCTCCTCCTACCCGTGACCGTCCTTGCAGAGGTACCGCGAGTCTTATCCACTAGCGAACTCCAATATAGCAGGACATATATCCTGTTTAGGGAAAACTGTTAGACTGAAGTATAGAGGAATGCAGGTTCCTCGACGAGATTGGAGCTTTTTTTTTGCCTTCACCTCACGCGACGGACCGAGCAGCGAGACGGACAGAATTGACAGCTGCACTCATCAGGGAGGTATAAGGGATCCTGGTTTTGGAAGTGGCCGTTTTCTCAGGTAGGCGAGGAAGGGTGCGCTACCCAGACACGAGTTACGTGTTCTTTAATATCACCACAGAGCCTGTCAGATGCAGCGATTGATAGAAATGGAGATGAGGGAAGGTGAATGTGATCAGCGAGGAACAAGGCAAGCACGCCTTCCGTTCTTTGGCGTGGTAGACATTATTTATCATAGAGAAAACGCTGGTCGCCACCTGGAAAGCAAGGCGATTCAAACAGGTATAGCTAGCAGCAAGCGCTTGAAAAGTAAATATCATTAGGATCTGGAGTCGTGCCATCGAGTGGTCTAGACACAAATTTGGTTTGGTAGCCAGCGTTAAGTTTCGTTGACTAAAATTTAGCCATGCAAGCTGCCACCGCCAATCCCATCACCGACGCGCCCCTCCTTCTGGGGCACCTCTTAACTCCTTCTATTATTAGTAGTCAAAGGTAAAGGGCCCCAACCGGCGAAAGAATAGCGTACGAGTCGTGGCTTGTCTGAAAACAGTTGAATAGGTGAACAGTCAAAGTCAATATCAACGCACAATTGATCCTCGTTCATGTATGCATAGCCGTCGTTAGAGCATAGCCATCCCAGCACCTCCTACCGCTCGAAAATGGTTATGAAAAGACGAGATAAGAGCTGCTTGAAGTCCCGCAATGAAGTCGTAGCTCGTAACACACTGAAGGGAGCATCGCAAAAGCTGTCTATATGTAAACCGGCATTTGGAGGTTATGCAACGGAGGGAGTTAGACAGAGACTTGATAGTGTGGGAGCTGGAGAGGCGCGTCGACGTCCAGCAAGACAGCAGTACTACTAGCCATGAATCATGATGGTAGAAGTGGTAGTGGTAGTGTTACCGGCGCCAGGTCCCAATAAGGAACGGCCGGGCCCACAGCCCTGACATGGCTGTGCCATGCGCTGTGGCCACAAAGGCTCATGCCGTTGTAATCACACTGTTGAGTGTGTCTCGCGGGTTAGAGCATCTTTGTGGGGTTCCACGCATCTTTGTAAGGTTCGAAGCAGACATGTATATAATACAGGGACCGGCATCACAAGCGAAGTACAGGAACCTCCCCAAATACCTTGAAGATATCATAAACATATTTAACAAAATGACAGACGACGACGACATGCTCATTATCAGAGAATAAGCAACATGACATGTTGAAAGGGCTAATCGCAAACGGCGTAGGAAATCCACGGGCGCAAGGGAGAAAAATGTCACGGAAAAAATAGTATGCAGATCGCGCACAGCTTGAGATGCACCACAAAGCCATACAGCATGGACCTCATCCTCAATGCCAACGTGACAAAAACGGCACAAACGTTCGTTTGGGGGCACTCGGACCGTCGAAGAACCTCAATGGCCAGAGCATGGGAAGAGGACAACAGGCGGACGTCAGCTTTCTTATGCGCGGGGATGGGCACGCCTAGGTAAGCACGGAAACCGCATACAGCCAGTTTCTCGAGGGGGCGAGCATACACAGTGCAGTAATAGGAGGTATCCTCGACACCACCACGGAAACACAAGTAACAAGAAACGACTCCGTCGCAACACCGAAGCGGCGGCAGGGGTCATCCTCATCACCACCAATGAGACGCGAGCAACAAGGACGGCTCCGTGGCAACACCAGAGCGGCGGCAGGGGCCATCCTCATCACCACCACCGGAACGCAAGCAGCAAGAACGGCTCCGTCGCAACGCCGGAGCGGCAGCAGGAGCCATCCTCATTACCACAACGAAACTGCAGGCAAGAAGAAGCCGTCACCACTCCGTCGCGAGACACTGTTTATTGAACAGCGCGGCAGGAGCAGTCGTCGTCGCCACACAGACTGAAGGGAAGAAGTCTGTGCCCGTGGTTCACCCCGTTGTGAGCGGAAAAGGGACTGATCCAGTCCAGATGCGAAAACAGTCGAAGGCGGCTCCGACTGTCTAGATGGAGCATGAGGGCCTGGTAAAAGGTAGAGCATGCTCGGAATTAGCTGTCGGCCGATGCCGTGACCATCCAATACTGCAACCACCACCTTGAAAGAATCTTCTCCTGGCCCTTTCTCGTCTGGACACACTGTGCAGCTGCCATGTCGGTTCTTACTCGCTACTATCGTTTCATAGCGAGAAGAGCAGAAAAAACCAGGGCGATACGTCTCCAAGCCGGCAAGAGCACAACGCACTGTACTGACGAAAGACGGAGTGACTTGTACCGCAGCAAGGAGTCAGTCGGGTTCAGTCAAGGACGAACAGCGCACGCGATGGTCGGAGAATGGCCCATGCACATTGCCATTGGATGCCGGACCGAGCTCATCAGCTAGATCTATGTTAAATAACATGGCGACCGCATCCTTTCGGATTGGCCTCTCTGTGTATAAACTTGGATGTGCTAGCTCTGCGTAGTCACTACACCAGCACCACCTTCTTCAAAAAGCAGCCTTTGGAAACACTTTCATGGCGGTATAGCAAATTAGCAATTCTCGCAGACTCGTAACAATCTTTTGGGGAGATATGCACACCTCCGAGTCTCCGACTCGTGGCTCCGTGAAGGTGACTATATGCGCGATTGTCATGCTGGTCTTACAAGAATGCTATATGTAAATATGTCTGCAAAGTCTTTTCTTCTGTGAAGTCTTAGCCTAGTACTGACAGGGTTACTCGTAGGACTGAAAGTTTAATAGCTGGTTCTGGCCAGCCTCAACCTGGGCCATCCCTAGAATCTACGGTCTTTTTGGACAGCGCGTCGAACGGGGCAAAGTGCCGATGGAACAATGAGGCGTACGTAGAGGCAGGTCATTTTCATTTTCGTCTTCATCTCAAGAAGTTTTATGGAGGACGGACGCTAAAACCTTCGTACCGGAGTCATCTCATCTCCACGCTCGCCGGACTTGCATATCGAGACGCGTATAATGCGGTCAAGTAAAACAGATCAACGAACATCACGGCGTATGCTAATCTAATAGACGCCAGAGCAGTTATACTAATTCGGCGAACTTACTCGCTTTCAGCAGCATAGAACAGTCGATCTAGAAGGGAGCGGGCGTAGAGTTCCCCTTATGGGCTGAAATTCTCGTCACCACTAGGTTTGCTCTTGAGGAACTCAAAACGAACTATTTAGCAGGCGTCTTTCTGGTGCCGGGTGATGGATCCCGCCGGGAGGCCATCAATCTCGATCGAAAGGTCTTAGATGAAGATAACAGAATTGGCTTCTACAGGACTTCGTGGTGAAGGTAATTTGGTGAGCCCACAGTACTATAAAATAACGGAATAAACGTCGTGGCACCAAGGATTATTATTTTAAGTATATATTAGTTCTAGGATGGTACAGATAACGGCATTACCTCGGGCGATCTGTATGGCGCCAAGCTCTTCAAGAATCCTGATGCAACTTTGTTTCAGATAGAGCTCTTGCCTAAAATCTTTCCCGATGAATGACGAGAAGATCCAAGAGCGGAAAACTCACCAAAATCCCATCCTCGAAGTGCGGAGAGCCGCAATTTCCTACGTAGTCTGATAAAGACTGAGACATATAATGGAGATATTCCGGCCAGAGAGTTGGCCCGAATTCAGTCCAGGCGGTACTGCCCATCAGAAACTGACCAAGACGCTGTTCCTCGTTGCTGCGATCCAAAACCGCCATGTGTTCTCTCTTGTGCTTCTATCAGACATACTGAAAAGAGCAGCCCCGCTGACAATAGAGCAACATTAAATTGGGAATTTTTTTACTACAGTGAGGTAAATACAAAGAGGTTGATTAAAAAAACGCGACCTGAAGTGGTTGCGATCCGGGCCGGAGTTTCCCGCGGGTTCAACCTCTTCAATATTCAATCGTGCACTTCATAATGCCAGGTTCTAGAGCAGCAAACGATGTACCCGCGACCGGAGAAGCGTCGATGTGTGCAGCCAAAAAGGGCTTCTCAAGATGATCTGAGCTGCCAGGTGCTCTTCAATTCATTCATTGATGATCAATGCTGATGCAAAGTATCGGTTGATTACTAACCATAAGGGCTGTTGTTCTATGCGACTTCCTTCAATAGAGAGTGAAGTTTTTTCTAGGTGCGATCTATATAACCGTTCCGTTCAAATCGATGTATCATTCTGCTCTCTGGTAGCTCCGTCCAGCAACGAAAATGAGCGAAACGGCTTCCACTGCCGCTCTTGACGATACGGTGAGTTTCCGATATGCCTATGTGTTATAGGTGCATGCTGAATCATCGAACTTAGATGGGGGCGCTTCTGATATGTACAGTGTATGGTTTCTTTCATCGTAAACTGGTGTATCTTCTCAATTTATGGCCCGTCTTTCAGGGTTTCGGCGTGGTAAGCGGTCCGATGTTCATGAGATACTATGTATCCTCACCAAACTCGACCCTTTAGTTTCCAAGGAATAACAGTGCTTTGTTCTTGGGAATACTTTGTAGTACGTATCCCGTATCGCTTCCTGCTCTTCCGCATGCTCACTAGTGCTACAGGATCACACTAAAGATCGCGCTATCAAAAAAGTTATTGTGAGTATCGATTGTCTAAATTGTTCCCATTCGCTTTTATTTACCTCTCGTAGGTAACAGCAGTGTGGTAAGTACAGACGCATCAACAAATGCTCAGTGACTCTGAAATCACCGCACTTAGCTTTATCGATACGCTCCATCAAATTTTCATCACGCATGCTCTTTATATATACTTGGTGAAGGGTTTCTCCGATCCAGCAATAATGATGCGACTACTTTGGTGAGTCCTTTTAGTCTAAACTCCACACCGGTACCTCGTTTACGACGCGGCTGTAGGAGTTTCCTATCACAGATACTCCTCGCGGTGAGAATCTACATATATTCCCATTTTTAGCGAGCCTCCATTCATCATTTTTCAAGGCGTTACAAGGACTTCTTTGCCAGGGGTGAGTTCCTATGTTTCATGTCAGATCATCGATAGCCAAATTCGTTGTCGTTAGCTTTTTTACCTGGCGGGTATGGGTAGGCGCGTATTCGATGTCTCCGAGTGAAACTCGTGTTTGCTGACCCCGTGCTCCAGTAAGCCAGAAGAACAAGGTTTTGTGTGCTATAATTGTGAGGATTTCACAACGTGTTCCTTCGACTTTCTATTGACTTGGCGCAGGCAGCTCTAGTCGTCGGAAACTTCGTGGTCGCTCTTTGTAAGTGAAATCATATGATACATATTTCTAGACCTTGACATTTTCATTTCGAAGATTATTTTGGCAGAAGGCGGGCTTCCCTTCGAGTTCACGCTTGATGATACTTACGCCGCGGATTTAGTGTCCACTTCAAGTCATTAGCGGAACTCTGGCAGCTGAAGGTAATATATATCCATGCTGCTCTTTGGCGTGGTCTGATCCACCGCGTAGGACATTGCTGAGCTGCTTGTTATTGGATACAGCGCCAACATTGTACGCGTGCAACAAGACCCCAGACGACATCCTAACACTTCTATAGTTTATCACCGCGTCTCTCCTTTTCATGCACTTCAGAAAGACGACCCCGAGCGAACAGTAGGAAGAATTTTAATTCGAGAATTGGGTGATGTAGCTGACATCCACTCACAAAGAACAGATCGCCTTGTGGACAAGTTCACGTTATGGGTCTTAACGAGCGGTTTGTTAACTAGGTAATAGCTTTTATCCAGTTGAGCGTTGCGATATCTCACATATGATCTTAGCCTTGTTGGGATCTTTTGTTTCATTACAGAGGTCTATCAGATACCCTTCACGAATCCTTGATTTTAACGCCCATATAGGTTGTTTGGCCCCATTCTCTGCTTTCGGCCGCGATGTATACCATTCTTTGTCGAGGTATGTATTTCTACCTTTCGTAGTCCGTAGCTGATTTGGCCCTCAGTGTATGCTGTTTCCGTTTTGGTAAGTAGTGATGGTGTAGGACGTCAACTCGATTTGATAGGTATGGTTCTAGACGGTCTTAAATTCACGGATGCAACTTGGGCCTTCGGGTTCAAACCCGCCGAGATTATCAAACGAGATTATATCCACTGGGTCTCGCGCAGCTCGCTTCCAATTTACCAAGGTAAATACTGTAATTTTGTTTCGTCGTTCAGTCTATTCATGGAAATTTAGCCTGGTGAGCTTGCAATTCATGTAGAATGTGATACCCAGATGCAGTACGACAATGATATCGAATCACCGGTGCGTCAATTTTCCATCTGATTCGCCTGCTTTACTTACAAATATCTATAGCAAAGTCGTAAAGACGCAGAGGAGTTCGAGCTGAAATCTTTTCCCATGGCCAAATAGGCACGCTTAGCTGTCAGTGTCCGTTTTCCCATCCGATTTCTGGCATTTCATTTTGAACATTCAGGTATTTATGTCAGAACGGCGGACGATGTACTAGCACTAGAAGCGTAGGAAGAGCTACTCTTCTGTAAATATAGTATGGCTACTTCTCCGACCAAGGACGTCCAAGGACATCATACCCATGTTATTATTAGCCAGCTTCCCAGCACCGTTTAAAGTGGCATAGTCTAAGGCGCACGCGCAAGAGATCTTTTCAACAGCTGTCCTTCAAGGAAATTACTTCTGGTATGGGTAGGTCTTCAAACTGTGGTTCCAGAGACTTGTTGATCTAATTTGTGAACGAACCGTTACAATAATGGGCAGATGCCTGACAGTTTGACTGGAGAGGTGAGAAGCTGGCGACTACAACGAAACGCCTGTACGACACAGATCCTACGCGTGGTGTTGACGGGTGCAATGAGCAAGTTTTCCTATATTCACGACTGGAAGAAAAAAATAACGATAATAATACAACAAAATTGCAGGTATATTCTGCAGCTAAGGGTCAGGCACTATGTCTTCTGAACTCCAAGCTCGTGCGCAACAAGGCCTGAACAGAGGCCAAGGCTTGTCCAACATCAGGCCTTTCCTGCGGATTGTCTGCCCAACAGCGCTGAATGAAGTCCCACTGCGCGTTAGTGACAAAGGACGTCGCAGGCCGCCGCGGTTTCTTGCCGTTATGCAGCTCGATGACTACCTGGACGTCCGTGCGGACATAATGATATGGTATGCGACCTGATAAGATCTGCGAATGTCCAGGTTAGAGTGACCTAGGTGGGGTAGCACCACTTACCTCTAGTGTAACGCTACCAAATGAGTAGATATCGCTCATTGTTGTAAGCGGTGGCATCTTATCATCCTCATCGTCTCTGAGGAGAAGTTTGTACAACGAAGCGTCAGCCCAGCGTACAGCCCCACTGACTCCGGAGGTCATACAAGGCGTCTCGTCAAACTCGGCGACGATACTCGACAGGCCAAAGTCTCCTAGAAGCGCCTTCCCTTGATTGTTGATCAAAATGTTCGACTGGATACGTCAGGTTGAATCAGTCTTGCTTAATAAGCGACTATCTTCACACATACCCCAGAAAGATCTCCGTGTATAATGTTGAAAGAATGTACTAGGTAATGAGGATCAGACTTCAGCATGCAAGATAGTGCTTGCCTCAAAAGAGACAGCAACTCACAGTATTTCAACCCTTCCGCCACTTCGCATAACTATACGACATGATTAGCGCTGTATAGATTCGGAGGGAAAGACTGAAACCCCACAAGTTGCAACCGATCGGTCATAGAAAGGAGATCTCCACATCGTTCCATATACTTAGTAACACTCCCATTATCCAACCATGGGCAGATCATAGCGTCGTATCGACCGAAATCTGATACAACCCCAAGTAACGGAAGAATATTCGGATGGTCTAACTTTTTCCACATGTTCAGTTCTCGCCAAAGACGCTACATATAGCATCAGAAATGCTCTGCAAGCAAATTCAGAAGCAAACAAACACTCACCAGTATCATCTTCTCTTGCATCTCCGGGTTGTCTACACGGGAACGCAGAACTTTGATAGCGACCTGGGATAAAGTCAGACTTGCTCGCGGGGTGAAATGAATTCGCGTTACCCTTCGTTCATGTGGGCCGTCCATCCATATTCCCTTCCACACGTCTGCGAATCCTCCGTGGGCTTCAGGGAATCGGCCTTCTCGGGTAACTTTGCCCGTCAAATCCAATAATATTGTCGGATCACGCTCGTCAACTGCAACGAGTCATTTATGGGTTTCATCAAGGATTTGTGTTACAAACGATTGTACTCACGCGTTTCCAATTCGGGAGGCGGTGTCGGTGGAGGAACGAAATGTAGGCTTAGAGGAGTAAAGTGCGTTTCTCCCGATGAAGGACTTTTGGGGAGATCCGAAGTACCGTTAAAGAGCGTAGGTAATAAGCCAGGGCTCAATAGAATATCGTTGTTCCCGAAATCTTGACGGATCATCGAAGAAGACTCCGACTGTGGTCCTTTACGGGCAATAATACTCCATGATCGAGGATGTGATCTCCGTCTTCCCCCAGCATCTTCATCTTCTGTTCAGACTGTTATTTCCCCAGTCTTGAATCCATCGAATATATATGACATACCAGAAAGAAGAGAATCATTATCAAGACTATCCCTGGAACATGACTCGTCAACGGTGGTAGCAGCGAAGTTCCCCAACGTCGAACACCATTGCTCGTTCTGAGCGGAGCAGGTCGTATTGAACTCCAAGGCGTGGGAGTCTTTCCATTCAATTGTAAAGGACTGGTCTCCTGTAGTACGGACCGTGGAAAGAGAGTTAGTCGGAACAGCATGTACGAGATTCAACAATGACTTCTCCCTCAAACCGGGACCTAATTCCCATGGTTTAGTGGGGTATCGAGCTGGTCGGCGATACCCTGCTCCATCCAAACAGCACAAGAGCATTGTTTCAAACAAGAAGACTGCGTATCGTGTGCCCGAGGCCTCCATGAGGACGTCATCGAGGAGAAGCAAACCGAGGGAATCAGGGTCTCTCTCGCTGTCCCAGAGGTATGCGCGCGATTTAAGGATCTTCGCTGCCCGCATAGTACGTATTTGTCGACTCATCTCATCGATGGTATCCGATGCCTCACGCATTTGGAAAATGGCGGTGCACAAGGAATCATAAGACGGATGTTCGGTTGGGGAGGAAACCTGCAAGATCGCAGTGAGGAAACAACAATATTCAGAAATTCTGGAGGGTAGATGGCTGAGGATATTTAGAAGAGCTTGGGCATGAATCCTCAGCGCCGGTTCGAGAAGTTGGAGCTGATCCTGGAGGAGTTCGAACATAGGAAGATAGTTTACGCATATGGACCTATATGCGCTGACTGTTCTTGTCTTGAAGGTGACGTGATCCGAGTTGAAGATTGAAGTCCAGTTTTCTAGCCAAGGAGCTGTGACGATTTTCTCCAGGGATGATAGGACCTTATTGTGGTATTCACGTAAATGGGCACGATTGACAAGAAGGCACTCCAGCCCTGGATCAATCAGGCCTGTCGTTTTCGACATCATCATGACAGATTCCTTATGATGCGACACTTTCAGTAATGGATATACACATGGGCAGCAAGCGCAACGTACCGCAACCATGCCCAAGCTGCACACATGAGCCTGCTCAGTGTCCAGCAAATTTTGTACAAAAGCTTGGCGCTGATATTGCGACCGGTAAGGAACGACGAATAGTCCTGGATAGGACCCTTGCAATGCGCACAGAATACTCTGTACTGTTTTCAGCACCTGTAACGTACAATCAGAGAAGCCATAATACATGTAAACCATAAACTCACCCTCGCAAACCCAGTATTTGACCCCCCAAACATGTCGTCAACACGGAGGACTTCCCCATACGAGAGTAAGCCCTGGATCTCCAATAAACGTACGCGCTCAATAAACTGTGTAAAGAACGCGACCCGCTCGTCCACCGACAGCTCAAATTCAAATGCAACGCGGTGGTAGGGCGGCGACAAGAGGTTCAAGAGCGTCCACAAAGGCGCCCCAAGAAAGAAACACTCCCACAGTATGCGATAAGCCTGGCCTGGCTCGTGGCACCACGGTTCACGATCAAACCATGGCTTGAATTCGACAATCAATGACAGTCGGCTGAGAACCCGGAAGCTGTCAAGCCGCAGCTGCTCGGAAGGCGCCCTGGGTGGCGACAAGATACAGCTCATTTAAGCATGCGTGTAAATGGGAAAAGAGAGTGGTGAAGAGATTACTTATCAGATGGATAGCCACATTCGAACCCGGTTATACGTGCCACGCTGAGCTGCTGAGGCGGTTGAGGTACCCGATATGGTCACCCTGCAGGGCAGCACAGCCTGAGCTTAATCAGACATCGGGAAGATCGGTTCAGGATACCATTCGCCTTCGACGAGATCTGAGTATCCAGCAGCACAGGAAAGAGAAGAACATAGCTTTATCCAAAAATCTGTATCGTTCTGTGCGAAAAGGAATGGGCTGACTATGAGTTACTGGCGTCTGGTAGCAATCAGTAAACGTAAGTGCCGATGAGAAATGACTGAAAAGGTTACCAAACTTGAGGAAGATGGCGACCGGAAAGGGAATTGAGTACTGACCTAATCAATAGCTCACAGCAGGGTAGAGTACAGCATGTATAAATATCATCGGTAATAATAAGACAAATCGACAAATCAAGTGTAAAAAGAGTGTAGAGATGTGTAACCAACCAAAAGATAGACGTACAGTGAGGAGATCCGAGGAATCAATAAGTATATGGAGCAATACGTACCGCCGAAGGGTTACAACCTCTTCAGCGCCTTTTTTCTCTTCTCCGCGCCTGTGGCACCGGTTCCGGTTGCAGCTCGCTTCACTGCCTTGGTTCCCGATACAGGTGTACTTCCAGGCATACCGACACCAACTTTGGCGACATTTGCGTCGGCCGTGCCTAGAGGCGAAGGAGAAGTGTGCCGTTCTTTAGTGCCTACTGGTGCTCCCAGTTTACCGGCAACTACGTTGGACGGCGATGATGTCAGCGGCCGGGGGTGAGGAGCCGGAGCCGGAGAGGCTGATTTGCGCGTTACAATGGGCAGGGTAGGAACGGATGTCGCTGAAGATGAGATTGATAGAGGTTTCACTGGCGTTGACGAGTCTAGGACTGGTGATGATGAAGATGGGGATTCGGTTGTTGCTGCTTCTGTAACTGATGGAGTGTCGAACTCTACAGGTCGGACGCGGGGTGTCGCATGGACGCTGGTGATAAGTTTGGCTCGGTCGCAGTAGCTCTGGTAGTTTTCGAGCAAAAGCTTGCCGGCCTCCTCGTCAAGCGCTGATTCGGGGTTGGGGTAGATCAGAAGACACTTGACGGTCACTAGTATATGGCCAATGCCATAGGTTGATTTCCAATCTTTCTTGAGGGTGTTGACACAGATTTCACCTGCCGCAGATACGTTGGGATGAAAGATCTTGGTCGCAAACCAGCCTGGAACGCATGTTTAGTCAAACCTTCAGGACGCAAGAGAATAGACGACGTACACTTAGGTGGCGCCGCGGGAAACTCTTCTGTGAACTTGAACTTGACTTTAAAGTATCCGCCAGCGTACGGGGTACCCTCTGCGAGATAAAGTTCAGTTTCTAAGCCACCAGGAGCGTATCACCAAAACGCCCAAGTCCGTGAATGCACTCACCTGGACCCTCAATGAGACCGACAACGTCTAACATATCGTCGTCGCTAGTTTGGACGCGAATTCCTTCGGGTGGACTCTTCTTGAGTTCCAACAGCTCGCGCATGAGACGGCGCAACGCGGCAGGTGATACAGACTAGAATGGACCGAAAATACTGAGTATTCTGCAAGCATACAGTTCGAATAGCGACGTACCATGGCTTTTGAGAACAAGAAAAGGGTAGAGTGGTGGAGGTCGCAGTGGTTCAAGTCCAACTCACAAACATTACCAAATCAAGGATGAATGGCCACTCCACGTGATCCGGCAGCAAGTAAACCCGAAATGGCAGTCCCCCTTCTAAATGGAGAACAATCACCCCGCCGGGGGACTGTGCTTTACTTCTTTCGACGCGTCAAATGATGAAGCACTCGTCAAAATCAACTCCAGGATGATTACCCAAACTCTGAGGTGCCCACTTCGGTAAAATAGCGCTAACCATCGTCAGATGGTGACCGACCTGTCATTTCATCAACGGATACAGCCTCGGGATCTGCTATAATTGAGCAGGAAGATCCGTAACCATGAAAAAAATGTTGCAACGATCTCAGGCACTTCGAATCCTTGACAACAAGTCGAGCCTTGGAGACGGTCACCTGATGGTCGCGACACACGTACACGTCAATTATGGGATTCGCGCTGGCAGTCAGGGGCCAGTACACCCAGTACTAGGCATAATTCAGAGGACTCTTTGTTTGATATTGGTACCTATCTATTGAACCGGAGCGAGAGGGTTGTACTCTTAAATCCTGGTACACCTTCGGAGTTTATTTGAGCGTTGGTGTCTAATCCCGACCGAAGGGTGGTGGCACGAAAAGGAAACCATTCAGATGAGTTTGAGGAGCCAAATGAGCGTCAAATAGTGTTTCTGCCTACGCATATTCTTGATGGCATAGAAAATTCGGCGACAGAAGCAAGTTCAACATGGACATAGGATTTGAAAGCTTGATATTGTTCTACGGTTCTTGTACCTCTCTACTCCAGTATACACACAGTCCGTGAGGGACATCAATTTATGATTAATTCACTAGGTGAGTAGTAGAAACTATCTTAGAATTTGCCGCAGTTAAAGTCAGAACCGTGTTTGACGGACATTCGGTTGTACCGGTTGGGTGCGGTTGACATGTGGTCCATCAAACATACCGTACCGGTAACCAAGAACCTACCACTGAGTCGAACGATATCTCTAGTCATCCGCGAAAACACCTGTTCGACCGGCCTGAAGCCTAGAAAATACTACTCTTTACCTGCGTCGGTTATCACGTATGCGTTGCTGAGCTGTCTATAAAAGACTATGCCCCCGTCAAAATTACTTGTATTGTAATCCATCGAGCCCCATTTCCAGATATGTTCCTTGATCAATATTATTGCCTGTAGTTCGATTTTGTTCTCATATTCTCATGCAGTGAAGGATGTACGCAAGCGCCAGTAGAAAATGCTACCGCCACTCAATCAGAGAGTTGGATATTTTGCCTCAGTCCTTCAAGCACAAAAACACAACTCGTCCAGTGAAGATTATTCAAAGTCAAAGATACGCAACGTCCCATTCCCATAGTCCATCGCGGTCAGGGCCTGGATCATAAGGCTGGTCAGGATTACTGCACTTTGTAAGTAAGAGAAAAAGGAGACGCGTTCACACAAAAAGACAAAAAAAGGTCAACAATGAAAACCCCAATTTATGGTATTCGTTGTACATTATACCTACTAACCACATGCTTGAAGTTCTTAAGCAAGACCAAGGTCCTAGTAAACCCATGAGCAACCGTAAGACAAATGCAGCACCAACAAAGTCACCAACCTTCTCAATCATCTTTCTCGCAATAGGATGGAACGACATCTTCTCCTTCTCAAATGCCTTTACCGCTATATCTTTGTCGACCTTGAACACCGCTCGGAAAACATCCCGGCAGAACTTCATTCTTCCAACCACCGCGCCCGTACCCTCGCTGATAATCCAATTCGCCGCCGAGGCCGCAAAACCAGGTGCTGCTGGGGACGCAACTTCTTTCAGAGCGAGTGAGTAAAACCGGGAGCGAATCTCGGCGTTGTGGGTTGTTGACAGGCCGTAGAGAGATCCGAGGTGTGTGAGGAGGTCAGAGGGGAGAGGAGGGTACGATTGAAGGCACTCGAGGAATACCACTGAGGAATTTTAATCGTCTTGTCTTAAAAATGAAGGTCAAGACGTACCTGTTTGGTTGGAGTTGAAATCGTTGAGATCATTAGATTTGAAATCGAGGTTTGAGACTTCCGTGGCTCGCGATGCATCCCAACGTTCCGCAAGGGAATATGCTTTTGTGGCCAGGGAGGTGTCGTACTCCATGGTTACAGGCAGACTGGTGCCTTCGCCATAGAACCAAGCCTATGCCGTAGAGATGTAAATGAAGAGATTAGCGAGATAAAATAAACCGACACACATCCCAGTCAATACTATCTAGCGCTTTGATCTTCTCGGGACCACCATGTTTTCCATAGTAAGCGTACAAATGGGCTTTCCACTCATCGGTGGTGATGCTCTTGCCCATGAACGTGTTAACGTAGTCGCTGACATAGGGAAGAAAAACATCAAGGCCACCAATAGTCCGCTCTGTGAGATGTATGAGATGCGCGGATGACGAAGCCTAGATGTTAGACCATACCGAGGTGAAGTATCAGATTGGCACCCTTTTCGTAAGGAATCTAAGGATCAGATTTGTCAAAACACCGTTCTTAACGACAGGAGGGGGCCCAAACCTTGCTATACGCATCATCTGGATCTTCACCCTTTTCAAACTCGATGACCAATCGCTGATACTTGGGTCGGTCCTCATACAACTCCAAATCATCGACGAGGCTTTTGTATCCAATGAGGAAGGAAAATCCTCGGTCAGCTGGAGAATGGATGACCTGCAAAAGGAGGCGTTCCATATAGGTCGTCCAACCTTCGTTGAGCCAGAAGTGAGTCGCGTGAGCGTGGCTATAATTTGCATCAGAAATGAAGAAGAGAGAGTCAAAGATTACTCACGTCACACCATTACCAAAGTAAGAATGGGTGAGTTCATGAGCAACGACATCAACGAGTGTCCGGTCGCCAGTTATTAGTGCTGCATAATTTAAGTTTTGCTCCAGGAAACACGAAAGTGCGCCTCACTGGGTGTCAAAAATGTAAGACAAGCGTTTTCCTGCGAGTGCGAGGTAAGCACGGTGGGGATAAGACATTCAAATATAAAACTTTCCATGCCACCATACGGGAAGGAAGGCGGGAGGACGAGAAGATCATATACGCCGAATCTGTACGATGTGACGATGTCTTCTTCCGCTCGCAAAAACCTACATGTGTCCTCAGAAAACTCCCAATAACAAGCGTCGATCATTTCTGGTTCCGCCCAGATGCCGCTAGTCCAATTCCTGTCTTCGTACTTGGCGAAGGGTCGATAAACGACATTTCCGGACGCAATGGCGATCAGATAGGAGGGTATGGGGACGGGCTGTGATAGGGTTATTCAGGGTCGGGCAAGAGAGAAATGATGTACCTGGTGGTAACTGTATTCGACAAGATCCTTTCCTACTATTTTGCCTCCATGAGCAGGACCGTCCGAGGGTGGCGACTGTCGGATGGCAGAAAGAAGGACAGGAAGGACAGACGTGACTTTAGCCGTGTATGTCTGGTGGAACGGTCAGGTAATGATGTAAAGGATGGTAGCCCTTACAATCTTGACAGATGGAGTATCTACGAACTGTGGTCAGATCATCGCCGAGCCGAAATAGACAACAAACCTTGGACAGGTGCAAGAGTTCGCATGTAGATAGGCTGGCATTGACTGAAAAGGTACGGAAACTGTTTCCCCTTGGTTTGCCTGCAAGGATTAGATAACGGGCTAGAATTGAAATACATTGATGCTCACTCCTTGTCTAGCCACTGAAGTGCAGTGCAATCCTTGGTCGTCTTGTATAGAACCGATACCTTGATTGTTGATCCGGCCTTCAGATCACTACCAAGAGGAACGTGGAGAGCAGAGCCCATGACAGGATGCTTTCCTTTGACATCGTACTATGCTGTTCATCAACAACTGCGCGACCGGCGTACTGGTAGACCCACGGTGACTGGTTCGCCTTGCACAGAGACTGTACTGATATCCAAATCTGCAGTGTCGAATCTTCAAAAGGTAAGCCCACACTTCTCAGTATTCCGAGTAGGATATACGCACACGACTTCTGTTACCCCGTCAACCTTTACCCTAAGATCGTGTATTGCCTCTCCGCTGACGGTCTTTGCTTCCCAGTCGATGGCCCAGATGAGCGAGATGTGTTCAGTGTAGATTTCATCGTAATTGGACTGGGTTGTCGGGTCGCTCATCGTAGCTGTTGTTATCGTGTCGCGGAGCTCAAACGGAAGCACGCCGTTTTCGGAAGTGATCGACCGACAGATCCGGGACGGATCACTGATCACTTTCAGCTGGCGTCGTATTTGCGTCCGTGACACTTTTGTGTCGTAGAAAGGTTTTCAATCTCTCCAGGTTCTTCACGACTCTGACTTCACGCTTCATGTGTTTTTACCTGCAACTCGCTCGTCAGTATCCAGCTTGCCCTGCCAGCTCGTATCGCTGTACAATCAACAAAAAATCGCGACGATGGTTCTATTCTCGAAGTGATCTCCGCGTCTTCCCCATTCGAGGTCAGTATCCTCCCATTATGTTTCTATCTCAGCATTTTAACAAGATGTCTAGACTACGTATCGAACCATTTCCGTCTACCTTCTCTCCATCGCCGAATCCATCAAGGAGAAAGGATAGATCCCTATCAAGACTGTAATCAAAGCTGGGATTTCGATTTCATGTCACTGATGCCATTGGGCTCTCTTGCTGAAGATCTTATACCTGTACTCTCACTTTTCGCCGAGAAGGCTGGCGTGCCCGAGGCGATGCTAATCGCTCAATGGTGTTGACGACAAAACAAATTTCATCTTGTGGAGCAACAACCATATAGCACAGAACGGACTTGTTAATCTCGAGGGTTACAGGAATTCCTGTCGTATTCACCTATTTACAAGTGTCCTTCTAGATAGCGTTGGAGCATCCTTACACGACCAGAATGGCCGCAGGATTGGGTGGTAGCTCACCTGCACAATCCTCTAGACGGTGAGGCGCCTGAGGTTGTGTTATATCTTGGTGAAAAGTGTATTGGCCGACATCCGTACAAACGGCTTTACGAAGAGCCTCGAGTCCAAGGAAGAGCGTTACGTGATTGGAAAAACCAGGTGCGGACCATCTATGCGATGTTGATAGAATGGGTACCTTTCAATAACACGTAAAGATATTGGTATTCACTTCTTTCTTTTCTGGTTCTTGCTAGAAGAGATGTCCCCTCCTAAGTCCGCTGTTGCCAGAATCATGTCAGTAAGTTAATTTGAGCTGAGATGTACCTTTGAGTACCAGAGTTGATGACCATCCCTTCGTACAGGAAAAGATTCCATAAATCCTCTTCCAAGGCCGTTATCGTCCTCCATCCCAGTAACCGGTTTGCTCACTACACAGACTTCACTTATCATTAATGCTGAACGCTATGATGTTTCTTCCTTGTAATGACAAGTGTTCGCGCCTGTATTGTGAATCATGACAGAATTGCAGCTCATCCCAAAGTTGAATGTATTCCAATAGAATCTTTACATAGGAGAAATGACGGTGATGATACACCTCGCCGTCCAGAAGCAGAGTGTAGGGTTACTCACACATTTACCGGCAACACCGTCGGCGAGGAAAATACCAGTGCGGACCTGGAGGCCGCGGTGGTTCTTGATCGTCGCTATCATATTGTATCTTCCCAATGGTAGCCGCGCAAAGTGTATTTACTTTGGCACATGTCTGGAGTCGCACTTCTGCCTTTGTGGCTTCTTGCTTTTGAAGTTGGTCGAGATTAAACGGACAGTATTCGTCACCTTCGATCCATGAATCTGCAGTTTCAACATCTACGACACTGCGTTAAAAGTTAGAAAACCAATGAAGCATAATGCAGTTACCTATCATATACAGGTCACCATCTTCGGTGTATAGAGTAAAATGAGAGATTTCAGGAAGCTCGGGATCAGTTGGGGAGCCAGCGAATGAGACCCCGATGATACCACCGAAGAGTGCGCGCTCCACTTTGTATCCTGGATCAGAGAGCCATTGATCTTCATCATCTACTAAGCAGCTGCCCCGAATATCAATGGGAACGAAGTGATGGCGCATCGAGTGAGCGACGCCGTGAAGTATTATGACAAGTGCAAGAAACGATGAGCCCGGGGAGTCACGCTCCAGAAAAGTGGAGATACGGGTGTCCACCCGAGCAATAGTAGGATTGAGTGCAACGGCCATGTTGGGATGTTTATCAACAGACGCAACTCTTGGAAACCAATCCGTCAGGAAAGTAGACACATCGCTAATTGTTGGCGTGAAGTGAGGAGAAGTGATTATTGGGAGATAAATGTCTACATTCTCTAAAGAGAGCAAGACATTTTTAAGTAGGAGGGCCACATCGGACAAGGCGGGACTTAAGTATTTGTTTTCCATGGTGGAGGGACGGAAGCAACTCGAATAGATTAGGTAAGCGTATGGTTGAGATCCCAGCACTTGCCACGGCAATCGGAATATGATCCGAAGTTGTATTTCCTCATCTCAACATTTCAGGGTCATCTATTCCCCATGGTGATTTGTTGGATCTTCAATTTGAGGTACGTGCGTGTATCTCAGATGGCATCCGACACATCTGTTAATATTCTTTTCCTAAATTACAAAGATTAATAGATTTCCATAGACTCAGGCCACAAGCTCGCCAGGACTAGCGTATTAGTGAATTGGATTGGACGGCCCAGGCTATATTTCAATATTCAACTGCCCAAGGTGCTACACTGTCATCCCGAAAGCCCCAGGGCAAATATGGGTAGGAATCAGACAAGTATTTTGGTCCTATTTAGGGACATCCTTTGTTAGCATGTCGAAAACAAGATTATGACTTGATTGCCATCGAGAAACGGTGCCGCAGTCCTCGTGTTAAATGAAACTCTGGTCCTTTCCCCTTCTTTTATTTTAAGCAGCCACTTTGTCTCGCTCTCTTCATTGCTCTTTCTAGTTATCTCGCACTCAATCAACTTGTCATGTCTGGCAATACCTTTTGGGTTTACAAGGAGCTTCCTCGTGCGTCCGAACTCAATATTCTGTAGTTCTCTTCTGACTGGTCCAGCAGCGCGATATTTCAATCAAGATGGTGAGTTTTCAGAACCTCGTTGTCTTCCTACTCGCCATTCATTAATTCTAGGTCAGCCCAATACACCCCCAGGCGGTGCAAACGCGGTGCTCCTGAAGATGAAGTACGAAGAAGAATCCCTCCCTTTGGTCATGCACATTCTCTGGTTAATTCATTATGGATTGGCCCGAAGTCCTCTTCAAAAGATGCGAGATCATTACATTTCTGTCCTCAGAGGGACAGTTTCCATTGATGGTCCAGCTGTTACTCATCAAGAGCGGGAAGAGATCCACGAGTTCTTCTCGCAGCATTTTCCTCCTGTATATCTCTCTCAAGCCTTAGATATAGGAGTGTACGGTGAAGTATTCCGCGGGGATGGATACGGCTGTGTAATCTTCATCAATTACGATTTGGCCGTTGCTGAAAATGCTGTAAAGTCTATCCCGGAGTCCACCAACACAGAATGTGCCAGCATCTTGGTCTTCATTGCCACGATCTATCATGAACTCGCTCACGTATACAATTCGTATCTTCACCCGGAAGAGTTCCAGTTCGCTACACCTGAAAAGATGCGTTACAACAAACGTACGACATCCGATGACCACGGTAAAATCCACGGGGAATCTTGGTTTGTCGTTGAAGCATCGTTATTCGGCGGTATTGTGGAAGCCGCATACAATGGTCGATGCAATGTGGACTTTATTAGCCCTCGAAACATTGTGGGTGTTATCTTGGAACGACCTCTCCTCACCGACCTGGTGGATCCCTCAAATGATCAAGTCCAAGGCAGAGTGGTATATAGTGAGATCTCATGTTTTGGGGTGGAAGTCAAGTTTATTTTCTTGTCATAGAGTGTGAACAAAGACTCGTCCAGAGTTTCTTCGAGAATGCGGGTGTATTTTCACCTTCACCGTTCCATCGCTCCGACAACCTTTCGCCTTACCGGGGGGTCGCTGACTTTCTTGAGAAGAGCGGTATGTTTGCATTAGAATGGGTCAAGCGCACACAAAGCCCAAGACTTTCTCAAATGTCCATCGTCAACTTGGAAAATGTAGGAGTCGCACACAAGTACCAACGAGATTTGGCGTACAGGAGAGTGAAGATCAACGGAAACCTTCGATACTTACCGCTAGGAGCTCCTGAGAGCTTATCTCTCTCTAAAGGTTGCCGCAGGTTCCATCGTCGGCTCCAGTGACTCTACTAGTAAACGTTGATTGTATGATCGATTCCCAAATTTCCATATATGAAGAAGATAGAAAGAGATCTTATGTACTGATATACCACTTATATTTACAACGCCCGATGACTTCTCTGACGCTGTGATCTTGAACGACTCTCCCATTGTTATTCGTGGAAATTTCAAATTCGTAGTATCGCGGAATGGTCGGACCGAGATACCGAGGCTGTCTGTAACAAACACTGACAAATGGAACATAATTTTTATTCCGTGACCAGCCTGCCTTCGGTCTAACCCATTGCCTTCCCACTTGTTCTTGGTTTCTTTCCTCCTCCATCTTCCAAAATGTTTGCCGGATTTCTCCGTTCAAGTACATCTGCGCTGTTCTCGGTGTCACGGACATTACCCAGGACAGCGATACCGACGCGACTGGCCCTACGGCTAATGTCGACTGGCCCCAATGCTACCGACACCATCTATCTAGCCAATTTACCGTTCAATATGACAGACGACGACGTGCGGTATGAACTCGGGAGTTTTGGAACGATAAAGGACGTGAAGATGGGTGAGTCCCGAAAATTCACTTTCAAGGACAGGTCCTGATGATCTGTAGCGGTGAACCCGAGTGGCGTGCCGCTGGGCTACGCGCATGTTACATTTGAATCTACCGAAGAAGCTGAACGCCTATACCAGTCCCACCAGACCGAGCCGTTCGTGTTTGGCACTCGTCAAGCACGAATCGAGCTCAGCAAACAGTCGTCGAGGTTACGGGAGCCGCGGGCGCCTATTCCGACAAATCTAGTCCCCACGAAAACTATTTATCTCGGGAACCTTCCGTATAATATGACAGAAGACGACATACGGTATGAACTCAGCAGTTTCGGCGAGATCACCCGAGTAAAAATGGGTGCGTAACTTGCTTGTCTTTTCTTTTCGTACCTTTGACGCGGATCATAGGCGCGAACTCACGCGGACTTGCACTGGGCTTTGCGCATGTTGAATTTGCAGAGCTGTCGCAGTCTACGAGTGTTTATAAGGCGCACGAAGAGCAGCCCTTCATGTTTGGCGGTCGCCAGACCCTCATGGACTACGGGAAAGTTTCAAAAAGAGACGAGAGAGACAAAGTGAAACGGAGTCCCTCAGATACGATCTTTGTTGGTGGATTCCCTGATGGTGCAGAGGCAGAGTTGAGGGAAGCGTTTGGCAAGTTTGGGAGAATCATGCGAGTTCATGTCGGTGCGCGAGTCTTGCTGTTTCCTTCTTTGGTGAGTCTCTGACGCCTTGCAGCGTATGATGCCGAGGGGAGATCTCGGCGCTTCGCCCATGTACAATTTGCCCAGCAAGAGTGTGCCGAAAAGGCGTTCGATCATTATATGAAGGAACCGCTGGTGCTGGATGGTCTTCAGATGAACATTGATTACCAGGAGACGAAAAACAATTCACCGAAAGACCCAAACCAAAAACTGTACTTTTATGACTTTATTGGAGACGAAAAAGCCATGCGTGAATTGTTGGGCCCATATGCGGCAAACGTAGTGAGCGTGTACTTTTGTGAGTGCTTCTGTCTTGTTTTTTTTTGGGAACATCGTAATTATTGTCCTTTAGTGCGCAATAACTACTCGGAAAAAGCGAACGCAGGATTCATTCACATGAGCGATATTGAAAGTGCGACAGACTTGCTGGAGAAGCTCAATGGGAAACGAACAGGGGAGGGCGCCTCTCTCAAATTAGAATACGCTCGTCGTCGAGACGAAGACAGGGCTCGTTCACCACGGAGATCCTTTGGTGATGATGAGATGTTCTGAGTATAATATATTCTATATTAAAAGTAGACATGTCCAACTATTATATTCATTACCCCACTCCACCAAAACAATTCGGGTATACTTTTGAAGATTCTGAAGTTGAAGAGAAAGTGTTTGGGTTCAGCTAACGAGCTGAACGGCGTGGGCGGAATGTCGTATCTGGCTATCGAATGACTCTCTTGACGGTTCTGGCGCGTAACTGGCGGCGTATATCTGCTCGCTATTCTCTCCGTCCTCGATGAACGATGGCTCCCTCGCGCTGACCCCAGCTGCCCGCCTCAAGCTCATCTCAGAGTTGTACGACATGACCGTCCAATCCGTACCGTCATGCGGCTGCGCTGTCTCTGGATGTTCCCGCGTCGACATCAGCGTGTCTCGTGATGCGATAGACGTCCTGTCCGGCCCAGCCCCGACGTCTACCTCCACCTTCCTAGGCACAGCCGGCTGCTCCATCGCCTCCCGCGAAGTCAACCACACCCATTTCTTACTCTCCAACCCATCATGCTCAATCGCCAGCAGCGACATCGTCATCACCGACACGATAATCTCCAACCCCTGCTCGCGCGTAAAGAAATGGCGTTTCCCGGGAACGGGCTTCGATGCCAGGATCTTGACGTCGTCGCCGGAGAAACAAGCATCGATGGCGCGTTTGGAGATGTGCAGCGAGGCGTGGTGTTCGCGGAAGAGACGCGTCCAGGAGGGAGTCCGTGACTTGGGGGAAGAGGAAGACACCGTGTTCGGGAGGTTTGGAAGCCGGAGCTCAGCAACGAGGATGTCATCCGGGTATACGCGGTGTCGTTTGTCATATCTGGTGCAGTACAATGAACACAGGAGCTCCTTGCGCCCGTGACTGCTGGCGTCGAACACAAAGTACCCGCCGCCCGGGTATGACGGCTTGGATATCTCCATCGGGTCGCTGCTCTCGACTCCAGGAGGGCTGCTGCTCAAATCTGAGATAACAAGGGCAAAGAAATGGTATGCGGCGCCGTCGCGGCGATGAGTTCTAGAGTTCTGAGGGTCGTAGGAACCGCAGGAGGGCGAGATGGTGATGCGATTGCCACGGACAGTACCAGATAGAACACATTGAGGCGTGGCGGTCATCGTTATTTGGCGAGTGTTTTCGTCATGGGCTTCGAAGATGGGAGCGTACCCTTTGGGATGCATTCGCGAACGCGAGCTGTTAACTGCGCTGAGACCTTCGTTACGGTTGATGACGACAGCCATGTTTTTCTTGCCCAAAAAATGGCTGATCGTTTTCTTCTCGACTTTGTAAGTGGGACGCCCGCTGGATGTAAATGTAGGGTTCCGCCTGCGGACGCTAATTTCGGTTTGCTAAATGATAATATAATTTAGTGGAAAGAAATATGCCTGAGGGGGTGGTGTACCTTCACACCGACAGAAGTAACTAGCTCCAGGTCGAAAATGTCGTAATCGTCTTCTGGGGGAGAGACTTCATCATCAGATAGGGATTCCACACGATAAGCATCATCACTGCCAACGACGACATGGTACGCTGAGCCAGCGTCTGATTGGAAGGAATTATCGATGCTGGGTGCACGAATGGACCCAGCAGAATGGGGATTCAGGGCCATGATGGCTGCTGAAAAGAAAGAAGGTGAAAAGGATATTTGTCGGAGGAAATAGGTGATGTTGTGGCATAGGAGAATGATCGAAGTATTAATCTAATCTTAGGAGCGACGCCCCTAGCAATAGCAAATGATTTTAGTCGAGAATGAATATTTCGTATACGAGGAGATACGAGGGTATAGATATTTTAATCACTCAATGCCGCCAGATAGCTCTGAGATGAGACCAGTCAATGAATGTACCAACATTAGCGACAGGACAGGAGACCAACCTCTCGTTCTGCAAGGAATTCCAGATATGTCAGGGCGATTGCGATCCAGAAGCTCGTGTCCACGCCAACCAATCGTTCTTCGGCTTTATCGATCTCAATTGTGCCCGTAAAGGATGCGACTGAGTAGACGGGTGTTCGATCATGGAATACCAGTAGAGGGGGACACAGAATTGATTTCGGACGCTCAGTAGTGGGTGCAGGCACTGGATCTGCGGAAGCAGGTGCATAAGGGGGCGGGGATACCGGCGGCTGTAAGACGTGCGACAGAGTAAATGAATTTGAATGCGACGGTTTGTGGTTCCGCAGCGCTGCGAAGGCACGAACGAAAATAGAACTGTCTTCAGTCGTTTCCACATGCTGTGACGAGTGGGGAGCGAGGACAAACTCGGAGATCTGTGGTTTCTGCTTGGACCTTCCGAAATATTCCTCTGATTTAATGGACGAGGGTGGTGATGAAGATGTTGGCGGTGGTGGAGGTGGCGGTGTTGGGGGATAAGAATGGACCGTTGACGACGACGAGCCTTCTTGGAAGGTAAAGGCTTCTCCTGGCTCTCTAGGAGACGGTATATTCGTTCGACTGAGAAATGACAGGGCCGCGTCGACATGATGGGGCGATGATGGTGGCACGGGCGTCAGTGGAATGAATACACCCGGGGGAAACTGACGCGAACGGATCCTGATGTACCAGCCTCGGTTGGGCCGATGTATTGTCCAACAAATCGTCGATGTGGGATTATGCTATCGCAGACTAACTGAGGAAGGGATCGACAGCATATATGCATCTGGACACGCACCACGATATGCTCAACAATCTCATCATCGGTGAGGAATCTTTCCTTCAACGTTGATGAGCATTACAATACTATTTCAACCTACAATCCCTTGCCTTGTACCAAATCACTGTGTCAGAATGCTCTTCTGTGACATTGACCCGAGCAGTGTCCTGTAGAACGTCGGTACTGTCGAAAGATCAGAGAGCGATAGGCGACCAATATCAGGCGACATACCTATGTACATGGTATCTGTCTACAGGAGATTCGGTGGTAGGAAGCCCAGCATCGACATTATGAGTCACCATAGCGGGTAGTGGTGGTATGAGGAAAGCAAGGTAGGGTTAGGGTTTGCAAGACGGAAGTCCGGACCCACTTGGACCTACAACATTTTCCCTTTTTGAACATCTGTGCTATAACATGACATTACCTTAGAGACGAATCTAGTATAGACTGATAGGTCATTGTCTTTTGGTATAGTTTGGAATCATTTGTAGCAAGGAAAGCGATGAGATATACATAGAGCATAAAAGAGCCTTGAGAATCTAGTATCTGCCTCGCTGTCTCGGTAATAGCCAATGCGGACCTGGGGGTCTTCGTCGCTGTTGACTGCTAGGCGGTAGTTTCCCAATGGTAGTCGCACACAACGTATTCACTTTAGCACACGTCTGTAAATGCGCCTCTTCCGTTGCAACTTCCTCTGTCGGCAGTCCCTCGAGATCAAACGGACCTAGTACATCCATTCCTATCCAGGCAGCCGCCTTCCTAAGGTCTAGAATAATCCAATGAGCAGACGAAGCAAGGAGGCGGCGGTGGCGAACCAATCTTGTACATGCGCTCTTCCTCAGTAAACAACGTGAAGTGCGATATTTCAGGAAGGATGGGATCCGTGGGGGAACCAGCGAATGCCACGCCTATGATGCCGCCGAAAAGGGCACGCTCCACTCTGTATCCCGGATCGGATAGCCATTCGTCTTTTTTATTCACTAAGCAGTCACCTCGGAGAGCAGCTGGTACGAATTCGTGACGCACTGCATGCGCGACGCCATGAAGTATTATGACGAGAGCAAGGAATGAGGATCCAGAGCAATTGCACTCGAGGGCAGTTGTAATACGTGCATCCACTCGAGCGATGGTAGGGTCGAGAGCCACCATGAAGTGAGGTTTCTGGTCTACGGATACGGCTTTGGGGAAGGATTTCGTTAAGAACTCAGTAACTTCGTTGATAGTTGGCGCGAAACGTGGAGATGCGACTATAGGAGGAGATACATCGACGTTTCCAGATGAAAGAAGTGCATTTTTGAGCGAAATTGCCACCTCAGACAAGCCGGGGTTCAGGTATGCGTCTGCAAAGTGAACGACCATCGTGGAATGCAAGAAAGTACATCAGGTTACATCAGCCCCCATATCAACGGCCCGCTGCTCCGTTCGGTTCGAGTTTGGGTTTCGACAACGGTCCACCCATACTGAACCATCGAAAGCCGCAGGGACTTTGGTCTAAATTGCCAAGTCTAGATGGACTTGTTCGTCAACTCAGTTTTCACGTTTCACGAGCTCGATCAAACATCGAGAGGAGCATAATTGTACAACTAGCGACGACGGTTTACATACTACTACATCCTTTACAAGTCTATAAGTAAGTGCTCAGTACCACCGTAAATGCGTTGCAGCTGATAATCATCATCCTTCATTCTAGCCCTCTTCACCGGCCTGACTACATTAACACCTGGGAAGTGAATACCGTATCCAAAGTCCAGACCGCTGGTGAAAACTCAGATTTCAAGTGATGACCGTTATCGTCGCCCGTAGGCATCTAGGCTGGGTGCCTTTAGCGATCGTGAGTCGTAACAAGGGCCTGTGTCATCAGTATTTTGCCCAAAGTTCTGCATTTCAGCACTCACGGTCAATGGGAATCTGAACATGCTTATATACGAAGTAAATGTACAGTTCTCGTAGGCTAGATGGAATCATATACATATATAATAAAGAGAAGAGAACGATATATCAATCGCTTGTAATCACCGGCAGCTGCTCTAAGGATACCAGCAGCAGTCAGCTTTTTCCGCCTTATTCTGTGCACGGTCCCTCCCTACTGCCATCCACCGTGAACTTCGCCACAAGTCACTGCTACCCCTTTCCAGGTGATTGTCCACGCACGTACGCCTGCCTTTCCCTTGCTTACCGCTTTGTTCATATAGGCCACAGCGGCCACTCTCGAAATCCAGAGCGAGGATGATACAGAGAACCGATATGGCGTAATATTAAAGGTTTCCGCCGTCTGCAGACGGTAATACCTTCTTTTCGGTGACTCCCATGATCTCTGCATGGTATTGTCTGGCCTTCGCTGCACGATCCGTGACCGGCCCTCGCCTCGCCAAGCTACCCGGACGCGTCTCCTCCCGGACTTTCTCGTATCCCTCTTTCTTCCCAGCCCACCACTGAGTCTCAGCCTCGTACAAACCGCTTGGGAAGAGCTCGCTGACCAAGGACTGGCCGACTTTGGGATAGTCTTCCTCAAGGTCCATCAGCGCGTCCATAACCTCTTCCTGCTGGTACTCTTCCACCTTTTCCAGGTGGATTCCGCTGGTGCTGATATGCCGCTCGGTCCCCGCCACCAAGACATTCTGCACCATGCCTAGACACCCGACGCCCAGGAGGTACCACGTATCTTCCTTGAGCGCAGTGACGGTGATAAGAAAGACAATCCAGAGTGCTGCAAGCGCCAGACATGCAACCTGGGTGAACAAGAATGTACAAGTGTCATCCTCTCCGTGCCGTCTCATTCTCGGTGGCTCTGCCGCTGCCAGGTCTTCGAGGTCCAAGCCTACCCCCCTTCCAAGTATCACCATCGCATACCTCGTCCCGTTCCCGCCTGTGACACTCAGCACTTTCTTCGTCTTCCGCCGACACGCCCACTTTTCCGTTCGCCACTGTGGAAGGGCACCCGTCGCCAAGGCGAGCAGCGTCCCTGCGCCGGTGATGAACAGAATCGACCAATTTTTGTGTAGCGCACAGGGAATGACAGCGACACCGAGCTGAACGAGGATAGTGAGCAGACCGCTGTACCACCACATATCGACGCTCGGTTTCCCTGCCCTATTCGCGTCGACAGCCTCGAATATGGTGATGTTCATCCCTACCCTGTCACGCAGCGGTTTCTGAAAGTCGCGCAGGAGCCTACCGATGACCCACGACTTGTTGTCGCGCTTGTATCCGTTCTGAGCATTGATGATCATCGCTGGGTAGTCGGGCGGGGGCACCAGACGTCCGTCGCCAAAGACGTTCATGAGCGCGTTGAACGAATACGAGACCCAGCCGAAGCTGAAGGCGATGGGCGTGAACGGACGGCCTGCGAGCTGGGCCAGCGCCTTGAGAACGACATCGCCGCCGATGATGAGGAGTATCGACAAAGTATCGGAGGGGTTCTGCCATGTATCCTGAATGGCTTGAGATGTCGAGTCCCTTTTTTGCATGGGGATGGCGGAGCATAGCACGACGTCTGCGAAGAAGAAAAGCGGAGCAACCCGGGCGCCGCGGATAAGCATCATGGGTGAGAGCGCGAAATACGTACGACTCTGCATTTATAAAGCCAATTCAAACACCGTCAAGTAGCAGGGCCGGGAACATCAAGGTTGTCACCATAAGACTGCGTATCCCAGCAGTTCAGTGCCAACGCAGCATGCTATTTCGGTCGGTGGTTGGTACAACATCAATGATTGCCAGGTGAATACGATCAAGCCAGCTTCCGTGGGGGCAAAGATGATGATCAATTTTAACCGGCAGCAAAATGTGATCGGAGCTTCGGAGCTATTTTACCCCCAATCACGTCCGAAAATGGTGCCCACCTGTTGCATTATCACCACGCGACGCGAGCTGGTGTACGAGCTCAACCCCTAGACTGTGTCAGTGTATTTCAGGTTCATATTCATTCAATGTCAAGAGACTGCCAGATCTACACTTATTTGCTCTGTAGTCGACCCTTTGGTAATGGACTTGACTACCAGTGCCCTTTCTCTAGTTCTCGGCTTTATCTTGGCTTTGTCTTCCTACCAATATAGACGGGATTTTTATCCTCGGTCACTGAGTGTCTTCGCTACTTTAAGTTTTTCAACCATGAAATAGCTTGGAGGGAAGCACGATGGATACGTGATCACAGATGAACAAGTACCTCGGGCCATGAACGAGATGCTCGTCCGTTTTATCTCATCCATTCCAGCATCTCAACACATATGGGCTCCTCGAATCTGTCTTGTTACCCGATAACCCCTTCTTCCCTGGGCAGTGAAGGCAGCACGCTCATTCCGCTACTTCTTTGGTGGCAATACGTTGCTCCACCACTATCCGGAACAATATCAGAGCCCGTAGAAGAGGATTTGGCCTCCCGGAGACGTTATTCTTCAGATGGCCTCTTTCTGTACTTGGCGCTTGCACTGTACTCTGTTCTCCCGCCGTGAAAGTCACCAGTTTCCTGGTCGCACTCTTCGCTCATGCGTTCCCCAAAAAACGGGGCGACTTCTTTCCAGTGTCGCCCTCTTATCAAGGACGGCGTGCTGGTGTCCCATTGCCATCGCTTCCTCGAAAGTATGTGGGTATGCAAGCGCTTTATCCGTCATGCACCGAGGAAGCCTGTGTTCGAAATACTCCATTTACACCAGGAAGCACACTATGGGGACTCGAGCTTGTGCTTATACAAAACGTCCTATACCAACGGGTGTACGATCTGCTACAAGGGGGAGGAAGTCTAGTTGTCCGCTGTGCCTCAAAATTGCTCCACATACTCTCGACATCACGGTTAGGTGCATAGCCTAGGAAGTACGACTAAGGAAAGACTGCCCGCATGTCAGATGATAGATCAAGAGGCTGGTCCATCTCTGTGGAGCCTTCTGTTTGGATTCGTTCTGCATTCTTAGAGATAGAAAATGAGGAGGCAGATTATCAGACAGATAGCGGTAGCCGACGTAGGCATCCGCTCTCAGGTCTCGCTTCCTCAGATACAACACTAAGATGCGCCGCCTCTGAACAACGAAGCTGACCTGTGAACGTTTGAACTCTCTGAAGATATTCTTTGAAACCTCTTCCCCTCCAGCGCTTCTATCTCAGTGTCTCTCAAAATTGGTGTGACGGCACAATACTAGCCTCCCTAACGCTTTCACAGACTTCGTGCGATTCCTGGTGGGGAGACGGACGAGCAAAGGTTGTACGAATATAGATCCCGCCACCTTATTCAATGACCAGCTCTTGAAGACTCCTTCTGCAACTCCGGTACGTGGCTGGGGGAATACTTTTTGTATGAGGTGAAAGAAGAGCCTAAGGGACCTGACTCTTGCGTAGGACAGAGCAGTTTGTACGGCAGAAGGGCTGTAGGCAGAGTGCTGCTGCGCCTGAGTCTCCGGGGTTTTCTAGGAAGTCTTTCATCAAGATCGCTCCCAGGACTAGGGTGTGGGTAGTCATTTATTTCCATGTCTGGCTATTCGACATCCTTGGACGAAATAATGATATTTCCCGCCTCCCCGATTACATAATTCTAGGCATAATTTATGCTTGAACACGAAAAAAATGTACAGTTTATGTAAAACGAATCACAGAATAATCAGTAGAAGGGGGAATCCATGTACAGTAGCAGCAGTACACTAATGAAACAAAAGAAGGAACAAAGAACGATAACAATTATTTGAGATCAGATAGATTACCACCAGCCGCTCTTTCAATACCAGCAGCCATCTTCTCCACCTTATTCTGTGCCCGGTCCTGTCTTCGTTTTCCTCGCGCCCTCCCGCCATCATCTTCCTCATCCTCAGCCTCCTGCTCTCCTACCATGAACTCTGCCACGAACTGTGCAATTGCCTTCTCCCCCACCTCGCTGTGTGCCCGATTGCCCCACCGCCATTCATAAGTCGCCCCGGACTCGTCGTCTCCCTGGGTCGCACGTACGCGCTTGCCCTTCCCCTTCTTCGCATCACCCACCACCACGCGCTCCACGAAGCCCTGCCGGATGATCGTGTTCATGTACGCCTCCATCGGCACGCTCTTGTGCGTCGCATGGGCGTCGAACATGACGGAACCCGACATGGGCTGGCGAAGCTTTTTGAGGTGCGCACGGAGCTCCGCGTCGCTCAGCACTCGGCCGCTCACGAGGATGAGGGCGAGGATGATGTAGAGGATCCCGAGGGAGCCAATTTGGTCGGTGTGGCTCCACGAGATGAGGCTGCCGTACGACCGTGCACCCCGTTCGTCGTCGTCGTCGTCGTCATTGTCGTCTTCCTCCAGGGCTTCCTGCTCCAAGATCTTCTCGCTGACCTGGGCTGCCTCCTCGATGATGGTGGGGTTGAGGACCGAGCGCAAGATGTAGCTCTTGGACCCAGCGGCAGCGGCTAACGTCTGTTCAGAGAGTGCAGAGAGGAGAACGGGTAGTAAGCGCACCTTTCTTTTTGACCCCAACTGCCTTCCTAGCTTCCTCGAGGTCGTCGTCGCCGCCTATACTATCCTTGCCTAATTCTGCGCGAGAGCGAAGCTCAACGAGCTCCATCCCAAAGGTCTTCTGGAGCGTAGTTTGTGCGAGTTGAAGGACCTGGTTGAAAGCGCGCGTATTCGAGCCAAGTACTACAAATAACATCAGAGAGAATGACAGCGAAATTCTGAGTTTATCAACCTTTCTTTGATATATCTTCCCTGCGCAAAGGATTCCGTTTATGCTCTGCAAACAAAGCCAGGCGTACTAGTTGGTTAGATTTCCGTACGAGGTCCTGAAATCGCGTCAGCAACGCGAGAAAAGGCAATCTTGGAATTACGCCGCACGTCGTCTCTGGGGTCATTTTCTTCGTCGTCAACCTCCATGGATGCGTCGCCATCTTCCTCCTCCTCTTCTTCGGTCTCTTCTGCTCTGTTCCGCTGAGTTCTCTGGGTGGCTCTTGGCTGGGACTGCGCTTGGGATGCGCCTGAGGGTCGTTGACGGGTGCCTGCACGACGCATGATATCGTAAGAAATGAAAACGCGGTGTGACGTGACTTTTCTGTGACACAACGCGTTTCACGTTCGGGCCGGCTCTCGGTGTAAAAACGTGCAGCGTGTCGCCTGCACTACTCCCCACTATTAACGAGGACTCGAGGACGACTACCCCAAAATCGGCAATTCCTTGGTCGGCGAGCCCCTCCCAAGCAATTTATAGGAGGCTCAGACGCAGCGGTGGACTGGGAAGAAAGAGGAGTACGAGACCGCACGGAAGGAAAAGCGTCCAAGTAGCTTGGCGAAGCGAAGACTGATCACGGATCGTGCACCGAAGGCTAGACAATACCATGCAGAGATCATGGGAGTCACCGAAGAGAAACTCTCATCTGCAGATAGCCGAAACTGTCGATATTACACCAGGGTACTTATTCACAAAGAATCGGTATTTTATCAAGAGTCAAAGTGCCTTTCCAGTGTTTGCCGAGGAACAGCACACGCACCGCAACATCCATCATAGTCGGCTTCGAGCTTGTCGGGACTCGGAAAGTTCAGAGCGGAATGAAACAACTGCAAGAGCATATCTTGCCTCGAATGGATAAGCATATATATTGTCTCTACATTCATGTATCAGTTGCAATAGCACAAGAAAGCAGACTCAGGTATGTATCTTTCTTATCTTACAACGAACTGAGCTCAAATTGGATACTCAAAGTCGGATCTTGCCGAGAAGCGTCCACAGCTTCAGGATGCGGACATATTCTCTTTCCTTCTATCTCATGTCTTTGCTGTATTGGTGCGTTGTTACTACTGGTACAACTTCAAATTTCTAACCAGCCCAGCTCCCAACCAGCTCCTCTAGATAACCGCCAAACCCGTATATTCGATTTCGCTCTATTGTCGCCGGACGCCATACCTATACTATGCTACCTTCATCCACCCCGAAGAAAAGATTCATTTTCCCAGACACGATATGGCTGGGAGGAAAGCACGACGGGTATCCGCTCACATTGTTCGACGAGTACTTGAATGTGCGCGGTGCTCCAGTCCCGAACTCGGAGCCTATTGCCCTGTATCAATCCCTCTGTACATTTGGTCTACTGGAAGCCGTGATGGGAGTCAAGATACCCGAGAGCACCCTTCTTCGCCAGGATGCTGAAGGGAAGATCGTGATGACTGACAGATATCTTCCCGACTTGCTGCAAAACTGGCGGGACCGTATTCGGCAGAGCGATCAGAGTTCCCAACGCCAATGGGCAGATCACTTGTACAGGGAGATGACAAAGATGCACGGCCTTTTTATGTTTGAAATGAGCCGCCCGCATAGTAGGGTGGTGTTCTTCTCAAGTGGACACAGCATGGAAGAGATAGGTTCTATTTTCCGGCTCACAGGGTGTATAACGGAGGCGCTGTGGAGTTCGTGGCCGAACTTTCCATTTACGAACGGGATGCGGGACGCTGTATCATCGGCGACATACCTACTTCCTGTCGGATCCGAATACATGACGAAAAGTATGGTTTCCAATGGATGGTGCCCTTTCACCATCCAAATCCTTTCCTAGAGTGTGTGCGTATTGAGCTACGCGAGCACACGAAAGCCATACGTTCGAGACGCTGTTGAGGGACACCACAAATGCACAGAGACCGCCTGTGCTATCAACACAATTGACACCTCCAATTACTTCAACAGACACACGGTGGAAGGATGCACTTGTGCATATTTGAAACCTTCTTTAGAGCAAGTTTGCGGCTCTCTAGAAAATGGCGAAATTCCCGTTGTCCATCAGCTTGAGCCCAACGGCGGTTTAATCTCCAGCGACGGCTCGAAGACCCCCTATATCGCAATATCTCACGTTTGGGCTGATGGACTCGGCAGCACAACCGAGGTTGGACTCCCTACATGCCAAATCAATCGACTGGCGAATATAGTTCGTCGAATGATACCTAGTGGTGCATTTTGGATGGATGCACTATGCGTTCCGGGAAAGAGGGATCTGAGGAAACGCGCCATCGTATTGATGGCAGAGACGTATAGGAATGCGGACACCGTGCTGGTGATTGACTCCGGCATTCGCTCCTGCTCACTTTCTGCCCCTCCAGAAGAGAGACTACTTCATATAATATCCTCGGGATGGATGCAGCGTCTTTGGACACTTCAAGAAGCCCTATTGGCGCGGCAACTCGTTTTGGAGTTCGCAGATAGCTTCGCGGCACTCGGAGACAAGCTAATTCCTGCGGAAGGCACGCCGATCCATTTGGAAGACACACCGACCCGCGTAGAAGACACACCAACCCGTGTAAAAGACGCACCAACCCGTGTAGAAGACGAGGTGAACCGTGTGGGAGAGCACGCAGGGGATGTACTGATATCTCAGCTAGCTGCTGAAATATTCCGTCTCAGAAAATACCGACGCTACGCCCGCTCCACTAGCTTTACCCTAGGAGATGTGGCACAGTCTCTTCGTTGGAGAACCACCAGTAGGCCGGAGGATGAAACACTGGCCATATCTGGCTTGTTGAACGTCGATGCGTTTGAATTAGTCAACCTGCCAGCTTCTCAGCGGATGATGACTCTGCTTCTTCGAGTGCAAAAATTGCCTCGCAGTATCATTACCATCCCGGGTCCAAAGTTGTACGAGGTCGGCTTCCGATGGGCACCCAAAACTATGATGACAAACATGCAGCTCTCTATACCCGCTTCCGAGCCGTCACACAAGGCTTCATGTACACCTCAAGGGTTGATCGCGGATTACGTTGCTGTCTATTTCAAGGAGAATGCCACCATCACCAATACCAATACTAGAGGCGTGCATTGTTATATTCGTGATCACGCGAAGGAGCGATTTTATAAAGTCAAAAATTTCTCTGATGCATACCGAGGACTATTCCTGCCGTGTTCTACTGCTCATGTCCCTCCCGGGGCCGGGAGACATGTTGTTTTGTGTAGCATGTAGGGTGGTTGGTACGATACCATATGAGGGGCCCCCCGAGGATCCAGACGGGCAGCAAAGGATTATTTGTGAGTATCAAGGACTATTAATTTTGTTCGGTATGACTGCGGCCGAGTTCGACACCGAGTGGAAAATAGCAGAAACGAAGGAAATGATAGAAGCGGAGACGGGAAGGATGCACGTCCTCATAACATGAGTTTGTTCCCAAGTACAAATAGTAGTTCTGAGTCTCAGAATGTTCGTTCGCTATCCCGCACCTGGATCACCCCTCGTTACGATGCTTTCGCATCTATTGCGTTAACGAGCACTGTGGTATGTTCTTTCTTTGTTTCATGACTGTACGAGGTCACTGTGACTGTAACTCGGACAGAGCCAAGATGGGATGCAACTATAATCAATTTGTGAATACATCAATATCAGTGGGAAGTATGACGCCTTCAACTTGCACCACTTTCCGATCGCTGCCTCGTCAATCTTGGTAATGTAGTAGCACTAGAAACTATACTCAGAAACTGAGTTGAAATGCAGGAAAGTATGCGCTTACTACCAAGATCATGGAAATATGGGCATAGACGCACAGGATTGCGATTGGTGTAACAACCCATGGTCCTCAGGCTTTCAACTTTGGATATCACAGAGTCGATAGTAGAAGTACGCTTGTACGTATACCCCGATGGAGGCGACCTTTCAGAGTCTTAAGGCGAGGAGAGAGGTCTAGCATGCCCAATACGCACGAAGAGGGAGTTAAATGATTGCCACCATGCGGTATAATTTAGATTGATGGCGTCGGCAAAATCGTGAACGTACAAAATGCTTTGGATCCACATGAGAGCGCTGGAGCACGCTGCGGTTGAGGAAAAAGTAACAACACTGGTTTGTATGCACTCACAAGGACTGTATAGATTTGAGCGCCCTCAAAAGCATCACCACCGACGGCCCACTCTCGGGCGGGGAGTCGGCTTTCACCTCGAGGATCTGGCAGCGGCGGAACCCCCAAGAATGAGACGTCGCGGAAAGGATAACACTTGCACATTCTTGTTCATCCAGGTCGCATGTCTGATGCTCGCAATACCCTGGATTGTCTTTCTCATCACCGTCGCTGCATTCAAGGAAGATACGTGGTACCTCCTGGGTGTTGGGTGTCTAGGCATGGTGCAGAATGTCTTGGTGGCGGGAGCCGAGCGGCACATCAGCACGAGCGGGATCCACCTGGAAGAGGTGGAAGAGTACCAGCAGGAAGAGGTTATAGACGCGCTGATGGACCTTGAGGAAGACTATCCCAAAGTTGGCAAGTCCTTGGTTGGCGAGCTCTTCCCAAGTGGCTTATATGAGGCTGAGGCGCAGTGGAGGGCGGGGAAGAAAGGGGGATACGAGAGTATCCGGGAGGAGAAGCGGCCGGGTAGCTTGGCGAAGCGAGTGCTGGTCACGGATCGTGCAGCGAAAGCCAGACAATACCATGCAGAGATCATGGGAGTCACGGAAAAGAAACTAGTACCGTCCGCAGACGGCGGCAACCTTAATATTACGCCGACGTAGTGAATCACAAAGAATCGATATTCCTTGCATGAGTCAGTGTCTGATAACCTGTTCACTAGGGGCTAAAACTCACGGGGGGCAACGGGTACTGTGAACGGAGAGTGTACTGGAGAGAGCGATACAAACGTCTACGTGAGGGAAGGAGGGAAAGGAAGAATGGGGAGTTCTGCGAAAGTAGGCTATTTATACGAGGCGGAGGCAGAATGGGACGAAAACAGAATATTAGTCCGAGAGCATGGGTATACGTCATCGTAAATAAGGGCGGACTGACTTGCCCTTTATTATGATCTATTATAGTCGGCTTCACAGTCATCTCGTCGAGTTATACAGACTAAAAGATATACTATCCTCTGTCTGATCTAACTTGTTACTTTAATTTGCTTTCGGTTCCTGAATCCCTATTTGCATTCTCCGATTTAATTGCAGGTGTCTTCAGTAGATTATTGAGAGAGAAAGTTCCAATTAATGCTGACCAATGACCGAATCGACGATAAACAGTACTGTACGAAGCTGCGTCGAAGCAATTGAAATTTCAAGAGGGCCAACATCACAAATCTATTGATTGTGCTACTCAGCAAGTAAAAATTCGGATACGGGGAATCGAACCCCGAGCTGCCGCGTTAAGCCTGAGTAACTTCATGAGAGGCGGCAATGTTAGCCGTTACACCATATCCGACTGCTGTTTGCCGAGATGTGAGCAATTATTTCCCGTGCCTGGATGGTGGAACTTCTTTGACAAGCGCGGAAACTTCGTCCCGATCTCAGGTGACTCTTACGTTCGCGTTGTCATCGCTACCCCTGCAAGGACACAAAATAGTATTGTGGGCACCGTATCTCCTTGCCTGAAGACTCCTCCGAGTCACCGTGAGTCAAGCATACATTCTCACTGCTCAGAACATCCACCAAGCCGTTACTCAGATACTACGTCGAAAACGCAAAAAGTTTCCGATTCTCAGGCTGTCTCAGCGTCCTGAACAAGGATCACACTTGCACAGCATCCGAGCATTTCTCCCTGTGAAATCTCCGCCGCAGTGATGGCAGAGTTAACCGCGCGCACAATGGAAGACGTAAACCGCGTACGCCACAGTCCAGTCCCCCGACCCCGTGGAAATTCGACCAATTACCAAAAAGTTTTGTCATCGTGGTTCATAAATGGGGTTTTGTCGTCTGTCCGACGTGTGGGCCTTCCTTCTTTTTAACTGCTACGTGTGAGTGAGGGAGCGCACCTACGGGCCCCGGACGTCGTTGTCCAGACTCCAATATGGACGCCCAGGAATACACAGCCGTTGCGTTCAATGTATATGCGTCGAGATATGCAAGCAGTGAGTCGTCGTTACCAAACGTGTCTTGTATTTCCATTTTGATGTTCATATTTCAACAGTTGCCGGCTACGTGGTGGGTTGAACTTTACCTTTACGCGGTGACTAGGATGCTCATCGGGTTAGCTTATGCTTTACGACCACATATTGACGTTCGACAAGGAGGTCAGATTCATATGGGCGGCTCCATGGACATTACCCAAGATACTCTTCCTTATCATCCGTTATTTCGTTCCAGCCTTCGTCCTTATCCACCTCTGCCGTAAGTCGCTCCAGGATCATTCTATGGCAATTCAACGACTTGACGTGTGAATAAATATTTCGCAGAGCTGACAGGATTGAGCACTTTCTCCGATATGGTGGGTAGCTTCCTTCCGAGTCGGTTTAGTATACGGTATACTGACGGCTCCTTACTAGTTGTAAGTCTTATCGGTTTTCAAACGTTATTTCGAACCTGATACCAGCACCGAACGGACCAGCTGTAAAGTCTGGTTTAATGTATCCGTGAGTTTCGTCTCCGCTATCGAACAGGGCTGTCTCTGATGTGCATCTGTAGGCCTCCATGGGTATCATCACCATCGCCATAGGAAATTGTAAACCGAACTTGTCACTTTTTATTTGATTCCGTTCTCATCCGTCGTACGCAGTCCTGGCCCTTATGCATATATGGAATCTCTGGGACAGAGACGGACGGCTCATGATCTTGACCTCATGTCTGTTCGTGGCAACCCAGATAGCCAACCTCGTCTGCCTGACGTTCGCCCTCCTACATATCACCGGTGAGTACTCGAGCGAGTAGGCTCACTCAGCCAAGCTTATCTCCATTCCAACTATTATCAGAATCCGTCTACTTCAATCCCACTTTCTCAATGTGCATGCTCACAGACCGCCACTCAGCCGGAATCATTTGGGCACCAGGGGTAAATCTGCCGTATTCTTTGCTCTCCTCGAATTTCGGTCTGACGCCGTTTTGGGTGCGATTAGGTGGCGTTCGAAGCTGTCATATTTTCTGCTCTATTCTGGAACGCGCTCTCCCGACCTCGGTATTTCGAGGATGATTTCACCAAAGTCCTCTACAGAGATGGGTTTGCGTACATTCTGGTCAGCTCACGTCTCTATTCCCAAGGAATGCAATGTTTTAATCACCTTTCTGTTCCACCTAGGTTGTCTTTGGTCAGTCCCTTGAGCCACGTCTCTGGGCCTTTTCGTTGCCATGCTAAGCGCCGCCTCAGTTCTTCGATTAATAAATCTCATTCTATCTTTTGTCGCACCGGTAAGATATCGTCCATCGGGTCCGCTCTATGTGCTCACAGCCCTGTTCAGCTCTCTCTTATTTTTCTGGGAATATTGTGCGTTCATCTACTCCTCGCGTAACGGAGCGAACTAACTTGATCGCAAACAGTTTTATCTGGTGTTCGACCACCATGACAGTGACACGGCTGGTTCTCAACGTCGCTGGGATGGCTGAGAAAAGGGCTTTGCATATGTTCCAGATTGAGCTAGCTCAGTTTGAGTACGTTGATGAGGATAATGAACCGTGAACGTGAAAACAGTCAATAATGAGAGGTACCAGGTGGAACAGGATACCATATATTTAGTTGCGGGCTAGCATAAAATAATACCCCATATTGTTCGGTATATATTGATAAAAATGTATTTTAGAGGTCCTGGCCTGATGATTATGTGTGAATGAGGATAAAAAGCAAAGGCTTGCTGGTGGAACAATAATACTATTACAAACTGATGTACGTGGTGGATGGCAAGCAACAGTTGGCATAAGTTGATGAATGAATGCAAATGCGATGCGATGCGAAAGAAACAGAAACTCCGGGAAAGAAGGAAGTCACATATGTTGAACCGACGAATGCGAATGAGGAAACAGTGAGACAGGGCGCACGGCATGAGATGATCGCATTATGCATCTGGGTTGTAACCAGCGAGGTAAGGATGTTGCAAGACTCGTTTGGCTGGGCAGGGATGTCAGACAAATTAACAGATGGGAACTGCAATTTAATGCACACACCTGAAATACGCCTCGCAGAATCGTAAGCGAGAAGGCGCTGATCGTTTCAGAATTTATCAAAGATAAGCTTGATGAGATAGGGAGGAATCAACAAACTCTAAGAATATCAATCCCGGCGGGGTCCAGATCGGGGACAAGCCTAGAGATATCTTGGACGCCCCAACGGGGGAAAGTGGCCTTGTAATCAGGGAGATTGGAAACGCCAGGCCACATGTCTTCGTTCGGAGTGCCCAAAATTCTAAGGCGATGCGCTCGTTAGACTCGCAAGTAACAAATTTCCGAGGAGGAATGTACCTGAAAATTTTGAAAATTTGGTCGATTTCAGAGTCTCCCGGAAAGAGTGGCTGTCCTTGACAAGCCATCTCAGCAAAGATGGCTCCGACAGACCACATATCGATAGCAGTTGAGTAATGACGGGAGCCTAGGAGAACTTCAGGGGCCCGATACCAAAGAGTAACCACCTGGCGAGTAGCATGGTTAGGAACATTTGATGACTGGGAATAGCGCTCGTATTACCTCATGGGTATATGTTCGCATGGGTATCCCGAAGGCGCGAGCAAGCCCAAAGTCTGCCAACTTAAGATTATTGTGCTTGTCGATGAGGAGATTCTGGGGCTTCAGATCTCGATGGAGGATCCGATGAGAATGACAATAGAGTAAACCGGAATTGAGCTGGTGAAAAAATTTCTACGACCAGAATGTATAGATTAGAACGCGTGATAGGAGCAGATTGGAAGAAAAAAAGGAACGCGTCCTGGTCACGTGATACCACTCCGCAGGCGAAGGAAGGCCACTCGTGAAGTAGAAGACTCCAAGGGGTAGCACAATAGTCCCAGATATAGGTAGAACAAGGCGCCTAGGAGTCGTACCGGAATCAAAAGCAGAGATATATGCCCGGGCAAGGACAGCGCCCGTCACCCCTGGACAGTCATTCCGGCCGAAATCTCGCGTCAGACGCGTCGAAAATTTCGCATCGGGCGTGTTGCATGGATAGAGCGCTCACAAAGTCACGGAGAGTGGTGGCAACTGTACCTTGGACATTTCCAGCGTAATAGGAGTATGATTTTTGTTGGCAAGGTCCATATATCGCTTCAAGTCGACATCGAGGAATTCGAAGACCAGATAGAGCTTCTGGTCAGCATGAACGATGTCAAGAAGGCTGGATAAGAAGCTGAGAACCGATAATGATGGGTTAGGCCTTGAAACATACCGAACGACATGGTCGTCCTTGAGCTCCTTGAGGAGACTAATCTCCCGGATGGCGGTGCTGGGTACACCCTCGTCCTCGGCCTCGAGCCTGATTTTCTTGAGGGCGACTATTTGGTTGGTGCTGGTATCCCGGGCCTTGTATACGACGCCGTACGTGCCTGCCGGTCAGAGGTCATCAGCGGAGCCGTCATCGATAGAGCCGTGTACCGTACCTTCGCCTACAGCAACGCCCAGCCCGGAATCATCAGCATCCTCGGAAACGATCACAACGGTCTCCACGCACCGACTTTCTCCACCTTTGAGTATCTGGCAGTGTCCTAATCAGTCCCAGTCCGATCTCGATACTGCATGGCTGCTCACCGTTCCATTTATTGGTATCGAGTGCAAGTCTTGGTACCGAGTTCAACGTCGAGCTTGGCCGCGAAAAATAAAGCGAGCTGAGCACTACAGCGGACGATGAGGATGGAAAGCAGTGGAAAGATACAGAGAGTGCATGGAGGAGTGGTGTACCGCTTTTATGCGTCAAATTATTGGATCTTGATTGATGACGTAATTTATCGGTATTGAATTCGCTGTGCCAAACTTTTCTGCCGTCTGTGTACGATATGATTACATCTCTTAAGCGGTGTAATGTGCCACACTAATCGTACCAAGATAGCGACGTCGATTTGTGGCAAAAAAACGTACAATACTGTGCGACAAAGTGCACCTCATGCCAGGCTCGTGGTTAATATCACCACACGTTGGATCATCAGCTCCCTTCAAGGACCGTTGGCATGCCGTCGTCCATACAATATCCGTCCACTACGTTCGTCTCCCTGCACAGTGCGCGGATTCCGGATCCTCTGCGCTCAGCGCTCATCACTGACATTTTACAAATAGATGTGATCAGAATTGTGGCACTCATTTATCCGTGGATCTTACTCACTAGAATGTACAACTTGTAGGTCTTGTCGTAGTCATCGGTAGAGCAGTGAACATAGTAATATAACGGTCCATCCTCTAGCGCCTAATCGCGCCTGCTCCTGCATGTTTCTGAACTTTAATTCAGCAGCTGACTGAGAATTTCAAAGCGACGGCGACGACGAATGACATATCTTCATAGCCTTTCCTCCGCATTGACCCACCGGCTAAGTCATCATGTTCAAGTCCAAATGTGTCACTTATGACTTTGGCAAGCATCGTACGACCGTCAACAACAGGCGGGGACGGGGGGGCCTCTTTAATAAACCGCAAGAACCGCAAGGGACGAGCACAAGGGAAGCCAAAGAAGCACAACTTGACCAAGAAGCCAAGTCATACCGGAACAACGGAAGTTCCAGCACTATTTAACGATCCTCGACGACGAGCAGTGTCACTGCCAGTGCGCGTCTGTGATATCTAGCATATGTTCTGGCGGCCTGATGTGCCGATAGTCCACCCTTCCAAGGTTTGCGCATTATATTGGGCCTTCCAAGAACAAATACCGCCTGAGAACTCGTAGTCAAGAGACAAGTGGATCCCTGCAGGCGTGGCGGCCATGAGGCAAGTGTAAGTGTGGATCAGCCGTCCGTCCGAGCAGCACAGTTTATACATGGAACCGCAGTAAAGCCTTGATGATACTGATTAAAAGTCGAGGGATAAGAAAAGGCCGCTCGCAACTCGAACCAAACAATGGTAGCGAAAATCATGGCAATCTTCACTTGGTACTAGACAGTAACAGCCAAATAAGAAGTAAAGGGTTGGGATTTCTCAGTCAAGAATTACCTTGATGCGTAGCCATACTTATTTTGAATTAAGAAGGAGGGGTACATGGCGCCAGAGCGGGAGTGGAAGGATTTCCTTGTCAGTGTCAGTCGCGCGCCGTGTTTCAAGTCGAAGTACACGAGAAGAATACTCGCCACAGGACCAGATGCCGAGGACCTCAGAACGCAGCGAGTCAATGCTAACAAGGTAGAATGAGAATGAAAATGATCAGATGCGAAATCCTGAATCCATCGAAAATCCTCGTAACCTACCGAAAGATGGAAATTCTACCGCGGATGATGTGAGTTCCTGATCCACGGTTCAACGCGGCCTACGGACTGCCGCAGATCGTCATGGTGAGAAGAAAATTCAACAAAGGAAGAACAAAGGAAGAAAAGGCCATTGTCTGACAAAGCCGTGAAGCACGTGATGGGCGCGGTACCGCGTTGGGAGGACGCGTTACCTAATTAATCACGTCTTATTCTCTTTCACTCACCATCCACTGTTCCAGCCACTCGCTTTCATACTAACGATTACAGTGATGGAGGCCATGTAAGCTATCTACTCATCTCAGCTTGTTTTGTTGCTTACATCCGCCAGACGTAGGAGGCTCATGGCCGAAATGGACCCGTGGGTCAAGCACGACAAATTTGGAGACATTGATGGTTCTCCAGTAGGCTCTCACTGGGATACCAGGTGTGCAATATCTTCCAAAAACTTCAATGTACTGATATCCTCTGAAGGAAAGGGTGCGCGAATGCCGGCGTACATACACAGCATACGGCAGGAATAGTAGGCAGTCCCAATACGGGCGCCTCCTCGATTTGTACATCCAGATACTACGACGACGACGATCATGGGGATTTTCTGTAAGCATCGTGCGAACGTATCCTCCCTCAATACTTATTTTGTCTTTCAGAATCTACGTTGGTACCGGTATGTCAGACTGCTCTGTGGCTCAACTCATGTTAACAAGGGTAACAAAGGAGGGCAGCGGAGCGAATTTGGTGTGCGTCTACTGTTCTTCGTGTATAAATATGCTCTGATAAATCAGAATAGATACCGACTGGAGAACAAATTGAGGATCAGTCCTTTGAGCACCCCAGCAACGCAGCTCTCGCGGTACGCTACCTCCTACTCATCAATCCCTGTACTAAAGTCGGCGCTAGCGGTCCAAAGAGACCCGAAACCCGGTGAGAGTAATTCGGGGACCCAGCAAGTCTATCTATGCTCCTGATAAGTAGGTGGTACATAATCCCTATCGCTCACTGATGCCGATGCTTTCCAAGGGGTTATCGATATGATGGCCTTTACACGGTCGAAAATGTGGGCTATACTTGTTTTATGTCTGTTTACGTATTCTCATATCTCCATTCTACAGCATTGGTACGAGAAAGGGCCTCAAGGATTCCTGCAGTGCAAGTTCAAGCTTGTCGTACGTCACATGCACGTTCTTTTTTGCCTTCGCTTGGTCTCATCTTTCTACCGAAGCGTAAACCGGGTCAACCCCCTCTGCCAATGCCTCGCCCTCTGCCAAAGAGTCGAAGAACCTTCTAGTCAATGATGGAGAGTACCTCGTGATGTTCCTCCATCTGTTCATCTCTTTTCCTTTCTTTTTTCATTTTGAATAGTAATCTCATCGCACCGCATGTTGTCATTGTAGTTTATAGCATTACTATTAGTCTGTACACACTTAGGTGAGTATCACCTTCTTCACCTTGGCTCATCATATCTTCAGGCGGCATTTCTCATATGTATCTCTATCAAACTTAAATTGACAGTGTCTTTGTCTTTGTTAAACTTAGAACGTCTCCGACTCGCACTTTGGTGAAAGGTGACCACAGCATTTCGACGGAAGAACCTAGACAGAGACTAGTTTCCTCTATTGAACTAACGTGAAAAGGTCAAAAGGGACTTCTGCTCATATTTACTTGGCGCTGGTGCGCTTGCTGTATCAACAAAATTGAGCTCGATCACAATCGATAGCTGTAGGCCTTCCGTCCCAAGCATGGAGAAACGCATACTAGTGAAGCATTATCCAAGGGTGTTTGGTGGTTTATTTTATTTGAATGGATCACTCCGAGCCTTTCAGCATATTGACTTCATGAAAATCTTTTAGCACCCGGTGACCAGGAAAAATGTGCCCATACAACGATCGCAGGTACACATCAACTCTCGTGCCGAATTTGCTGGCGATGAGGCGGGGTAATGTATCATCTTTGTCCAGGTGCCAGTCTCCGGCAAGCCTTCCGAAGAAAGTACTTGGTGGCAAGAAGCTCAAATCACAACCACGCCTCTTTGGAAAGGTGGGAGGATATCTGGCGATGCGATGAAGAAAAGACCTTTTTATATCTTCGGGACTCGAGAGGGAGGGGCACGGTGCACGGTGAAGGACAAATTGACACTCTCACCGCAAAAACAAAATTATGAGGGTGGGGTGTCGCCCAACAAGTGAAATTTTAGTTCTAGTCACTCTTGATGAGATGTCGGAATCAAACTTGAACGCCGTAGAATGTACCATCAAGCCTGGGGAAAAGGAGAACGTCACCCGTTACCGTATTATTTTCATCCATCGATCTGTCTAGTTGGGCAGGGCAAGATTCTAAACACGAGAAGCGCTGAAATCGCATGATACTTTCTTCTGTCCAATCATTGCTTCGATACGGAACACGAATGGGGTGCGATATGGCAGTCGTGATGGACAGGCCGTATTAATATTGAGGGTTGCGACACTGCTCCTATAGATTATCACAAGCGGTGCTCCTGTACCCAAATTCATACATTAACATGACATCTTTAATACACTTCATTTGCAAACTGCCAAGACATTACCGGTACCCTTAAACCCATCTCTGGACGATAACACTATTCAAGAGTCCTGCACTCTCAACCGTCTGCGTGTTGTCGTCAAGGGTGCGAGTCGGAAAGGTCGTCCCAATAGAGTATGGCCTCGTAAGATTTTCAGGGCGAGATCTGGTGTCATAAATTTCAAAACAGCCAATATTGAATGGTAGCACACCACTCACGCATTGATGAAATTGCGAATGTCAAGGACCGTGTGTGTCAAGTTCATGCGGCAAACCATTCTGTACAGAAATTTTAACATAAATGATACCTGTGTGTATATTTTGCTTGCGTACCTCGTTCCATCGGCCAGGCGGATCTGGATGCTTGTAGTCGGCTTTGATTGATCGACTTCGAACTTGGTAGAGATACTCTCACGGGCACCCTCTGAAGAAGGTGCAGAAGAAGAGGATGGAAAACTTCCTGGCATCGACGAGCTGGACGCTTGTGAAGAGTCTCCACCCGGTACAGGAGCCCCGAGGCGGTTACCACTCCCAGAAAAGCCAGTACGTTTCGGTGGTACATAATCTTGATCGGTGTGCTTGGTAACGCGGAGTTCAACTGGCTGCCCCGGGAGCACATTGAGGATAGATGGTGGCGCGCGGCTAGGACGTGATAAATTAGAACGTGTAGACACCAAAGACGGATATCCTCACCCAGAGTTGATTTCCGCAAGGATCTGTTCATTGTTCGGATCATCGTATCGCATGAGTTCGCCATCCTCGACAGTGAATCCATCTCTCCAAAAGGTGAGATGGCGTATAGCCGTTTCTTCTGTACCATCTACGCCGCGGTTCAAAGACATTACTAAAGAAAAACATACATAGATCATACCATTTTCCTCAGCGTCCGGGTCAGGAATGAAAGTACTTGGCACTTCATCACTTCCTAGTGTGTGTCCACCGCCAGTAAATACGTGAGGTCTGTGTTCAGATCCCATCGCCACAGGTGGCGGGCCAGCTCTATCTCTTCATAAGAGAAAGGCAGAGAGTTTTTGGCCAAAAGACGTACTCGGCAGCCCGACGGAGCAAATCGCGCACCATGTTACCACCTGGAACTCCCCTAGCCCGGTCGGGATTCTGAATAGATATTCCACTAAGATCGACCATGAGACACCGAAACAGTGACAGAACGACGGTGAGGACAGACCTTCTCTCTCCACCGGCGAACCAGCTTTCCCTGTCCTCACTTGGGCCATCCTCGTCGTCCTCATCTGAATCGCGCCCGCCACTGCCGCCAAAAGATTGCGGCGATGGCATCGATGGCGCGCTGATGTCTCTAAGAGTTCCAAACCTTGACCCACTCCCACCACCTCCTGAGCTGTTACTGGGCTGCCCGCTGTCAGAATAATGAGTATTCATCGAATACTCAATAATAAGATTCTACCTAGAACTACCCCATTCTCCTACACGTCCAACACGGCGTGTTTCCGCAGGACGAGCCCACGACGCTGGCAAGGGTTCGCTAGGACGTCCGTCCAAGGTATATCCTACGTTGTTTTCGTCTGACATGACTGGTCAATACAGCGGTGATGAGTGAACGCTGTGGCAGGCGACGCGTCACGGCCAGCAACGGCAATGATTTCTCGCGCATAATTTAACTTCCGCTTCCAGCTCCGCCACACCTCCCATCATACCTCGTGCGAATGGCTCGCCTTCGGAGCCGTTAGAAAATTAGAGCTGGAAAGGCCCATTTTCTCTTCTCATGACATATCCTGGCTAAAAATTTCGACCCTCTGCCTGCTTGTCATCCTGTTTCCCCGAATAGCCAGAGACCATCCAGCTGCATCGATTCCACTCTTCTACATCAGAAGCATCAATTCGAAAATGAGGTGTTCTAGAGTTCTAGTTGACCCTGCTTCAATTCCGCCCTCCTCGCTCTGAACATTTTGACCAATCTTTTATTGCGCTGTCTGATGATTGGACACGCGCTGGTTCTCATTGAAAATCTCCTCCCAAATCAAGGACGATCCACCAGTCAACGGATGTGTGTATAATTGAGAATTTGCTAATGTCAAGATGAAATTCATTCGTCCTTCAAATTGCCTGGGCACGGGCCCCAGCGACTCGGCTTGCAAAAATCTCCTTCTCTATCCCCCGAGCCTAGTACTTGAACCTTCACAACTTCGTGCCGAAAAGCACGGCCACGAAGACAGCAGCAAAAAAAGCGCCTTGAGCCAGACATACGAAGGAGGTGGCTGCGATCGTATGCCTCCGCGGCAAGGGCTACTCCTTCCCTGCAGCGCCGCAATACTCACACTGTGCTAAATGTTCTCCTCACATGTCCTAGTTCCGTCGTTGGCGTTCTAGGCGCGACTCCTCTCTTGTCGACATCTCCCAATACGAGTCGGGGTCGTCATGTTTCCTCACTTGGTTACCTCAAAGCGGTTTCGGCGATTTCATTTTGCGCACTTATCTGGCTGCCCTGGTGCCTTCACATAAATGACAGGTTGATATCCTCATTTCATGTGGTCACGGTTGCTACAGCTAACTTGAGCTCAAAGGTTGGATTCCCCTCAGAAGCTCAAGCTGAAGACACCAAATTGGGTCGTACTTTTCTGCTATATTCTTCTTCTCTCCGGTGACACAGTGGCGTGGCAACGTAGGGGCACATAAACAAGCGTTTGTCCGCAAATCTATGCGATCAATCGTACCGGGCCTTGCTCCGACGGAGATAGGGGGTCAACTGTTACCGGTGGCGGTTATATAAATCTAGTATACCAACCTGCCAGGTAGTGAAATAACTCCCCTTCCCGATGGCTTTGACTGCCGAGGAGCACAGCCAAGCAGTTTTTCTATTAGGTCCCTGGGTACGTGCGATTCGATGTTCTACACGTTGTCCAAGAACTCATGGATTTATGCAGCTCATTGGCTGCTACCTGGAAATCTTCCTGCAGGGGATTTTATGTTGCCAGGTCCGTCGTTCGTTCAACTTGTCTGCCTCCGATCGTTGACCCTATGCGCTATGTACCTAGTTTTCGCATTACTGGAGTTGGTACCACGATGACAAGTGGGCCTTGAAGTGGGCCGTCGGTGGCTTGATGCTGTTGACGACGCTCAAATCTATACAGTCCTTGTGAGTGCATACAAAGCAGTGCTGTTACGTTTTTTTCTTAACTGTGGAGTGCTCCAGTGCCCTCATATGGATCCAAAGCATTTTGTACGTTAACGATCTTGCCGACGCCATCAATTTAAATTATACCGCATGGTGGCAATCGTTCAACTCCCTCTTCGTGCGTATTGGACATGCTAGACCTCTCCGCTCGCCTTAAGACTCCGAAAGGTCGCCTCCATCGGTATATATGTGCAAGCGTACTTCTGCTATCGACTCTATGTTATATCCAAAGGACCATGGGTTGTTACACCAATCGCAATCCTGTGCGTTTATGCCTATATTTCCATGATCTTGGCAGTACGTACATATTTCCCTACATTTCAACTCGGTTTCCGAAAATACTTTTTTAGTGTTACTACATTACCAAGATTGACGAGGCAGCAATCGGAAAGTGGTGTAAGTTGAAGGGGTCATATTTGCGAGTATTGATGTATTGACGAATCGATTACAGTTGCATCCCATCTTGGTTCTGTCTTTGGTATGGCTCTCGACTCTATATCTCAGCCTGTGCGTGCTATCGCTGACTTATCTCCTCTAGCCGCAGATTTCACAATGACATTTGCCACGGCATACTTTCTGATCCGCTCAAAGAAAAATGTTCTTCCTCAGTTCGTCAACGCCTCTACTATTTTTCCGTCTGGCCGGCTGAAATGATTTGTAGAACTGTTGGTTTGATCACCGCCCTCGTGCGCTTGACATTTCAGACTGCGGCCCCTGCTTCAATTTGGTCAGGCAACATTGTCTCACTGGCCCGTTCGTCTGAAACTGACATCCCGTAAATTCCAGTGCTATGCTCAATCTCATTTTTTCCCAAATATACTCCGGTCAGGACAAGCTTGTATCAACGGCCTTCAATCAAATCCTTCCTAAATTGTATGCGATTTCCATGATGTGGACATTGAATGCCCGTCGGAATATTCGCCTTGCGTCGAGCAGAGGGACGAGCAGCCATGAACTATCGTCTTATAACCGATCGCGCCGTCGGGTAAGTGGCCAGCCTAGATGCCGAGTGTTCTACACTGACGCCGTGCTCAGACTGATATGGAGTTGGGCGGGTTCAGCGGAGCTGGGATTCAAGTAAGGACAGTGCAAGAGACCATCAAGCATATTGATGTAAGTTTTTCCGGCTCTTCCTGTACCTGACGAAGGTCTCATTCGCACGAACAGCTGGAAGATAGCGGCCGGATGAAGGATGGTTCTGATTTAAGGACAAATAAAGTAACCAGTAGTGACGACTATTCCGACTCCTACGACAAAGTCTGATGTCGTGTAGATTTCCTTTGCTTCCCTGGGTGATACTTCACTTCTTGATGATTTATTGGTTGTTTATAGAGGGACTGCCAGTGTCCTATACAATAGATGTACAAATTACGGATAACGTAGAATAGTCGTGAATGATATTCACTGCTATCCGTATAACTAGCACCGGCTCCAATTACAATAAAATTCCGATACGTACACTACGTTCAATACATTTACTGGGAGTCGTCTTTGGAGTCGAGGGCAGCCAGCTGGTCTACCAGATCTTCCATGACCGACTTCGATCGTTGGTGCCTGATATCGGTGGTCGGCTCAGGGCCAGGGGTAGAGTGAGAAGGCGGGTTACTAGGTTTGGTAGGCACTAAGACTGATCCGGCTGGCTCGAAGCCGGGGGCAATCTTCCGCAGTGCCTCGCGCTTACGCCGTTCCTTCTCGTCATCTCGTGCGTGGAGAAACGCTTCACGACGTGCAGTATGGGCGGCGAGTGTTGTTCGGCGTGACGACTCGACGGTAAGAATATGTGGTTCGATCGTGAACGGATATACAAACTAAAGTTGCATCAAACTATGTTATTATTCCAGAGGGCGTCTGACTCACATAGGCTGTCACAGAATCAGGTAGAGGATGTATATCCTGCGGTAGTTCGACCTGGTATCCATGTTCATCAGAAAGGGTCGTTTTTCTTGAAGGGGGGCCCACTCACGGGTCGAGGGACTCGAAGACTTGGGGACTTTATCAAGGGAACACGAGCAGCAGCGGCATATTGTGCTATCATTGTCAATCAGAGACCTAGACTAACTCGGTGTAAATAATTTACGTTGTTCTTGCATCCTACTGCAGAGAAACGGATGAAAGAGGTGCTGCCGTGTTGAGGAAACTAGTATTGGTGCAAACAGGACTCGGATGGTGACTGGAAGCCGTCAGGTTTTCTTTCTAACAGAGACAAACATGCTACTGATTTCTACTGTTATCGTCAAATTCCATTGATTCATTCTTCCAGAGATCCCCTCACTGATTGTACTCTTGCGTGATACTGGAATGACTCTGTCTGCATCGCAGAGCCTCATCAGTAAGGCGAAGCCCATATCTCAAGGTGCAGAGGCTGCAAGTCTCTTCGCTCTTGATGCACGGACTACGATTGACTTTGCCCGATAGAAAGTATACAAGGCGTCTCTCAGCTCCAACACAACTCCAATATTACTCAAATACCGATTCAAGAAACAATATAGACATCCTTCGTTGGATGCGAATTTGACGCGGTCACGAGTAGCAGGGGAAGCGCGCGCAATACTGAAATGCCTACGGTCTGGAGTGAGCGTACCGGGGATTCGGATGGTAGACGCTGCAGAGGGCATTTTTGGGATCGAATGGATTGACGGCCAGAGTGTTAGGAAGCTTCTCCCGGGCGGTGTAGAGGAAGATGGTGAGGAGGGGGAAGAGGAAGGGGAAGGGCCTGCGAATTCAGATTCATTGAAAGAATACGGCGTTTCTGCTGGTGAGATTGCATTGGATTTACTGTCACGTATGGCTAACCTGATATTCTTTAGATGAAGTAATGCAATTCATCGGCACCGAGATCGCAAAGATGCACCTCGCCGACATCATCCACGGCGACCTTACCACATCGAATATGATGCTCCGACATCCTCGTCGTACAGGGTTGCCTGCACATATGGTGCGCCTCTTTCCCTTTTAATGGTCTAGATACTGATTTCTTTGTAGTTCCTCGTGGACTTTGGCCTCGCGTACCACTCCAACCTCACTGAAGACAAAGCTGTCGACCTATATGTTCTGGAACGGGCCTTTTCTTCTACGCACCCGGAATCCGAACCTCTATTTGCATCAGTGTTACAAGCATACGAAGTTCGAATGGGCAAGGAGTGGTCAGCTATCAAACGTCGGCTAGATGACGGTCAGTCCTTTTACTCGAAATTGGAGTATGTTATACTTGGCGCAGGCATTGTATCTTGCATGAAGCGTATGTCTTCGACGAGGCATGAAAACTTTTAACTACAGGTTTTTCCCTTGTTTTACGATTATCGCTGACGGTAAAATTCCAGTTCGCCTAAGGGGAAGAAAACGCAGCATGGTGGGCTAATACAAGCGCCCACATTCATTCGTTATCGCTAGATGACTTTGCCCCACAACAGGCGGCCCTTGAACATCGGATACAGCATAATTCTATGCATGATTCATGCTTGTATATGAAGCAAATATACATCTCGTGTAGAAGGAATCATATAATACGGAGTAGAAAGATGAAACCCATGTACAGTAGCGCATACATATGAGCAGCATACTCAATGAAGACAAAACAAAAGTCACTTGAGATTAGATAGACTACCATCAGCGCTCTTTTGATACCAGCAGCCATCTTTTCCCCCTGGACTCTTGACACGCCTGGCAGGAGCTTCCACGAGTCCAGAGGTGTAAGATCAACCTTGGTCCAAGATCCTTCATTTGAGGGAACTTCATAGACAGACAGCTCCAGATACACAGTTCATATATTCATGGTCAGTATACAGTTGTAATTTTTTCACTTGTGAAGAAAAATTGACTTTGAGAACACCCATTTGAATCAGTCGATTCAACTTCGTTCCCACGTCGCGCTTAGGTATAACCCATTTCTGGTATTCATTTCATCAAAGTTCGAAGTCCAGCTCTAAGACTATAACGCTGGGCTCGGAACTAGTAGTACTTGTACTTAGAAACAAACTCATGTTACGAGCACGCGCATCCTTCCCGACCTCGCTCCCGATACTGTGGCCGTCTTCTGCTTCGTCAACTTGGACTCACTGATATCTGTCAAAAGTAATCGCTGTTGATACTCACAAGTAAACCTGTCCCCGCCTGTATCCTCAGGGTGCGCCTCGCGTACAACCATCCGACATGCTATGCAACGCACTGTCTGCGACGGCCTCGGGAAGTCCATCAGCAGTAGACCATTGCAAGAATACTCCTCTATATCACTAGACATATCAACGAGTTGATAAATTCGCTGCCTCGCCATATCCCGAAGAAACCAAAGCGCGCCTGGTTTGAGGGTAATATCCTTGAAATAAACAGCAAAGTATTCCGCGATCAAGCCTTGAGGTGTACACAAAGCTTCGTACGGAGAGAAACGGAAATAGAGGCCTCTATGCTTGTCATCATAGTTCTGGGTGCCCATCGGAAACCGGACTCATTCAACCTTGGGCCTGGAATGAAAATGATATCACTAGGCAGTTTCTGAACTCGAAGAAGCAGTGTCATCATCCGCTGAGAAGCTGGCAGGCTGACTAATTCAAATGCATCGACGTTCAACAAGCCAGATATGGCCAGCGTTTCAGTCCCCTGCCCTACTGGTGGTTCTCCAACGAAGAGATCTTGCTACATCTCCTATCCCATAGCCATCAGAGGTGGCGAAGCGTTGATATTTTGTGAGGCGGAATATTTCGGCAGATAGCAGCGCTAAAGGTACGTCGAGCAGGTCCTCTCCCTTAGGGATCAACTCGTCTAGTGTCGCGAAACCATCTGCGAACTCAAAGATGAGATTCTGCACCAATAGGGCTTCTTGGAGCGTCCATAGACGCTGCATCCATCCAGAGGATATGATATAAAGTAGTTTCTCTAGAGGGGCAGAAACTGAGCAAGAGCGAATGCCACAGTCAATAACCAGCACGGCGTCCGCATTCCTATATGTCTCTGCCATCAATCCGATGGCGCGTCTCCTCAGATCCCTCTTTGACGGAACACACAGCGCATCCATCCAAAATGCACCACTAGGAATCAGCCGACGGGCTATACCCACCAGTCGATTGATTTGACATGTAGGCAGTCCAACCTCGGTTGTGCTGCCAAGTCCATCAGCCCAAACATGAGATATTGCGATATACGGGGTCTTCGAGCCGTCGCTGGAGATTAAACCGTCGTTGGGCTGAAGCTGATGGACAACGGGAATTTCCCCGTTTTCTAAAGAACTGCAGACTTACTCTAAAGAAAGTTTCGAATATGCACAAGTGCATCCTTCCACGGCGTGTCTATTGGAGTAGCTGGAGGTGTCAATCATGTTAATAACGCAGGCGGTCGGTTTGCATTTATGGTGTTCTTCAACGGTGTCTCGAACATATGGCTTCCGTGTACTCGCGTAGCTGAATGTGCACACGTTCTGGGAAAGGATTGTGATGATGAAAGGGCACCACCCGTTGGAAATCATAATTTTCGTCATATGATCGATTGCTGGAGGAGGCAGGACCATCCGTGGTGTACTCTGTGTCCGAGCCGACGATGGAAAGACATAATGCGAAAGCGTCACCGCTTCCGCAATACAGGCTATGAGCAGGTAGATGGAAACATCTGTTCTGGCTACGAAGAAATCACGATATCCTCCGTGGAAGACGTCAATCTGAAGAAGATCGTACAGTTGCTGCAATGATATCTGCACACGTTTTGCCCATTGGCATTGGCAACTCTCGTCGCTCCGTCGAATACGCTGCCGCCAGTTTTGCAGCATGTCGGGAAGATATTTGTCAGTCATCACAATCTTCCCTTCAGCATCCTGGCGAAGAAGGGAACTCTCGGATATTTTGACTTCCATCACGGATTCCAGTAGACCAAATGTGCAGAGGGATTGGTACAGGGCTGCATATGCAATAGGATCCGAGCTTCGGGATGGTGCACTGCGCACTTTCATGTATTCACTGAACGACGTGAGCGGATACCCGTCATGACTTCCGCCCAGCCAGATGGTATCGATGAAAATGAATCTCTTCCTCGGGGTGGGTGGAAAAGGTAGCATAGTATGGGTGTGGTTTACCGCGATGAATGTATAGATTTGACGGTTATCTGGAGGATCTGAGTTAGTTGAACAAGTTGAGTTGTAGTAGTCGTAATGACGCACAGATATGCTAGGTAGAAAGGAGAACACGTTTTCACCAGGGTGTGAACGCTTCTCAGAAACTTCTCGGCAAACTCCAGCCTTGAGTCCACAGAACCGTGGCAGCATCAGTTAGTATATCTGACTTCTGTCTCCGAGTCACTCGTGTATTTTGCCATATCCTACACCTAGCGCAATATACGAAGTAGCGGCAGTTTTATGGAAGCTATCGAATTTGACGTCAAGGGCGCTGAAGAGGCGGATCCTATCGACATCGACGTGTTACACCATGCCTGCATGGCATCCCTCGGATGAGGCTGTACGTATCTCTAGCTGGATCGGTTATGCATAATGCAGACCAGCAAAGACGGCAAGCGGTGGCAGATCGAGGAGATTGCGCCATCCTCGCAGGGTGAATTACAGCACATGGTGTCTCTCGAGGAGGAGACGGCATGGATCTACTGCAGGTTGGACTCTCCGAGAAGCACTGGCTCCGATTTTTGAGGTCCTTTTCGCGTGAAAAGCTGGTGGAATGGCGAGCGCATAGAAGGAGGCTTTCCACACCAATCCGCCGTCACTTCTCTGTTTCTCCTTCTCAAAACCTGCAACACTAGTGCCTTGTCGTTCATTCAAGATAGGCACTCCAAGTCCAAATCATTAATGATAGTGCCTATCTAGTGCAGCATACGCATAATGATATTCCCTTCTGGCAACCCATGTGCAAGGTAATCTCGCTCAACGTCGCGTTGGGTATTGCCATGGATGACGACACATAACTGTTCGCAATCTGGCAGAGCGCACTCAAGCGCACGCCCTCGCGTCCTGTAGACACGATGTTCATCATCATGGGTCTCTTCGACGTCACCCTCGACCCCATCTGCTTCACGAAGGATGACCGGTTTGGTGCAACGATCGCCCTGGCACGTGCGATTCTCGACAAGGGAGGCTGCGCAACATGACTGGGAGCCTTATTCAAGCTCCCGCCATGCAAACAGCTCTCGACATTCTCGTGTTTCCGCGAACGCAGGTTACGGGAAAGGCGCAGTTTAAGAGGCGGGAGGTGTCGGAGATGGATGAAAAGATCTTTATCCGGGGCACCTATTGTTGCGAGCAGGTTCTTAGTGCAGCGAGTAAGCACCAGTCTGGAGACAAAGGTCAAAAGCTAACTCATTCTAACTAGAGGTACTTCGGTACATACCTGGTGATGAGAGTCAAAAAGCTGAGGAACGTTGACGTTGATCTCCGACTGTATTTTGGTAGCTATGCTTATGTAAGGTACTAACGACGCTAGTACACTGTCACGGACGGCGCAATACTTCAACGCTGGGATCCTTCCATCAGCATCACTGTAACTGGGAACAGATACACCGAGCACTCCATCGTGATCTTATCCGCCAATACTCAAGGTGAAAGATCGGTCTACGGCGGGTCTGTGACGCCGGTGGTTCGGGAGCTGATGAAGACGCGTCAAAGTCCAAGAGCAGTATAGCGGTACAGTCATTAGAGTAAAGCAAAAAGGATGTTTCGATAGACAACATCTTGACCTGATAGTAGCACAGGATAATTGAATGACAGAATACAAAGTTGGCAACAAATATTACTGAAGGAACAAGGTGAAAAGATGAAATAGATCGAAGTTCATCACCAACCAGCAACTGCTGAAAAGCACACGTAGAGATTATGAAACCGTCACTGACATAAATGAGAGTGGCGAGGGTGTGGGACATACAACATATTGGAACTTCTGAACGACACCACTGACCAGTAGTGTGGTAGTAATAGCATATCGAGAGCTGTGACAATAAAGACAAAGCCGTAACATTGGGAAGATGGGAGATAAAGCAATAAGCGATTGCCATGTTGAAGGCTACTGGCTTGGACGAGACCTTGGCCTCAGCTCCCTGGCATTCGGTGTCGTGTTGTACATTGCGCCCAAGTGTTCATAAAACCGTCCATTCTCTGTGTTACCACCAAACTCGTCATTCAGGTGTGGATAATGGCCACTACCATCAGCCTGGGTGGTACCAAGTTGAGGCCCTGATGAATAAAGGTTGTGAGAGGGAGGGGAAGCGGAGGGAAGAAAGGATGATATGGAATTTGCGTCGTCCGGTGGACTGGCCATGCCGATACTGGAAGGGACGGTAGGATTCCAGGTATCGCTCACAAATGACTCCGGCACATAAGAAAGAGCTTCAGGTAGTCGGTATACATTCACAGTAGCAACATGGTCAGCAAGGGGGACCCCGCATGTGCAATTCTGTGTTTGAAGCGTCTAATATGAACTACATTAGCGGTCTTGTGGATGGGAGAGGATAAGGGTGACACCTTTTGAGCGTAGGCAGCACAGTGCATTGAAGGGCAATGGTGGATGACCTGGGACAGGTAACCAACGTGCGCATGAGCAGCATGCCCACACGTGCAGAGGTGCGCCTGAGGTTATGAGTACAGGGAAGACATTGTTGATAATAACTTACATCACGAGCAGGAGAGAAACGAGAACACATGCAGAGGGCATAGACAGTATGCTCAACGCACTGTCCTCTGATTGAAGGTGGCAAAGCTGTTGAGGACACACAGTACTAGTAGAGGGCAAGCCTCCAGAGGCAGAATCAATAAAAGGAAGGGTCTACTGTGAAGTGTTTTATAGTCTGAGTGATGTCACGAGAGAAATGAGATCAATGCTATCTGAGGAGAATCACATGTTCATAGTTGCGACGTAGTCTTTAGAGCAAATAAACTCCTTGGCTTTTGGGGTCAGTACTTCCCAGTAGAGCTCTGAGTAGATCTGAGATGGCCCTAGATTTGTCAAAGCTGCTGAAATGCCTAGCGAGTAGCGACCACTGCTTTCCCTTACATGCCTTCGATTTTGAATCGTCCTTGGTAAATGACAGCCAGCGGGGTTTAAATTGTACATTCTCATGAGTCCGATGAATAGAAAACTTTAAACTCAGCACATAGACACACGCAAGGTGGCGGAGCCTGAATAATGGTTTTCAAATTCTGATTATTTAATACTAATAGGTGTCCAATATGGACCATGACTCCGAGATAAGCCTTGCGCTCGTGCCTCGCTGCAGGCTTATCAGAGGATAAGATAAGCCAACACGTAGCCATCCACCAGATACATAGACAAATAATACAATTATTTGGGGATCTGACCCAGCAAAAGATTTGCTCTCTCCTCCCACATCGCCTTGCAACCTTTCTCTGGCCAGTATATGGCCGTCTTCACTATTCTTTCGTTTCATTCTCTCGTTTTGCTGCCGACATCACTCCTTTCAAATTCATTCTTTCGATGATGAACACTGCCACACCCCCAACAACGGCACCTACTCAGGTCTGTCACACCCACACATCGGATGCTGTCAGCACAGCCCTTGGCACCCTTCCCTTAGGGGAGAGGCTTGCTAGGAATGCTGATATCGAGTCGTGCAACGAGGCACAGAATATCAAGCATTTCAACCATGTATGTGACCCAGTCGCTCATGCAGACGATGCCTTGGACACCGAATTGATCATTATGATCGATGATAGCGAGTGAGTGTCCTTGCGCAGCCCGGTAGTATTTTTGTTATACTCCAAATACCCTAAGTCAATTGTAGCCTGGCTGGCAGCCGAAGATCTGAGGGACAAGAACAGGAAGGATGCTCCGAAGTTGACAGAGGAGATGCGTGAGGCCAAGTGTCATTGCAAGGATGGTTTGGACCTGAAGCCTAGGGTGCTGGGGACACAGCAGCAGGTATCTTTCCAACAGATTCTCTACGATACTGACTGATGCATGTATCCATATTCCCCTCCTGTTCTTCACCAACAAGAGTCTCCACTACATCAACGTCCATGCATCCCTCTTGCCCACCTGGAAGGCCAACGCCCTCGAGACCGACAAGAAAGGCTTCAACATTATTGACGTTGAGGTGCTGATCCCCATGCTCGGCAAGGAACTATCCATGGACTATGGCCTCCACATGGAGGCAGCAGGTAACCTCTACAGGTTCCAGAAGTCCCGCGATCCAAAGGGCTTGTGCGGCTCCCACTCCTTGTGGTATGAAGCTCATATTTTGTTTTTCAACAGGCAGCCAGATAAGATTGAGTTTTGGGACTCAGTCAAGGCCCTGGAACTCGAGCTATGTCTCAAATGGCTCAGCACGCCTACGGAGTTCGATTTGGAGTATTATGTGTGCAGGTATGATGAGGTAAAGAACAATGCATGTCTCAGGGCCTCCTTGAAGGAGGAGATGGAACGGGAGATCCAGGCATCAGTGGAGGCTCGTGTGCGTGACTTCAAGGCAAAGGAGCAGCATTGTTTTCCCGGTACTTATCCCAACAGGTCCTCGAGGCCCTTTCCAGCAGGCAGCAGGAGGCCAGGCTCGGTGCCTAGCTGCATCATCTGCAAAGGGCCCCACATCATCACCAGGCATTACGACAGCTCAGTCTCCACCAAGCCTCGCTGGGCACAAATCTGAGGCAACAATATCTATACCCCCAATGGTCATCGCATCTGCATCACGTTCAACCTCTGTTCCTCCCAAACCTGCACTCACAGCACTGAGCATGTCCACATCTGCTCGCTATGCGGCAGATCCGACCACAAGGCCCTCTCAGGCATCTGTCGATCCACATCTTCCTGATTTTCTGACTGCTGCTTTGCCCCCAATGCTCGTCTACAATACTATTGCTCCGAAGATCATATGACGACCCCCATTGCGCCCTCCAACTACACCTAATGCCTACCTTTTCCCTCTTGTGGTTCATCCTTACAACACAGATGCTTTTGAATGACTTCTCGACAAACATAGCCTGACACCTGCATATCCTGATCTCTGTAGACACCTCTGCGAAGGTTTTCCCCTTGGTTGCATGCCTGAACTGCCTCATATGATAATCATACCTAATCATCCTTCCTGTTTCACTCATCCTTCTGCTGTGGACGACTACCTTTGAGAGGAGATGACTGCTGGGCCCATGTCGGGCCCATTCTCCAAGGATGAGGTGGAGCATATCCTCCGAGGCCCTTTCCAGTCCTCACCACTTATCATCGCTGTCCAAACTCAGGCTCCTGGTATTCCCGATAAGCTACGTATCTGCCAACACCTCTCCAAGGGTACAAAGCTCCACCCTTCAGTGAACTCATTCATCAACAAAGAGGATTTCCCCACTTGTTTCGATACTGGCACTCAGGTCACCAAAATTGTGAGTACTATCCCATCTCAGTGGCTATCTGCCAGAGTCACGCACATGCAAGCTCATCCATCAGGGGTTGCCATCGCACCCAGAGGCTTGCACAGGCGACCTCCAGTACTCACACAGGTGCTACTGTTCATCTCCATGCTATCTACTATCATCGTCAGAACAGTCTGACTGACTACTATCTCAGATTGCTTTGGCGCTGCCGGGCATGCAGGCATGTACGTTGGACATTGCAAAATTCCATTGGACATGTCCTGTCAATCCTCATCACAAGCCTTTCCTTGTCATCCAGGGATGAGACAGACAATTCTACATTGACCACGATCACCCCTTCAGGGCATCTTCAGCCAGCAGCAATTCCAGGATGATTGCCAATGCCACTGTCAACATCTGGCATGGTGAGGGCATCATTCCTGTTCTCAAGTTCGAGGATGACCTCCATCCTTTCCAATTTCCTTCACTCACAGGCACATTCCATGAAGGTGAGTACTTCTACAATTATGACCAGGAAGAAATGCTCAGGCGGATTGCCCCTCTCCAAGTGCCTTGGCATATGGAGAAGGGTGACAAAGCCTTCGTCTTTGTGATGACTTTCATTGGCTTCCTCTGGGATATCCCAAGGAAGCTGGTGTCTCTTCCCGAGATTAAATGTTTGAAGTTCCACAAGCGGGTGCAAGTCTTCTTACTCAAGTTCCAAGGGCATTGCTGCTCTTTGTTGGAGGTAGATAAGATCCATGGATCTCTCTGCCATGTCACATTCGTCTATGTTGAGGGTCATTCCTGACTCTCATCCATCTCCAATTTCTCAGCTTCGTTCAGTGGCAATGAGTTGACACTGTGCTATCCTCCCTGATCCATGCTGTCAGACCTCGAATGGTGGCTTGACACTCTCTCAAACCCATCCCTTACCAGAGAATATGCCCTCGGGGGCCTCTAGTTGACCTGGGTATTTCTGTTGATGCCTCCACATCATGGGTGTTACGATTTATTCACTTTTTCGCCTTTCTTCACATGTTATGCAATCCTGCTTACTTGTTTGTCCCAAACTCCGCTTAGTAATGGACTTCTATTGTCGTTCAGAACCACCGTTTTTAGCCTAGTCGTTTCAGTATATAAGTAGTAGCTCTAGCTGTAGTATACTCCAGCTTCGAGCTAAAGTTTATCTATACCAAACTATCCTTGTTGACTCGCTTGCCGAACAGTTAACACATAGGATCCAGTCCACAAGTCCAACATCACGGTAACTCTTTGGGTGATTGTCCGAACGCGAGACAGCCCTAAGTTTATACCTGTTTGGACCTCATGGTGCTCGGGCCTAACAGTTAGCTCGAAGCTTCCTAGTTCTCCTTAAACGCATTGCCAAAGGAGATGCCCATGATCATTCCCAAATCTCTGCAAGGAGCTGCCAGTAGAAACCATCGCAGGAGGATCAGTCGCCTTTGTCATCGTTGCACTCCTAGTCCTCCTAATCGTCTGCTATTGGCAACAAAACAGTGTAGGCCGGTGGATAGAAAGCCGTAGTCATGGAAGGCAGAGGCAGACGCAGGTGGTGGAGCAAGCAACCTGTTCCGAGCCACTACATCCCGACCAACTACCCCCAACACATTGGAGGAGGAGACCCCTTCTATACTCCGCCAGCTAGCCCGGCTGCAGGGCAGCAACCGAGCCTTAGAAGTCTTGCTGCAAGACCAGCCACCCCCGAGAACGTTGTCATCCCCCCCGTTGCTGGACCTTCTGGAACTTGGCATGCCCTTACAGATTCCAATACTAGCACCGATGGCGAGGACCTCGAGCTCGACATCACAGAGCTTGATCCAGGGGTCCACAGCCCCCCAACGCGTTGGTCGACAGAGGGCAGAGGAAGGAACGTACCTAGGACCGATAGCCCGACCAACACCAGTGCCCGTACCATCACCCCAAACCGAATCACCACTGGACCTATCTGGCAGGCACACCAGACCGAGACCATCCTTCAGGGCGCCGCTGACACGGGACAGCCCGTCCCCTACTCCGAACCCCTCGTACCAAATTCGTGGCCTGGCCACCTCCTCCTATCGGAGGGGCTCCCCATTCGAGCAAACGACTCATACACCGTTCCCCCAAACCCAGGAGAACAGTCCTGACCACGACCACAACACCGCAAACTACTACCGGCAGTCTCGGCTTCGAATCTGCATGGTCGGGAGGAATGTCTTCAGGTTCAGAAGCCCGGTGGCAGGGGGAACCTGCAGACCACTACCTTCACCGACAGGATCGAGACGATCCCGACACCGCCCCAGGAATACTGGTCTCCAAGCAGACCCTTCTCCTCTGGACCATTGCCCACGACCCTTTTAATGGCAACGGACCAGACAGAGAGTGGCCCATACTTCGAGACCAGGACAGACCCGTACTGGGAAGGTACTGGTCTAGGGCCTGGGACAGAAGAGCCCAGGACATACGAGCAAGGGGAGGAGATCAACTCTCCATGGGAGAATATTGGGACAGAGAGAGACTCCGAGATGAGGACCTCACTGAATGCCAATTATTGGCTCGAAGGATTGAGGGACCCCTACCAGGCAGAAGAATTGCCCACCTCCGGCGAAGAACCGAGGAAGAGCACAGGGCCCTGGAACTGAGACTTACGACGTCTACGAGAAGACTGGGAAAGGTCTGAAGACCGAATGGAACCCGGAGAATTGGGAGAGTCAGATTAGACCGCTACCTGACACGCCACCCTGGATCAACTATTGACAACCAGGACCTCAGTGGCAAGGAACCAGTTGGCTCTTCGCCGGGAGCGGAGAAGCAGAGGCAGGCCCCTCTGAAAAGGCACAAGGAAAACAAAGGGATGACGAGATGGAACAAGACACCGACGTTGACCCAGGAGCACCACTGGACCTGGGACCCCCACCCCCGGGAATGGGAAAGGCAGTGGCGGATGCAATGACAGAAGCCGAACGAAGGGCGGAGGCCGAGAAAACAGTCAGAGACATCCACTCGAATATGAGGGATGCACCAGGCCCTCCTCGAATGGATGGACAAACGATGGGGCTTCACCGCCCCACAAGCAAAACCACCGCCCCCCCCTGTTAGACCCGAACCTCACGTGATCCAAACAAGAGTAAACTCAGGCTGTCTCGTGTTCGGACAGTCACCTGAGAGTCTCGGGTAGTTCGGATATAAGTGAAGGAATCGGACTAAGTTCTTAGCCGAGCGAGTTAAGAGAGAAGTTCGGTATTGATAAACTTTAGCTCGAAGCTGGGGTATTACAGCGAAGAGCTACCTACTTATATACGAAAACTGTAGTACTAATAATAGCTACAACACACGAAGACAATACGGTTGTCGTGCGGGAAGCGCGAGCCAGTAGTCGATAAGTACTTGGACCAAGTCGTCCGGTTCTGGTATGGTCACGTGGGGTCGGGGATAACTCGGTCTTCTGATAATTAGGAAAGAAAATGAATAAGTGTGGGAAATCGTAACATTACCCTCTCGTTAAGGCAGTCGTCCCGACTGCCATTAGGGTTCTTCCATCTCCTCTAGTTCTTCTTTCAGTGCTCTCCAATAGTCCTGAATATATTCTATCCATGCCTCTCCGTCCGGGTTTTGAACTTGAATTCTTTTTCCATCGTTTTGTTCGACTGTGTAAAAGTAATTCCATGCTCCGTCTCTGATTTCCTTGTACTCGTGTCCTACGATTTCTTTTATCGCTTTAGGATTTACTATAGCCTCGGCTGTTATGACTCTTCCATGTTCCGCTTGACTCTGCTGATAGTCTTCTATTGCTTCTTGAGCGTTTTCCATATCCTCTTCCGTTACCCAGTCGTTGTGTTCTCTGGTCCAGCCCGTCCATTTTACGAAGTAATCAGTTACTAGTCGAGAAGGTTGGCCCTTTTTTCCTCTTACCCTTCGGGTTCGAGTGTCGAGGACTTCTTCGACTTCGTACTGTTCCTCATCTTCGATGAGAGTTGGAGGTGGTGGCGGTGGTAGTTCTTGGTTTGGGAAAGCTGGTGGTGTGTACGGGGTTAGGAGTTTCTCATTGAAGCGTGGATGAATGCGCCAATGAGGTGGGAGTTTGAGTTTGTAAGCCGAAGCGCCTGCTTTTTCGAGAATTCGGAAGGGACCTACTCGTTTGTCGTCGAGCTTCTTTTTTGGTCGTGGAAGGTGGAGGTTTGTGGTGTCAAGCCAAACCAAATCGTTCTTTTTGTAATCGACTGCCTTGCCCTTTCGCTTGTCGTACTGGGTTTTCATCTTTGCGGCAGCTTCTTGGAGGGCTTGCTCGCATTTCTTGTGGATGCCTTGCATTTGTGACGCAAAGTTTCTGGCTGCGGGGTTGGTGAATGGGCTACGGCGTTCGGTTTCGGGGACAACTCGGGGATTGAGTCCATAGACTGGTGAAGAACGGGCTTTGACCCAGTGGCGGAGTGCTTTCGGTTGTTGTGGGCGAATGCTGCTAAAGCGAGCCATTCATGCCAGTCGTCTTGTTGGTACCTGGTGAATATTCTTAGGTACTTTTCAATCTCCTGGTTAACCCTCTCGGTTTGTCCGTCTGTCTGGGGGTGGAAGGCGGTGGAAGCATTAGGGGTGATCTGGAGGATTCGGTAGAGGTCCGTCATGAACTTGGAAACGAATTGAGGACCTCGGTCTGATATCACGGTTCTTGGCATGCCGTGAATGGCGAAGACTTTGTCGTGGAATATCTTGGCGGTTCCTTCTGACGTGAGAGTTCCGTTGCATGCTACTGGGATGATTTCTTTTGAAAATCTATCTACTATAACTAAAATGGCGTCGTATCCGCCAGATTCCTTGAGACCGGTGATTAGGTCGACAGAGATATGGGTCCATGGTTCGGATGGGACTGCGTTAGGATGGAGGGGTGCTTTTCGTGCCTGAGTATTGGACTTGACTCACTGGCATGTCTCGCATCCTTTCACATATCTTTCAACCGTTTGCTTGATCTTTGGCCACCAGTACTCTCTTTGAACGAGTTCATTGGTCTTGTCAATGCCTGGGTGTCCGGCAGTAAGGTGGTCATGGGACATGGCGATAATCTCTCCTCTGAGCTTTTCGTCTCGCGGTACATAGATCCTTCCGGTGAGCATCAGGAGTCCTTTCTCCATTGTGATGCCTCGTTCGTGGTTCAGGGAGTCCGAGATTCCTCGGTCCCACTTGTCGGTGCTCTCGGTAGCACGCTTGATTTTCGAGTGAATGTTAGACGCGGTGGGCATGATCATTGCTTGGAAATGTTCGGGTTTGAGGACCACGATTTCATCATTGTCTTCTTTTCCTTGATTGTGATCATCCCGTCGGGATAGGAGGTCGGCTTTTCAGTTTGCGGTGCCGGGCTTGTGATGAAGGGAAAAGTGGTATTCGGCGAGTTCAGTAACCCAACGGGCTTGTCGGCGGTTGAGCTTTTGGGGTTTTCGGAAATACTGAAGGTTTTGGTGGTCGGTCCATACTTCAAAGTCAACTGCGGCTCCCATGAGGTAATGTCTCCATTCGGCGAGGGCGAGCATTATGGCGAGGAGCTCCTTGTCATATATTTCGTAGTTTCTTTCCGTCGTCGTCAACGATTTGGAAAGGAAGGCTACGGGTCTCCATTTGCCGTCTTGTTGCTGGCTTAGTACTGCGCCTATGGCTCCTTCACTAGAGTCTGCTTCTACTCTGAACTTTCCGTCCTCTTTTGGTAGTGCTAGGATGACGTCTTCTGCCATTTGCTTCTTCAGCTGCTGGAACGCTTGGTTTTGGGCGGCGCCCCAGTTCCAAGGGGCGTTTCTGGTGAGTTGGGTCATTGGTCGTACAATTTTTGAGTAGTTCTTGATGAATTTCCTGTAGAAATTCGTAAAGCCCAGGAAACTTTGCAATTCCTTCTTCTTGGTGGGCGTGGGCCATTCCGTGATTCCTTTGACCTTGACCGGGTCCATTCTGACCGATCCTTCGCTGATGATTACTCCTAAGTATTCGGTCTCTAGGACTTCGAACTCGCACTTCTCAGCTTTGAGGAACAGCTTGTGTTCTCGTAGGCGTCGAAGTACTCGTCGGACAATCTGTCGATGTTCTTGGAGGTTCTTGGAGAATATGAGGATGTTGTCGAGGTATATAGTTACTTTTCCTTCGGCGATTAGGTCGTGGAAGATGTCGTTCATCATCCATTGGAATGTAGCGGGGGAGTTTGTGAGTCCGAAGAACATGACTGTTGGCTCGAACAGCCCTCGATTTGTTCGGAAGGCGGCTTTGTACTCATCGCCTTCTTTTATGCGTACATTGTTATATCCCTAGCGTACGTCTAGCTTGGTGAAGTATTTGGCGCCTCTGAGTTTGTCCATAAGGTCCGAAATGAGCGGTAAGGGATATCGGTTTTTGATTGTCATTTCATTGAGTTTTCGATAGTCCTGGACAGGGCGAAGGGCGCCGTCTTTTTTCTTGACGAAGAAGAAGGGGGATGCGAACGGGGATTTTGAGGGACGGATTCTTCCAGTGGATAGGTTCTCATCCAAGAATTTGTCAAGTTCTTCCTGTTCATTGCGATTCAGCGGGTATACTTTGCAGTCGAGAGTGTTGCTGGCGTTGGGAATGAGCTCGATGGCATGGTCCCAGGGCTTTCGGTCGGGTAGTTCGTCGAAGTTGTCTTTCGAGAACAAATCCTGGAAGTCCCGGTAGTCGGGGGGTACCATCTCTTCGAAACTTTTCTTTGGTTTCCCTTCGCTTGCTTTTGCAGCTAAATCATTGGCATGGTGAATCGCCCTGATTTCTATTTCTTCTGTCATGTCTACTGCTAATATGGTATCTCCTTCTTCCAACTCTTCATCCCATCTGTCCTCCGGGTCTGCGTCTGGTAGGGTGAACGGCTGTTTCTGGCATTGACACCGTCCGAATATGATCTTCTGCGTTTTCCAGTTGATTACTGGGTTGTGGCGGATTAACCAGTCGTGTCCCAGGAACACTCTTCTCGTGCCTAAGTCCGTGACTGCCAGGTCGATTCGTTCTGAGTGCCCTCCGATGGTCATTCGTAGTTCAACGAAATGAGTGACTTCGCCGGCTTTATTTTGTGTGCCGTCGGCGTTGTAGACGGGGATTGGGGCGCTGGTTGCTCGGGTTGGTAAATCATGTTCTTCTACGTATTTGCGGTCGATAGAGCTTCCGGTGCACCCGCTATCGATGAGGGCGGTGGTTTTGAGGGTTTGTTGGTTGGTGAGGGTTTCGATACGGATTTCAGTGGTTAAGTCCTTGGCTCCGGCTCGAGCGCTTCTTCGGATGTATCGGACCGGTTTGCGGAGTTCCTCCAATTGTTCGAGTGCTTGGGTGCAGGGAAGGGTAACGATGCGGATTAACATTTTTCGGTCGGCTTCTGCTTGTCGCATCTTGTGTGTCCAGTGTGCCAGGATAGCGCGGGCTTCGTAGCTGCTCGTTGCTTGCCTGATGGCGTGCCATGTCCATTCTGACTCGAATGGGATCATGTATCCAGACTCTTCCTTCTCAATGGTTTTCAGCTCCGTCCAGGTGTGGTCCTTCAGTACTTGGGTCCACCATCTGTCGTACGCCTTCATGTCAGTGGCGTCAGGATCTCCTTTCTTTCGATAGCGATGTCCCCTGAGGTATGCTTGCCACTCAGGGTCATTATCCTCGTTGTATTCTTCTTCGGCCTTCTTCTTTGTCCATCTAGAACCGCTAGGGCTCATGGGTGTTTCCACCAGGACGTTGCCGCCGTTGGTAGCCGTTCTTTTGGCTCCGCGGGTTGGGCGTCTTGCCTCCGGGGGAGGACTTTCTCGCGTCGGGGATGGCCCGCATGCGTCTGCATTTTTGGCTGCAGCAGCCATTCGGTAAGACGTGTCGTCTTCGTCATCTGGTACTTCTTCTAGAGAGACTTTATGTGAGTGAGGATGAAGCGGTGGAGGACTTATCGGGTTTTGGGCGCGCCTACCACCCGTCTCGTGTGGCGGACGAGGCGCTTGTGCCCCGTCGGTTGAGAACTGTTCTGATCCGGGGGAAGACTTTTCCGTTCTGTCCTGTCCGCCCTTAGTCGGATTGTCTCCTGGCATTCGGGTGCGTATCTACAGGAGGCGCAGTTAGTTTTTCCCGAGGGATTGCTCCTTTGGTCTTGCCGCCCGGGGCTATTGCCACTCCGTGCTCCCTCTGCTGCAGCTGTTTGCGGTCAGGGATTCTTCTTTTGGGGGAAGCCACACACTTCCGCTTGCTGTCGTTCCTGGATCTGAAAACCTTCGACCGTCCTGGGAGAACCTCCTTCGGTGCGCGATGCGACTTATCCTGAGAGATCCCAGGCAAAGATCCCGAGTGGGACTCGGCCGTAGGGGGAAGTATCGTCCTGCTTCCCGTCGGGGTTCGTTCCATTTTGGCGAGATATTCTTCGTCCTCTTGATCCATCATATTAGTTAAAATACTATACCGGTTCTGCGATTCTTTGGGTGCTTTGCTGGGGGCGATGAAAGTGGGTATATTCGAATGCGCGTATGAATGTCCTACAGAAGTACTATGAGTCCATCCAGCAGTATGTAATGCACCTTTAGAGAGTCCGGCCGACCGAGTAGAATCGCTTACTCGTCGGCCCCGTCTTTTACCTCCTCAACTCCAGAGGACGAGGGCGTCTTCTCCTCGTCCGATTCTACCTCCTGGTCTACTGCCCGATTGTCGCGTCGATTGTTATTGTTGCGGGTGAACCTGCCACCTCCGTCCCTTGGCTTCCTGGGCTGTCGGCAGTCGGCGGTGAAGTGCCCTTTCTGATGGCAGTTGAAACATCGCCGCTCCTGTCGGATTCGGTCTATATCCATTGGCTGTCCTTGACCGCCGTAGACTGGTCCAGTTCCAGTGTTGGTACTGGAAGGTCCGGGCTCTTTGGACGGTTGGGGGGGAGTGTTCTGGTTTCAGTTTGGCGGGTAGCGGTTGTCGTTTCTGGGCGGGGCGCGGTTGTCGTTGCGAGGGGCGTTTTGCCGATTGCGGGGGTCTTGAGGGCGATAGCCTTTGTGGGTCCTGTCGAAGGCTCGTTTGACTGCTCGTTGGTCGTTTATCTGTATAATACGGCGTTTCCATTGAGGGTAAGTGTGGGGGATGTTTTCTCCGGATGCGACTGCCATTGTGTACTCATCTGGGACTCCGGCTCAGTATGGCCGCAACTATATGGCTTTTCTCCCCTTGGTCCTCCCACCTTCCGGCGAGTTGGGCCTGTTGCTCCAGTTGCTGGAAATACCGGTTGGCATTGCCGTCCTGCATCCGCAGTCCATACATGCGTTGCTCGTGTACTTCTTCTACTGCCGGGTCGGCGAATTCTCTTTGGACTTCATCGACGAAGTCCCTCCACGAGGGAAGTTGGTATCTTCCGTTGGTTTTGCTGAAGTACCGCTCTGCATGATGTACCCACCAAGTAAGGGCCTTGCCTGCCGAAGTGGGATGTGGCGAAGGTGATTTGCTGTGATTCTTCGTAATAGCCCCTATGTACTTCGAAGTATAGGGCGCATTGGAGGAAGAATCTTTGGATGTTGTCATGTTTTCCGTAGAACATTTTAGGCATCTGCATCATGGTGGGTTTGACCCCGAGGAAGGGGGCGTCGGCGTCGGCGTGTCCTCGGTGATGTCCGGGGTTTGGGGCTGGTGGCATGCGGTCCGGTGGAGGCCTGGGTAACGACCATAGGTCTTCACGGGCTCCGGGTGAGTCTGGATCTGGGGCCGGTGGTGGTGGTGCTCCGGGGAACGGGAGGTTATCGAGATCTGGTGGCGCATTGTTGGGGTTGGGGGGAAGACCGTGCTTCTTCCGTAGTGCGTCTAGGTCGTTTAATTTCTGGGTTGTCTCGTCCCTGGCGGTTTCTAGCTTTGATTCCTTGGCTAGAATGTCGTTGTATAGGTTCCGGCGGGCCTGGGCCGTGGCTTCTCGTTCTTCCGCGGTTTCTTCCGGGGCTCCGGCGAATAGTCGGGACTTCCCTGGAATTGGGGGTCCGCCTTGTTGTCGGATATTTCGTTTTGGCGGGGAATCGGGGAGCGGTTTGGGAGGGGGCGGGTATAGCTCGTCATAGCTGGGTATCAGTGCTTTTGCGTAGAGGGGAAAGTCTTTATTGAACATGAATACTGCCTGCTCGTGGGCGGCATGTACCCGTATCTTTTTCATCTCCTCGTCATCCTGTTCTCGCTCTGCTTTCATATATCAGATTCCCGCCGTGCTCGCCAACCATGAGATCTCTTCGACTATATGCGCGTGTCTTTCTTCAACCCTAATATCGTATTCTTCTTCTACCTCTCTTTCAGTTAGGAACGTCTTGACTTCCGGATAGTCGTCGTCGACCTCCGGCCATTCCAGTTCTCTGGCTGATCCACTCGGCTCCGCTGTCGACTCCATCTCCTGAGTCTCGTCGTCCTCGTCCTCTTCCAGTATACGTAGGTTCCCTAGGTACGAGGTTGCGGGGGAGGCGGTTCTGGCTGATTCGGAGGGCGGGGGGGTAGATGACTCCGGCTGGGATTCTGATGTTGGCGTGGCGGAGGGGTGGAACGTTATGGGTACGATGCCACCAGTCGCCAGGGAGTTTCTCCCTCTGTTCGGGGCTCAGACTGCTCCATTCGGACGGGGGTATAACTCGGTGGCTGTGGCCAAGGGTCAGAGAGGGGGCTGAAGGAGCGTTGGTAAATCCTTCTGAGCTCGATGGCAGCGCGGCTTTCGGAGATGTGGATGGGACTGGGAGGACGGGGCTCTTCGGAGGAGGGGCGGGCGGGGAACTCCTCGGAGCTCTCTGTGTCGATCCTGATGATCTGGGCGACAGAGGCGGTGTATTCCGAGGCGTCCTCGTCGTAGAATGGGGCGGGTGTGCGGGCTCGATAGGGGTGGTTAGGGAGATGTGGGAGGCCCCAAGGGCGAGTGCGTCCACACCCTCTTTCAGCTTCTTGGTCACATTCGCCCACGTACTCTTCGGCCTCTGGCTCAGGTACGGGCTGCTCCTGCTCGATTGTTTCGAGCTCGTACGTCTGGGGGTAGACATGGTGTTGGCGTAGGTTTGGAATCAGGACTTTTAGTCCTATGCCTATAATGACGATGGTGAACGGAACCAAGATGGCCACTAGGGCGATGTGGAACTCAGCGGGGGTCAGGTCTCTGGTCTGTTGCATGAGTCTTTGCTTGCGTCGTGCGCGAGGAAAGAAGGGAAGCTTCGAGCTAATTGTTAGACCCGAACCTCACGTGATCCAAACAAGAGTAAACTCAGGCTGTCTCGTGTTCGGACAGTCACCTGAGAGTCTCGGGTAGTTCGGATATAAGTGAAGGAATCGGACTAAGTTCTTAGCCGAGCGAGTTAAGAGAGAAGTTCAGTATTGATAAACTTTAGCTCGAAGCTGGGGTATTACAGCGAAGAGCTACCTACTTATATACGAAAACTGTAGTACTAATAATAGCTACAACACACGAAGACAATACGGTTGTCGTGCGGGAAGCGCGAGCCATAGTCGATAAGTACTTGGACCAAGTCGTCCGGTTCTGGTATGGTCACGTGGGGTCGGGGATAACTCGGTCTTCTGATAATTAGGAAAGAAAATGAATAAGTGCGGGAAATCGTAACACCCCCCACCTGTCCACCGGGGTTCCCCGGGGGACTGCACGGATTGATGGTCGCTTCCGCAACCACCCCCCAGAGATTTACCCCCTGACCCCCCCGATTGGCCCACAGGTGCCCTACGAGACGATCACCCCTACTACAGTATCAAGCCGACCCTCATAGCTCCCACCAAGTTCTTCAATGGGAAACATGAGGACAGTCGACCGATTCATCGGGGACTGCCTCCAATACTTCGAGACTTTCTCTCGTTTCATAATAACCAGCCCTATGATGATCAACTATGCCACGTTGCACATGGAGGAAGGACCCAAGACATGGTGGGTTTACCACCGGGTCGAATTCTTCTCCAAGAGTAAAAATCGACATCGATACAGACAGTGGGACGAGTGGGTAGAAGCTTTCCGAAAGCAATTCTCCGACCCCGCTATCCAGGAGAAACACGAACAGAAAATGATGGAGCTACGAATGGGCAATGGGATGGCTACTGCCTACTTCCAACGCTTGGAGCACCTGGCAATGCTGGCCAGACTTCGACACGAGGAAGGACCCCGGTCCGCCCTCGTCCGAGCAATCCGCCAAGGGCTCCCCAATGACTATACCCAGTTCATTTCGGACCTCGGCATGTTCGTCCCCACCTACTACTGGCAGTGGAAGCAACGGGTCTGCACGATGTACGATGAACACTGCCAAGAAAGCTGCTTTCGACAAAATCCATTATCGGAGTGACCCTCCTCCAAAGCAAAAAACCCCCGCCACTAGCACTAGTCAGAAAGCTAGTGGCACGACAAGTTCGAGTGGGAATAAGCCTGCCGCCACCACTGGGAGCGGATGGACTACTTATGGAGGAGCAGGAGAACCCATGGATATCGATCGGATGTGATGGGAGAAGAGGTGTTACAATTGCGGAAAGAAGGGCCACCTGGCCAAGGATTGCCAAGCCCCAAAGCGTCCACGAGATGCGAAAAACAGGGAGATATACATATACGTCGGAGCAGCTACGTGCTATGCTCGACGACCAAGTCAAGGCAGAGGCAGAAGAAGGAAATACGGTCAAGGAGAAGACGCCCCCGACATCAGGAGTTGAAGAAGTAAAAGGGGAGGCCGACAAGTGAGCGATTCCACTTGCTCGGCCAGAACAATTATTCCATCTATTGCGTGCTCGGACTTGGCTAGCTGGTCCTCTTGTAACATCATTTTACGTACTTCTTATCACAAGCATTCAAATATACCAGCTTCCACTTCTCCGAGCACGCAATCCCCGAAAGAATCGCAGCAAGCTCCGATGTTGGAGTTTGAAACGTCACATAAATACCTTGTTCGACTTCCATCTACTCCTCGGGCCCCACTTTCCAGCTATGAAACCGTAAGACCTGGGGATGCACCTAACTTGACCACAGAGAAGGTGTCCTCCAGAGGTGTTAGACCGTCCTTACGGCACAAGACACAAGACGCCCCCGTTGCCACCAAGCGGGCTGTGCCCCAGGCGGGAACCCCGACCAAGGAGGACGCCGGAACCGCCATTCCTACCGACGAGGCCCGAGCAAAGGCCGAAGTTGAGGGCGGCCTCACCCAAGAGAAACCCAAGGGAGACCCCACGAAGGGCCCACACGAGGGTGAAGACCGGCGAAGACCCCTGACCGCCAAAACCTCAATCGCCCACAAGGATCAAGCGGGCCGAACTGGGCGAGAGACGCCCCGACTGCCGCGAGTCACTGTTGAAGAGGTACCCGATGACGACGATGACACTTCCTATCGTCTCTCCCAACTAAAGACACAACCACCCATGCCCGGGAACACCACGGAACGTGCTTCGCCCCCGAAGAATACCTGGTTTAAGCCCTTTGGTCCCAACTGGACTCTTTGGGCTATTCAGGAAGCGCGGACCGACTCTGAGGCATTGGCGGCCCTCTATCTCTGGGTTCATAAGGGGAGAGAAGGAGAGGTAGACGGAGAGGCAATACAGCATATCCGTCTGGGGGGAGAATCAGCAAGGGAACGGCTATACGAACTCCAAAAACCAATACGCTATCTACGATGAGTACGAACTGACGGGACCAGGGAGCTACTAATCAATGCTCAACTGGAGACACTGGCGGACCGACAGACCCTAAAAGCCTGCGCCCTCAGTCGACAGTGGTTGCACGGGAAGTTCTATTAGCCGAAAATATGTGGAACACCACGGCCTCCAGACCTACCCGGTGCCCTCCCCCATACCGGTGTACAATGCTGATGGAACGCGAAACCAGGCAGGAGAAATCACCGAGTTCGTAGAGCTCCGAATGTCTTTGGGAGATCATGCCGAGCGAATCGACCTCGCGGTGACTGAACTAGGCAAGGGAGATTTATTCCTTGGACACAACTGGCTTAAACGGCACAACCCCATCATCAATTGGGTCACAGGGCGGATACTCTTCGGGCGCTGTCAATGCAAGAAAAATCCATTCCCCCTACCTGATACGGACCCAGAGGATCGCTGGGATGAAGAGCTGGAGGAGGGAGAGACTATCCTAGCCGTTGACAGTCCAAGAAGCCATGGACATCCGAGCTGTACACCACGCCAACGACCTGGCCGCCAAGGCCGCCGAAGGGAAACCCAAACAATCCTTCGAAGACCTAGTCCCCACATGGTATCATGAGTTCCACGACCTATTCTCCAAAGAAAACTTCGATGAACTCCCCGAACGCAAACCGTGGGATCATGCCATTGAACTGATCCCCAACGCCCAAAACACCCTTGATTGCAAGGTATACCCCCTCAATCGGAACGAACAAGAGGAGTTGGACAAGTTCCTGGATGAAAACCTCACCAGTGGCCAGATCCGCCCATCTAAATCACCGTTCGCATCGCCATTCTTCTTTGTCAAAAAGAAAGACGGATCTCTTCGACCAGTCCAAGACTATCGGAAACTTAACGAGATGACCATCAAGAATCGTTATCCGCTCCCCCTTATTTCCGAGCTTATGGACAAGCTGCAGGGGGCCAAGTACTTTACCAAGCTTGACGTCTGATGGGGGTATAACAACATCTGGATTAAAGAGGGAGATGAGGCAAAGGCAGCATTCAGAACTAACCGAGGACTCTTCGAACCCACGGTCATGTTCTTCGGACTAACCAACTCACCGGCGACCTTCCAATGGATGATGAACGACATCTTCCATGACTTGATAAGCAAAGGAAAGGTTACCATTTACCTTGACGACATCCTAATCTTTTCAAAGAACCTCGAAGAACACCACCACCTTGTTTGGCAGGTACTCTGATGCCTCTGAGAAAACAAATTGTTCCTCAAGGTGGAGAAGTGTGAATTCGAGGTACTGGAAACGGAGTACTTGGGAGTGATCATCAGCGAAGGGGCAGTGCGGATGGACCCTGTGAAAGTGAAGGGGATAACGGAATGGCCCATGCCAACGAAGAAGAAAGAGCTTCAATCCTTCTTGGGCTTCACCAACTTCTATCGGAAGTTCATTAAGGACTACTCCAAAATAGTCCGACCCCTCACTCAATTAACCGGTAAATCCCCATGGACCTGGGGAGCGGCGCAAAACCAAGCTTTCCAACGCCTTAAAGATCAAATGGCGAAGGACGTCGTCCTCACCCTACCACATGAGCGGGGCAAATTCCGGGTGGAAGCCGACTCAAGTGAGGGGGCGATCGGGGCCGTCCTTAGCCAAGAACAGGATGGGAAGTGGAGACCGGTGGCCTTCCTCTCGAAGTCCCTCACCACCACCGAACGCAACTACGAAATTTACGACAAAGAGCTATTGGCGATCATGCTTGCTCTATTGGAATGGAGACACTACCTCATGGGAGCCGCGGAGGATTTCGAGATATGGACCGACCATCAAAATCTCCAATACTTCCGGAAACCGCAAAAGCTAAACAGGCGACAAGCCCAATGGGTGACCGAGTTGGCAGAGTATCATTTCACCTTACATCACAAGCTCGGGACGGCGAATCGGAAGGCCTGACCTCCTGAGCTGTAGAGACAATCACAATCAAGGAAAGGAGGACAACGACGACATCGTCGTATTGCAACCCGAACACTTCCGAGCCATGATCATGCCCACAATGATGGAGACCCATCAGCATATCAAGGAAGCCACCCATGACCAGACCAAGTGGGATCAGGGGATCTCCGACTCCTTGAACCACGAACATGGAATCACCCAGGAGGAAGGGATTCTCTACTATGATGGGAGGATCTACATACCCCGAGACAACAAACTCCACAGGGAAATCATTGCTCAATATCACGACCACCTCACTGCCGGCCATCCAGGGATAGCTAAAACCTGGGAACTAGTTGAGCACGACTTTTGGTGGCCCAAAGACTGACAAACCGTGGAGCGATACGTAAAAGGGTGCGAGACATGCCAAAGGACAAAAACCAATACACAAGCAAAGGCGAACCCCTTACACCCCAACGAAATCCCCTCCTGTCCCTGGACCCATATCTCCATAGACATGATTACGGGACTTGAGGAATCAAATGGGTATAACGCAATTCTTGTAATCGTGGACCGCTTCTCAAAGGAGATCATCCCCATCGCGTGCGATATCACCCTATCGTCCGAAGGATGGGCCAAGATATTGAGGGACCAAGTCTATGCCAGACACAGAATGCCCCAAGTAGTCATCTCCGACCGCGGCCCACAATTCGTGTCCAAATTCATGACCGAACTCTACCGATTGCTGTCGATCACGCCCAACGCCTCCACTGCCTATCATCCACAGATGGATGGTCAGATGGAGCGGGCGAATCAGGAGATCAAAAAGTACTTGAAGATCTTCACCGACTACCGCCAAGGGGATTGGAGCAAATGGCTAGCACTTGCCGCGTTCGCTCATAACAATTGAATCCACTCTGCCATGGGGCAAAGCCCTTTCTTCACCAATTATGGTCTACATCCTCGAACTCTCCCAGACTCGGTCCAAGCAACCGCCTTCTCAAACCCGGCGGCTAAAGACTTTTCTGCTACCCTGCTCGAGATACACAAGAAGGCCAAAACGGCTCTCGAAGAAGCAGCAGGCAAGATGAAAGCACAGTATGATAAGCATAGACAAGCGTCAAAAGCCTATCAAGTAGGGGACCGAGTTTGGCTAGACACAACCAACCTCCGACTTCCACGACCCCGGAAGTCGTTGGATGACAAAAGGGTCGGACCCTTCCTCATCCTCGAACAAGCCGGAGCGTCAGCCTACAAACTCAAACTACCACCGCATTGGAGAATCCACCCCCGATTCAATGAAAAGCTCCTAACGCCGTACACCCCACCTGCATTCCCGAATCAAGAACAACCACCTGCACCACCTCCCGACCTCATTGAAGACAAAGAAGAATATGAAGTCGAGGAAGTATTAGACGCCCGGACAAGGCACATACGCGCAAAAAAGGGACAGAGGTCACGGTTAACCACCGACTACTTCGTCAAATGGAAGGGATGGATGAGGGAACATAACTCATGGGTAACCACAGAAGATATGGAGCACGCACAAGACGCAATCAAGGACTACGAAAAGGGGGTCGAACAGACACAGCGAACCACAATAATCCGTGCCATAACCATGAAAGAGCAAAAAGCCGTCGTAGCAATTCTGGACGACCACTACCAAAAGGATGGCACGGTCTTATACCAAGTCCAACGTGCCAATGGAAGGAAATTCTGGGTCAAAAACCCCGATGAAAAGAAATGGAGCTACCTCCTAGAACCGTACTGGGAAAAATATCGCCTCTCTCTCCTGGAAGAACCACCAGACCCCGACTTGACATAATGGCAGTCAGGACGACTGCCTTAACGAGAGGGTAATGTTACAATTTATTCACTTTTTCGCCTTTCTTCACACGTTATGCAATCCTGCTTACTTGTTTGTCCCGAACTCCGCTTAGTAATGGACTTCTATTGTCGTTCAGAACCACCGTTTTTAGCCTAGTCATTTCAGTATATAAGTAGTAGCTCTAGCTGTAGTATACTCCAGCTTCGAGCTAAAGTTTATCTATACCAAACTATCCTCGTTGACTCGCTTGCCGAACAGTTAACACATAGGATCCAGTCCACAAGTTCAACATCACAGTAACTCTTTGGGTGATTGTCCGAACGCGAGACAGCCCTAAGTTTATACCTGTTTGGACCTCGTGGTGCTCAGGCCTAACAATGGGGTATTGGCATCATTATTGGTGGCCAATGGGCAGCATTCCAACTCACTCCCAATTGGAAAATGGGAGGTAGGGACATCTGCTGGCTCAAGACGCTTGCTATCGAGCTGCTGATGTACATCCTAGTTACATCAGGCCACCACGATGAGCATATTCTGGTCCTCTTGGACAACATCGGTGCTATGGGAGCACAGACAAAGGGCCGATGCCCAAATTGGCAGATAAACCTATCAGTATGTCGCACTTATTCTATTCTTGTTACAGCAAATATCATCCCTTCATACAAGTATATTGAGTCAGTGGCGAATCCAGCTGACCCTATCTTGTGCGGAGAACTTGGGTCACTGGGGGATTGTCTTTCCGTATCTATCATGCTTCCAGAGGAGCTTGCAGATGTGCTTAGGCATGTTTAGTAAGCCCTTTGGCCCATTTGCGGGAGGCAGTCCTTCCATGGAGCGAGGTATGGGGGCTGGGCCTCAAAGCCCTTTCCCACTGTGTTGTACCCTGACTCCAAACTCTAGACCCGGGACTCTGGACCCTCTTTATCTCCTAGCATCCCCAAAACCAATTTCCAGACCTTCACCACCATGTCAATGCCCATCTCTCCCCTCCCCACCACCCTCTTTCCTGAACCTATGCCCTCACTTGCCTCACTCTCCACTTGCCTCTCTTGCTCCAGCTGTAGACCCGATCACAGCCAGTTCCTCCTCCAGCAACCCACACTTGTCAGACTACGAGCACACAGCTGTGCCATGTAGGCCCCATCTACAGAATAGGATCGCAAGCAATCCATTGCACCCACACATTGCAGCTGCAGATCGCCTTTTCTGCTGGACGACACCATATGCTATCGAGCACAGCCAGACAGTTTTCGCATCGCTTCCCCCAGAACTTGCAGAGTGCGCACATGCTGCTCTCTGGGGAACCCATGCCTCCAACACGAAATCCTCATATGCTTCCACCCTGCTCCGTTTCACTCAATTTTGTGACAGATGGAAGATTCCCGAGCCCAACTGCATGCCCACATCACACACCCTCCTCTGTGCCTTCATAGGTGAGCACAAGGGTTCCGTCACAGGTGGAACGATCAAGCTCTGGTTGTCAGGCTTGAAGGCCTGGCACGACCTCAGTGATGCCCCCTGGCATGGAGATCATCATTGGATACAGCTGGCACGAGCTACTGCCTACAAGGAGGGCATCAGGCATAAACGGCCCCTCTGGGCACCAGTATCAATCGAGCACCTCCTCATACTCCGAGGGGCTCTCGACCTGGCCAATTCATACCATGCAGCAATATGGGCTGTTGCCACAGTATTGTTCTTTGGTTGCTGCCAACTGGGTGAGACCATGGTGATGACTATCTCAGCATTCGATCCCAAGTACCACATATTGCGTGCTGCTACGTGAGGACCCTATATTCCCATTACTGTATATCCTCTAATATAGTTTGCAGGGTCTCCTTCTGCATGTTGCACAACGGCACTACATCAGTGAGCTTCTGTATACCATGGACAAAGTCAACTAGGGACCTGGGCGCAAGCGTGATCCTCACAGGCAGATCGGACATGCTCTGCCCTTGTGTAGCCCTCCAGAACCACCTGAAGGTCAACAGTGCTGTTCCGAAGGCTGCATCCCTCTTTGCCTACCTCCTTCCAGATGGTACGTGGCACCACATGCAAAAATCTTCCTTCATAGAGTTCTGCATGGATGTCTGGTCTCGCACATCCCTAGTGCATGTCCTGGGTCACAGCTTCTGTATAGGTGGCACAGTCGAGCTACTGCTCGCTGGAGTTCCCCCTGAGGTGGTCGCCGCTACAGGTGGTTGGACCTCGCTTGCCTTCCTCCTTTACTGGCACTGTATGGAAGAAATCCTACCAATGAGCACCTCATGGGCATACAAGAAATCACACATCAATGATCTGGCCGAGATTTTTGAGCAATTCCGCATCAACAATAACATCCCTCACTCCCTCGTCAACACCTCAGATGGTGACCTCGAAGTTTAATGTATGTTTCATTGGCCACATATCTATGTCATCTGACTATTTCCCAGTTTATCAGCTTAATCAATGACTCCCACATGTTATTATTGTACCATACACATAAATTTGCTCATACGAACACTGTTACATTGCAGCACATAGATGCGATTACTTACATACCATATGTACTCAAATTTGCTTAAGATTACCCATACCTCATCTATGATAAGTGTCCAATGAAAATGTTCCGCTCACCTCTGTCAGGGTAACCAGATCCGGCTCCTCAGAAAGCCAAATCTGCTTTGTTGTGAGCTTCACTCCACTTGGTGTACCAGATTCGGCTTCTGGCTTGTTTCTGGTTCCCAGGTGCTCAAGACTTGGGCTTGCCGCTTCGTTTGGGTACCCATCTCGTTGGACTACATCCCAGCTGACCAATCAACCTATTCTCAGGTTGGTCTGCTCCTTCCCGACGCTTACCCAAACTCATGGCTCCGAAACGCCCTCATCTTTCAACACACCACTCAAGTACACTAGTATTCGAGTGCCCTACTCAGCCAGACATTACATTCGGACATCATCTTCCCTAGCCTAGGCAAACTAGCTTATCCGGTCTTCTGGGTTTGAATGTCGGACTTTCAAAGGGACCAGATACAAACTTTCAAACTCAGTTTACACCATAAGCAGTCGTGGAGTAGGTTTTCATACTCAGTTCATGAAAAGATCAAGAAAAGATAGGAACTAGTTTCAGTTTGAAAGTCAGCTTGCGTGGGAACTTGTCATATGCCTGCTCGTCCTAAAATAACACTCGCTGAGTACAACAGCTCACTAGTAAAAACTGACAGCATCACATAGCCTCAAACACACCACGTTTACGTTCTCGCTTTGTCACCATTGACACTGTGGAGAGCGAACACCCAAGATCCTTCAATGTTAGATCACTCCTTCTCGGCCTGGAATTCATTGAAGATTCACAAGTGCATGTGAAGGTGGCCAATGGGTTGTTGAGGTTGTATTTATAGTACATGCCAGGCTGGATAGTCTCGATAATTCGGCGCCATTAAGTAATTTGGAAGAGAAAGCAATCCTGAGGAGGAACCAACAGTCTGGATTCCATCATTTGCTAGCATATCTTTTTGTGAGCAATGACTGGGGACAGCATTCAACAAGCGATTGCTGTAGCAGAAAGTGGAGAGACATTCCAGCACATCTTCATACCCAAGATGAGTAAATTGGTTCCAAACTCCGGAAAACGAGGGAGCAGAAGTCGAGCCACGCTTCATCTTATTAGTGAATGGAGTTAAACGGAAATTTGTTAAGGTTGATTCATTGGACACCGTCTTTCAAGATAATAAGGGTTCAATGGAAGAAGTAACAGATAAAATCACAAGACTCCTGCAGACATAGAATGACTCGGGTATATCAGAGGAACACAAGACTTCCCGGTTCCCAAATGTCCATTCAGGACGGTGCCTCGAGTATAATACATCTCATTCTGGGGAAAGCGCTGCAGCTGATCAAAGATATAGGTTTAATCCTTGTGGACTAAAAACTGAGAGCCAGAAAATTTTGGAGGTCTGAGAATGTTGGAGGGTGTAGCAAGCGGGTGTAAGCCTGCCCTCTACGATGACATACCTACTACTAACCATGACGCGCCATATGTCACTGAAGGACCAATTTTGCTTCCGTTTTAGTACGATACCTATTCCTTGCTCGTATAAATACTCGCCAGTTCTACAATATCCCACATTCTTTCCTTTCCCTTTCTCTCTCATTTAGGCCTATCTCTTCTCTCTCCCAATCATACATTGTTCATCGCACTTGATTGCCTCCCGTGAGTAGTGTTTCTCGTCGTCTCACACGATGGGTTTCCACTTTTTTTTTTGCAAATTTACGATGTCTTCACTGTCTATCATGATGACAAACACGTTTCCTCGATGTTGGGCAACATCGCCCTGTCGGACGCGTCAAATTACCCTAGGCAAGCGTTCCTATAGTTCTTGGGCGCTCGAGACGATGACCGACGTTTGAATACATGTCCATCCTGTCCATCGTGACCAGAAACGCTCTAACGAGAGCTTGCACATCCACCGTGACCATCGCACTCCATCGTGAGCTGAACTGTTTCTTCTTTCTCGTTCTCTTCATACTTCATTGAGAACGAATAACTGATGACTTCCTTATCACAGGAACTGTCGTCCACAACCGTAACTCCATTACCTGGCCGCCGTGTCAACCCCTCATCTTCGCATCGTCGTACTCCTCACGCACCTTCACCACCCCTCCCTCCTCATGTCGTACAACCAGTTCCAACCCCACTCACTGCCTCTTCCCCAGATTCTTCTTTTGATGACATCTCATTGTTTACCATGACTTCCACTGTTCCTCCTTCCTCTCGCATGTATGCTGAAGTCGTACAAACCGCACCTGAGAAAGTTCCTATAATGCTCGCTGGCTTGTCCATGCCTACTGAGGATCACTGGTTGGATTGGGCGACGTGCTGTCGAACATACTTTGCCAACAAAGAGACCCTGAAAGCTGAGAACTATGTCACCAATGTCGCTGGAGGTATCAAACCTCGCTGGATTGCGCTCTGGTATCAGGCAAATCACATCGACCTCAATAAACTTTCATTTGAGGAATTCCTATCCAAGTGCATGACCAAGTGGCTCCCTTCGAATTGGCTGAAACTACTATCAAGCGAAAATGCTCTCCCTTACCCAAGGCTCTGGTTCATTTGCCGACCTTGCCAATACCATGATCAATGACAATAGTGCATTATCGGGCTCTTCCTACCATCTTAATGACGAACGCTTACGAGTCCAACTGGACCTATCGATGGATCTCCTTCTATGTGCTGAGATCGAGGACAACAAGAAGATCTCTGCTGAGAAGGATCTGGACTCCTGGATAGATCTCGTCATCATTGTCGATGAGAAACGTGCTCAAGAAAGGATCATGCGCAAGGCCGAGGTCGAAGAAGCAGCTCGAAAATTTGTTAACAGTGATAAAAAGTGCTCATCCTCCACTGCAGGCTTCAATGACTCCTCTCGTTCTAATAACAACTCTAACCCTGCTGGTCTTTCCCAGACCCAAAATTTTCCATCTGATAACTCTTACCCCATTCGCCAACGTGTTCCACCTCTTACTGAATCTGAGCGTGCATTACTCTTGCTTTACTTCGGTTGCGTCAAATGTCGACAGTTTTTTGTGAATCACAATAAACGTGACTGTCCTAATGGCTTCCCTTCACCAGTTGGATATCACACGCTTTCACAGACCGACGTCGATAATGCATGCCATGGGCTTCCCCACAATCGTCCGTTAAAGATGGCTCAGCCTAGACAACCGGTCACCGCTACCCATGTTCTGTCTGCACCTACTATACAGTATACAATCCCTCCGGTCGCTCCCCAAGTTATCGCTTCCCATAGTTATCCTCCAACCTATACCCAACTGGTGCAGACCACCCAGGCTGAACTACCTGCTGTCACTGCAGCTTGTCTCCTGTCTTTCGACCCGAAACAACAAACCCTTGACAACTGGTTTGCACTTAATGAGGCATCCCTGGATTCAAATGATTCTAGATTCATGAGTGGCCCTCCCATTGCAGTGATAGCCCCTTCTGTACCCTTCTCAGTGCCTCATTTGATGTGGGAATGTGCCATTGATGACCCTTCTTCTTTCTGCCACCGTCGGGTAAATGCTCTTATTGACCATGGTTCCCACATAGTTATAATCCGGGAAAACCTTGCAACCGACCTCCAGCTCCGTTTCAGGACGTTGCCGAACATCATTCAAGTTTCCAACGCATTTTCCTCTTCTTCGTCTACACCCTCCTCATTCAAATATTGGGTTAAACTTAAATTACATGACCCTAATAATCTTTGGTCTGCACGCACCGTTCGTGCCATAGTCGCACCTTCACTTTGTACAGACATTATTCTTGGGCTACCTTTTCTCGCATTAAATTCCTTAATTGTTGATACTGCAGCACATACTTGTATTGACAAAAATACACTTTATGATCTTTTAAATCCAACTGTGCCTGTGCAAAAACTCCCTCCACTGCCTCCTCAAACATCACTTCAGTCCATTTTGGAAAGCCGGAGAGCTTTGAAATGTGAACTACAATCAGTATGTGACAACAGGCGGTCGCGAATTGATGATAGTTGTCAACCCATTTCAAATTTGCATATTGTTTCTGCTGTCTGAGAACGTATAGAGACTCTGGCATATCTGCAAAAATTGAAGGACCTCAATGACGACGTGAAGATTCAATACGCTGACATTTTTAAACCTATCCCTCCTGTTAATGAAATGCTGAAAGATATTACTTGCACTATTAAATTAAAAAATGCTAACAAAACTATTGTAACTCGGTCTTATACCTCACCAAAGAAATTCAAAGACGCATGGTCAACTTTGATCTCCCAACATCTGGATGCTGGAAGAATATGCCCCTCTTCATTGCAACATGCCTCACCTGCACTGTTGATTCCTAAGACGGATAAGACTGTGTTACCCCGTTGGGTAAATGATTTCCGTGATCTCAATGCAAACACTGTAACTGACAGCCATCCTCTGCCGAGGGTGGATGATGTACTCGCTGATGCTGCAAAGGGCTCGATTTGGTCAAAAATTGACATGACCAATGCATTTTTCCACACGGCAATGGATCCTGCAAGTATTCCTTTAATGGCAGTAACAACGCCTCTGGGACTATATGAATGGACAGTAATGCCCCAAGGTTTGAAAAATTCTCCTGCAGTACACCAGCGACGAGTCACTACTGCACTTAGAGACTTCATCGGAAAAATCTGTCATGTATACTTAGACGACATCATAATTTGGTCAAATTCATTGGAAGAACATATCGAGCATGTGAAACTCATCATGGACGCAATGAGAAAGAACAGTTTGTATTGTAATCCAAAGAAATCACAATTCTTCTTGCTTGAACTGGATTTCCTCGGTCATAAAATTTCTAAGAAAGGCATCCAGCCTGATAACTCCAAAATTGAATGAATAATGAACTGGCCTCGACCCAAAACAGCTTCCGACGTTCACAGATTTCTTGGTCTGGTCTGTTACCTTGCAAATTTCCTAAAGAACCTAGCAGACCATACTGTAATCCTCACACCATTGACAACGAAAGAAGCGGAGAAAAATTTCCCTGATTGGACATTGGAACACCAATTTGCCTTCGATGTAATCAAAGCCCTTGTTCTATCCTCTGACTGCCTTACCGTCATTGACCACAGTAATCCAAAGGACAACATGATCTTTGTGACATGCAACGCCAGCGATTGGAGAACCGGAGCCGTACTATCATATGGACCAACCTGGGAGACAGCTAGACCTGTCGCTTTCGACTCAATGCAATTGAAGGGCGCACAGAAAAACTACCCCGTGCATGAAAAAGAGCTACTGGCAATTGTATGTGCATTAAAGAAATGGCGTGTGGATTTGCTAGGAATGAATTTCACAGTGTATACAGATCATAGAACACTCGAGAACTTTGCAACACAGAAAGACCTCTCTAGATGACAAGCTCGTTGGAATGAATTTCTATCCCAGTTCGAATTCAGTATCAACTACATCCATGGGGAGGATAACACTGCAGCCGATGCCCTCTCCCGATTGCCACCTGTCGACGACGAAGATAATCCTTTATCTGACATTGACTTGGATCAGTCTACACCAAATTCTTGGTCTTCATGGGCTACTACCACTACTTCCACAGTAGCCGCTACTCTCACTATCACTACTGATAAATCCATCCTGGACGAAATTCGAATGGGATATAAAGATGATGAGTTCTGTAAAAAGCTTGCCTCCACTGATGTCTCCTTGCCATCGATCAAATTCCATAATGACCTATGGTATATTGGTGACCGCCTTGTAATACCATGTACTGGCACATTGTGTGAAGATCTTTTCCGCTTGGCGCATGACTCCTTGGGACATTTTGGTACAGACAAAGCATACGCTTCACTACGCGACTCATATTATTGGCCAAACATGCGTCGAGATTTGGAGTTGGGTTACATACCTGCATGTGTGGACTGCCAACGAAACAAATCTTCTACATCAAAGGCCCACGGTCCTCTCCACCCTCTTCCAATCCCAGATGACCAGGGTTGTAGTGTGGCATTGGATTTTATAGGCCCCTTACCGGAAGACGATGGATTTGATTGCATCCTGACGATGACAGATCATTTAGGCTCCGATATCAGAATCATACCAATTCGTAACTGACAGTAATGCTGAACAGCTCGCTGAAATATTTTTTCGAGAATGGTACTGTGAGAACGGCCTCCCGTCTGAGCTTGTCTCTGACAGGGATAAACTTTTTACTTCGAAATTCTGGACTGCATTGCATAGACTCACTGGTGTCTCCTTGAAACTCTCCTCTGCATATCACCCACAAACGGATGGTTCAAGCGAACGTACAAACAAGACTGTAAATCAGTGCATACGTTTCCACGTATCTCGCAAACAGAAAGGCTGGGTGAAAGCCCTGCCACTAATCCATTTCAATATTATGAACTCCGTCAATGCTTCTACCGGCTATTCTGGCTTCCAGCTACGAATGGGCCAATCTCCATGGATAATCCCACCCCTCATCCCTAATACTTTACCACCATCAGAGCCTATCCAACTCGCAACCGAACTACTCCAACGGATCGATTCGCAGGTTCAGGATGCAAAGGATAACTTAATGCTGGCAAAAATCACTCAATTGTACCACGCCAATAAGAAACGTGCTCCTGAAATCAAGTTTAAAGTGAATGACAAGGTGATGCTATCTACACTTCATCGCCACCATGAATACAAAGCAGGTCATAAAAATAGGGTGGCCAAATTCATGCCATGTTTCGACGGACCATATACAGTTGTCAACGCTCACCCAGAGACCTCCTCATACACTCTCGACCTCCCCAATTCGCCTAACACATTTCCTACCTTCCATTCTAGTGTACTTAAACCATTTATTCCAAATGATACCACGCTGTTCCCTCAACGCAACCATACCCGTCCTCAACCGATCCTTACTACTGATGGGCTCGAAGAATTCTTCATCAACAAGATCATCGACAAGCATAAACAAGGACAGGGTTTCCAATATCTGGTTCGTTGGGTCGGTGAGGGCGAGGAAGAAAACCGGTGGTTACCGCGGAAGGAATTAGAAGATTGCGAGGCCCTCAACAATTGGCTCGCACAGAAGAAGGAAGTGCAGAAGTAGTTTTTTTTTTCAAAACGGGGGAGGGTGTAAGCCTGCCCTCTACGATGACGTACCTACCACTAACCATGACGCGCCATATGTCACTGAAGGACCAATTTTGCTTCCGTTTTAGTACGATACCTATTCCTCGCTCGTATAAATACTCGCCAGTTCTACGATATCCCACATTCTTTCCTTTCCTTTCTCTCTCATTTAGGCCTATCTCTTCTCTCTCCCAATCATATGTTGTTCATCGCACTTGATTGCCTCCCATGAGTAGTGTTTCTCGTCGTCTCACACGACAGGTTTCCAGCGGGGTGTCATTTCCCCACCAGTTCATACAAGCAGTCATGAGGGCCAGAGTTAAAATGCTCGCAGGGTTTCACCTCCATCGATGAGACGCCATATAGGAGAGTTATACCGGATGCCGAAATTCGGTTTCCTGCATGCCGTCTTGCGAGAAGTTGAGAATACAAGAATTCGATAGCAGAAGTGAAAGATGATCGAGGACATCCCAGGACTCACGGCAGAAGAGAGCGTAAAAGAGGAACACAATGTCCCAATTTCAGAGCGTCCATTCCCCCCAGTATTCATGGAAATCCTGCAAGTGCTCAAGTGCTGTCGGAGTCATGAGGGGAAATAGACCCATAAATGGAAACTCACCGCAGCTTGAATCATGTGACGTAATGCTGTGTCAGCAAACCTCGTTAATGTCGGCAGCTGCTTGTGCGTGAACCACCATGACGGACACAAAAGTATACCCATCTCTTGCTGATGTTTCTATTACTCAATACTCTTCACAGGGACCAACTGCTGCTGCGAACAAAGTTGCAATGTCTCGTGCCCTCGGCGCTGCATTTTTGAACCACCAGGTCGAACAACTCGAGAAGACAGTCGTTTCAAACGGACCTGCCTCAGGCAACTGGCGGGACAGGAAACAACCACACTTGGCAACACCACCGCAGAAGCGCGGTGCTAATTCTCCCAACAACAAGGCTAGTAATCGGAGGAGAGGTGGTGACATCTCGACACCGAAGGAGAGAGACGCCGGACCTCGTGGTGGCAGGAACTTGGACTCTGCTCCACCGAAAAGGCGCTTTCCAGGCGAAGAGAAGCACGAGAAAGATGCAGACATTGTCATCGTCGATGCTAGCATTCTCGTTCATGCGCTGGACAACTTGAAGAAGTGGTGTAGGAATGGCAGAGAGGAGGTCATCATTGTGCCCCTTGAAGGTCCGTTTACTAACCTTTATCACCATTCTGTAGCTAACGCTTTGCTAGCCCTGAATACTCTTGATCTTTTAAAGAAAGGGTCCACTACCCTTGCTCAGCGAGCCAGAGCAGCATCCAGAATACTTGAGGCCCAAGTCGGCACCAACCCTCGCATTCGAGTTCAACAAGACGATGCATTTGTACCTTGGGATAAGATCTCTTTTAAGGATGGCGCACCTGAGGACTCCGTTACGGAGCACAGCCCCAATGTTTCTCCGGAGTGGGTCCGTCGAACGATTTGCAGTGCTCGTTGGGAAGTTGAGCATGCTCAGAAGACTATTCTGTCCCCGAAACCAACCGATCCCAAGGTCATTGTGGCCGTCTGCACTACGTCCCACAGCCTCTCGCCCCAATTAATGCCTGTGAAGCTCTCCGAGTCGCCTACCGAGTCCGCTCTCACACCAGTTCCACTTCCAGCACCCACTCAACACAGCTACAACAAGCATGAGCCACGGTCCAGTGGATCCCTTGTGGCCCATTGGGCCGCACGCGCGGGTCTCCAAGTCATTGATGTCAAGGCTACGGCCGCTCCTGCACCGAGTGGGAATACTCGCAGCTCTTCCGAGGAGGAACGTCCGAAGAGGATTGCTGTGAACAAAGGCCGTCGGGGCCCGGCGAACGGTGGCGCCATTGATTCTTCGAAAGGTGGAATGGTTGAGCGATCACCTGCCGTCTTGGCCATGATGGAAATGGTTTCTCAGCCCAGCAAAGTTGTGAGGGTACTCGCCAGAGGAGAGAAATTAGAACCTGACCCGTAGTGGTATCCAGTGGAGATCATTCCTATCAACGGAACCGGTTGACAGCATTTCCGTGGCCTGGTAAGGCAGCATCTACACCCGCTTTTTATCTGGTGCTGACGAGTACTCTTGCTAGCTGAGATTGATCATAACAGCGTATATCTTCCCTGTTCTTTTGCCCTCAAGGTTATGGCGTGGTTCGCATTCAATACATGCAACCGGAGCATCTTTCTTGGATCTCTGGTCGGGCCGTTTCTCCATTGGAATTTGGTCTCATCGGAACGGAGGACCCACCACAAATGGATGATTTAGCCAGCGGTATATACCTCTGCTCTGAATGAGTTTGTGGGTTGAATCCGATTCATATCGGGGTGGATTTCTGGCGGACTCTGAATGTGACTTTCCTACTAGTTACCTCCCCACCATTTCCTATTTTCTTCTCTCCATCGTTATCCATTTATGCCAAATTTTTGTTTCCTTTCGAGGTGCCAGATCTTTACAGTCTATTGTGTATGCATACGAATATTGATTCTATGAGCAGCGACGATATGCCTGTTTCGAAAAGTTGCGCTTTGTTTTTTGGAATACTGCGGTGGAAGATTCTGGTGCGTATTTGGTTCCTTACAAGATATTTTGAAATTTGATCCCTTTGTCTCCAGGAAGCACGAACCACATCACGTAAATGTTTGTACAATGACCATAAAGGAATACGATTCTAGATAATCAAAACAAGAACATCAATGAGACCTATTTAAACCTTGAACGTGCCGGTGACTGCCACTTTGCCCTCCCACCTCATTCAGCTCTCGAGATGTCCTTGCCTCTAAACTTCGCGGTCATGAATTGGTCTCAACCCACCACGATTACCCTCGCTACTCCACGGGGGGCTAGGATGACTCCTCCCAAATCCATCGATGACCCCGCAGACCGTCCTGACATGCCAGGCGGGGCACTACTCTTACACATAAAGATTTTGATGATGAAAACTTCACGCTTAAAGATCCTGTCGCCTACTACAACAAACGGGCACCCACGATTTTCGCCTCTCTGTATGGTGGTGTCGGTATCGGACCCACTGGCTACGACAGCCAAACGATGATACTTGCTGATGTTGAAGTATTGTGGGTATGTCGCATTGCCACTTAGGACGCCCCAATCCCACGAATACACTCGCCTCACGTACGTCCCCCTTTACCAATAGCCTGGAGTTCAATCCTCTGCCCTAGAAGTACTCACTACAATCATATTCCTGGTCGCTACCTCCTTTCTCTCTCCTTCGTCGTCGCATCCAATCAGGAAAAACGCAAGGTCTAAATCAGGGCTGCTATCAAGGCCGGAGTCGAATCAACCTCAGCTTTCGATGTAAAATCGTTGATGCTATTGGGTCGCCAATACTGAGTACCAACGGATGCTCTCAGCTTTCAGAGAAAGCCGGCATGCCCTCGACGTCCGAGGAGCTCAGTGTTGACAACAAAGTGGAATTCATCTGATGAAACAACGACCGCGTTACACCAAGCAGACTTCTAGACCTTGATGGAGTCAAGGATTCTTGTCATGTTCAAGTTCGTCTTGTGCCATTGTGCCAGGCATTATTATCGGGAAAGTCCGGTCTGTTATCCGACCGGCTATCTCGGCTTAAGGTGGAGGTGAAATTGAGGTGAAACCTCATCCTACTGCGACCACATAGTATTGTATTATCACTTGCCTTGCCTTAAAACCACGATGGGGGAGCCGACAGATGAAGAAATGCGACTGCAAATTGAACATGTATTTAACGTGGATTCCCAGCTCAACGTTGAACCTCAGGATACTGCGACCCGTGTCAGTCCCGAAATTCAGCAATTCTTGCAGGATCAGGGAGAAGTGAGTTCTTATACGATATCCAGACAGTTTCTGATGCCAGAAATGACAGTATACGATGAATATCTTACGAATTCCTATCATCGAACCTCTGTTGGTTGATGATTCTTTGCCTCTTACTCACTACTTCATCTCGTAAGCATGCCGATAAGACACTGTCTTTAGTTTTTTACTTACAAATAAGTATTCTAGGTCTTCTCACAACACGTACTTGTTATCCCGTCAGTTAGTGGGTCGCTCTTCTCCTGCTTCCTATACCCACGTCCTGTCTCGGAACGGGCGTTGTGTGGAAATCGACGTCTGGCCTAGCGTGAGCGGGTTGATTGTCACCCATGGTCATACATTCAGTAAGTCTGTGTCGTTCCAAAGTGTTTGCGTTGCTATCGGGGATGCTGTTCAACCGGGGGGCTGGCCTGTCCTTGTCAGCCTGGAATGTCATGTCAATATTCAAGACCAGGAAGAACTGGTCCGTGTTATGAAAGGCGCCTGGGGCGAAAAGCTTGTTGACAAGAAGCTGGAAGGCATCCATGATGACACAGTCACTCCTAGAGACGTCCGTGGACGAATCCTCCTGATGGTAGAATACTACCCTCCTCCATCCAGCGATGACTCCTCATCGTCCTCTTCCTCGTCTGATTTATCCTCCGACGAAGGGTTAGGTATCACTGATGACTGTACGAAAATATCCCCGGAGCTCGCATCCCTCGGCCACTACGCTCGAAGTATGAAGCCCAAATCTGGTTGGCAACACGAGCGACTCGCCAATCCTCGTCACATTCTCATCAATGTTTCCGAGTCTTCCATCTCAAGCCTCCTTCCCCATTCTCTCTCGACTCTTGTTGACCACGGACTCCACCATCTACGTCGGGTTTTCCCCAAAGGCACCCGCATCATCTCAACTAACACTGGACGTTCTCAAGTGCTGGCGTAACGGCACACATGTCGCCTCTCTCAACTGGCAGCATTACGACAGGAGCATGCAGATCAACGAAGGGATGTTCGTAGGAACTGGCGGTTGGGTCGACAAACCAGGTGGCCTGGGATGCCCACAAGACAGTAAAGTCAAGCTTGTCGGCGAAATTGTGGGTGTTAGCTCGCTGCCCCCTCCGAACGATCGTGAAGGAAAGGAATACAAAGCGTATGTCAGCGCGGAATTGCTCCACTGCAACGAGGACAAGAAATGGAAGTCTAAGTCTGTTAAAGTTGAAGATGTGCCTGGTCAAGGCGCCGATATCATATGGAATCAGATGTTCGAATGGGAGTTTGACACTGATGAGCTTGCATTTGTGAGGTACGTCTCCTGATTATCTCCGTCTGGCCTCAAGATGCTCTAACTGTTTCAGACTCTGCATCAAGCGAGATGAGTTTGGTAGAGACGACAAGATCGTTGTTTTCTGTGCACGTTTGAACCACTTGCAACAAGGATGGCGGTTCATCAGGATGCTAAATATGACCGGCAAGAATTCTGGCGCTACTCTTCTCGTCAGATTTATGATCTCTGCAGTTGTTAACTAGGATGCGAGCGTTGTCCTGGATAATATTTCCGAACCATCCTATAACTATCATACATATCTTTGCATTTTATACTTGCAGTTATCAAGCCCCGTACTCTATACGTCAAAAGTATTGGATAGTACAAACCTGTTACTCATTGTCTTCATCATCCTCCATCCGTGCATTAGGCAGAGTGAATGCCTGGACTGCCTCAATCATAGCAACGACCAACACGATACAATCGTTCAGGGAAAGACTGGCTCTCGATTCTGGTCTTCCCACAATTGCCGGAACATACCCCATCAAATTAAGAAGTATGACCAAGAAGTTAAGATATGTCGAAGTCCTGTAATTCCCGGCGAAGACCTGGCTGCGATGGTTTAGCATGATTTGGAGGATCATTGCCGTGACGCTGATTGCATGTAGGCCAGGAAGGACATATTCATAACTTTTAGAAAATTCCTGTTCGGGCCGGGGAGGATGGAGTGCGTCGATTACATCATATTTCAGAGGTGTCGCAATGTAGTAGATGACTAGCATGGAGCACAGGATCTGGGAAAGGCTTGTTACGGTGAATTAGGGTAAATCAAGCATTTACTGACCACTTTCCAGTTTGTTCTTTTATCCAAGCGCTCGCTAGAGCGTTCCTTGTGAGTTTTTGGGACCCTTCGTATTACAGGAACGCGGAGTGACATCCCAAGGATACTTCTTCTCGTAGAATAAAACTCAAGACGAAGTGCTACCCTGAACATATGGATGGGCAGTTGGAAACCAAAGATGAAAGAAAGCACCACATTGGCAAGAATCCGGAGGGCGGAATTCTCAGATTTCAGGTCAAGGGAAAGGGATGTTTCAATAACTAGGGAAGAGGCGCGGAGTAGAGTGCCGGTGGTGCTAATGGCCACGGTGTGTACCCGAGTAAACCAATACAATATCTCAAAAATGTATGAGAAAATGCCGGTCATTAACCTGGAATTGGTACTTGGTCAGCCTCCTACCCTTGGTTTGAAAAGTGAATCAGCTCACCCGATTGTTGAGATAATGATTCTTCGTCTTGGATGCGACTCATCGTCGAACCTAACACCTCGAAGGCCGTCTATTCAGTGTCGAAATGCCAAAGATAAGTAGGATGAAGATCCTCGAGTAAACGACAAACCAATTAATTCAGCAATGTCTTGTTTCGACGTCATTTCAAAATCAGATCTACTGTTGTTGACGTCAACGGGTAGAGGGGGGATCACAGTGCTTAAGAGATGTTTGGCAGGCGATAGCCCAGAGAACGAGATACGCCACGTTATGTCCATCAGCCCCGGCACTAGCAACGAAAGGTCAGCCACAGAAACCTTGCAATTACGTCAGGTGCACCTTCTGGAGCATCTACAGGCCAATCCACTGAAACAGAACAGTTTTCTCTGTTGACCGGGACCGGGATGATATCCTGTGTAGAATGAGGGAGAAACTCTGTGCGAGCTGGGATCGTAACTCGCCTTTGGGATAGGGGAAGCGGATATAGTATCCATGAACGGTCCGTATGCCCAACGCCTTTCATATCCTCCATTGGCATTGGGCACATTCAGCTCGAGGGATGTCCGAAAGACACCATCTTTAGAAAACGAGAGCTTTTTGCAGAATTTTCTGCTTGGTTTTGCAAATGTTCCAGGATGTTGTCCGCACTGATCGTTATATCAATATATATCAGATACGACAAAATGAAAACACACAGAAGTGGAACGAAGACTTTGGTGGGCCTTGTCATATGCTTCCTTGCCGAAGAAATGCGTCTCGTCAACTACGTGAAGCTTAGTCCTGATTTTGAACGGATAAGTTAACGATATCGGCTACAAAAAGACATAATTTGACCTTCTCACGACGTGAGGGTGATTTTTATACGCAGGGATATCCTTCTTTACTAAGTCAAAACTTGTTGCTGCAGTATCCTTTGATGCTGACGTAGCTTGATCAGTGGCGTTGACAGAAGAATCAGCGCATCGACTTGGAATCTCAGAAAACTGGAGAAGGGGAACTGATATTCCGAATGAATCCACGGCGAGGTCAGCGAGGGTCTTTTCAGCATAGAAAGACGACCCTAGGGGAAACCTATTTGTATGCTGCTTTAGTTGAAACTTGTGATTCATAACATAGGCTTACGGCCAAGAGCGGACAGGCGGAAGATTGTCGACAACTGCATCGGGCATCCACGAAGAAAAGTTTGTTACGTGCTTCAGAAGCGACTTCGAGCTTGGGATTAGTACGAAGGTACCTCTCAAGTCTGAAGTTGTCAGATTTCTATCCAAGCTATGATAGACGTAAGTATTTGTGACTTGAACAAACTCAGATCGATAACGCACAATCTGGAGATGGGAATTTGGAAGTGGACGTCAGCAAACACACTTTTATCCTTGAGATTCACTTCGTGGAAGGCGACATCGGAATAGAGGGGAGTGTAAAGTAGCTTTTTATCGCCTTTAAGGTATATGTCGTAGTTTGGGTCGGATTTGTCGACCACTTGATGAACTTCAATCTTGGAATTGTCGCCAATGCTGATAGGAATTCGCAAAGTCGCGTCTTCCGGATATCCCTCGGTATCGTCGTCTACCGTAGAAGACAATTTTCTCCACTCCTCTTCTTCCTCCTTCGGAGCACGCAGCCAGACAGAAACAGCAATATTGAACTGCTGCTCGCCGTCAATCAAGGGTTGCACAACCGCTTGCTCCTCCAATGATCCATTGTGATATAATGGCCCGTGAGGATGGCGCAAATTATCTACAAACTTGAGGGGGTGAAGTTTGAAGACGGACACGCAAACAAGCAAAACCGTCAGAAGTCCAATAACAACTGCAGACCATTTGCAGCAGCTACATGCCAACCTTTGACGACGCGGTGTTCCAGGATCGAGCGCGAGCGAGTAAGAGGCATTGTCGGTGGGTGAAGAGGACATGACTAAGGATGCAATGACATGCTGTTCCCTTGGATTGCCTTTGAATGCCTTCTAGCGCTTACCAGACATCATGAGGCAGCCATTTGCGGTTCAGATGCGGCTGTGCATCTGATGAACGTTAGGTTTAAAGTTCGTTCAGATTCCTATCATTCAATTGCTGTCGGGTGTCCTGCCTTGAATATCTGTACGTCTATCGATCTTTTCAATTCTAACATAATTAGGCCACTGTCTGAGCTTCACTTTGGTTTGAGACAGCGTTAAACAGCGAAGTGCTCGGGCCTCTTGCGCTGAATACCCTACAGCTTCTTAGGGTGACAGTGATGGAGGCTGTTCCGAATACGTAACAGAATATACTCAACGCATGGGCCAGAGTGGTTTTTGATACATGTGGCGATTCAGCTCGCAACAGGGATGATAGTACTGAGTTGCGTTCTTCTTAGTTTTGCTGCCGTTGCCGTAGTCGCCCTCCTTGGACTTTGGGTCGTTGATGAACTGGCAAAGCTGAAGATGAAATGAGAGTATAGGAGGCATCTAAGGTTCATGTAACGAAATCAATTCCTGATCACGACCGACGAAATGTATCGAACAAAGCCACACTGACTTGAGATCGACGCGATCATCACCATATTAACGACTCTTTCCGGACTCGACAAAGTCTGAGATTTTTCAAGCATCGTCGTACTGTGAAGCGGCATGTCAGACATTGCACTAGCCGAAAGTTGAGGTACGCACCACGACCTGAAGGGAACCCGGCCATGGACCCCATTGACCAGTCGACGTGATGTACATCTTATTATCAGTCTGTACAAAAGGATATCAATCAACAGTCCAAGATCGGAACGAATGACCGCGGACCTCAAACTGGTTGAGAATGAACCCGGCAAGCTTTCCGGCCTGTCCGGGCGCTCGTCGGATACCAGGTAGGGTGAAAATGACCCTGAGCATCGCCGGAACAGCCTCTTGAACGAAAGCGACACCGGGACAGCCATGGAAACCACATCCCTGCAACTCGTAGTTGTCCAGTGGGCGTGTAGGGTCTACCTTCAAGGGATCCGGGAAGTCATTCGACTGTCAGAGCAATCCAGTCAGTACTAGGTGGCTTCACGTAGAAGGAAAAATCAATGTACATTGCGGTGGGCGTTCTTAAAGCTCGCAAAGATGACATCTCCTGGGTGTACGTTGAGAGGCGGGAGATCATGTCCTTGAGGAATAACGTCGCCCCTCACAGCATAGCGGAAGAGTCCACCGAATTGCGGGTTGAGGCGCATGGCCTCGCGGACATAGCCCTTGAGTAGTTCCGAGCTCTTTGCATCATTGCGTTTGCACAAGTCAATGATCACGGCTCTCTCTGCAGCACGATTGTCGTCCAGGTAGAAGTCGACGATATGCGAAACAGCTGTGTATTGTCAAGCGCTCCGTCAAGATATGATAGACAGATGACTTGAGCACACTCACCTTGGGCATAGTTGACGGAACTGCCAACAGCCAACCCAGTAACGATAGCGGCGAGGTCGCGTGTCGATCTACCTGTTGCCGCTAGGTGAGTAAGGAAGCTAGGACAATCCTGATGGCCCTGCGGTCTGATAGCATCCTTGAGCGTTGTGAGCTTGACCCCAACAAGAGCATTCTGTTTACGGAGAAGGGATCGTCAAAAGATGAAAATTTGAGAACATCGGTACTTACAGCTGCGTTTTGAGTAGCAGCGTTGGTGATACCTTGTTCGATTAAACCTGTCACGACCTCGCTGACCTTCTGTGCACCGGAGCGGAGCGCCCACCAGTGCTCCGAATCGATATTTATGAAGACGCACGTGAAGAGCACGGCCAACATCTGATAAAACTCCTGTTCCGTGAGTACTCCTGAAGGGTTCTCCTTCGTTTTTAATGGGAAGCCAATCTAGTCACAATGTGGTAATTCAATCACACAAGGCAAAGAATAGATGTTGCCCGACCGTACCAAGTTTTCAGAAACCCAATGAGCACTAACGAGATTGATGACATCCCTGATGATGTCGACGCGGTTTCCAGGCAGACCAGGATATCTGCATAAGAAATTCAGAGCTTGGAAGAACACATGAACGGGATCACATCGCACTTGAAGGATTTCTTTTTGAGGAGCTCAAGAGTCTTGGCCCCGTACCATGTGACATATTTAGCCTTCGTTTCTTGGTCAGGGAAAAGAGCTCTCAGAGTCTGTAGCACCAATAAAAAATATTTCTGGAGTAGCACCACGTCAGCTCACCATTGCACGATCAGAGTCGTGTTTTTCTTTTTCGTCAAACGAGAGCATAAATCTGGACATAATGGTCACTATAAGAGAAAAGGCGTTGGTCAAGAAATACATACCCATAACCCTGTGTGAGCAAGTTCATATCACTCGTGTACGTTTGCTTGTAGATGTTGGAGTCATTGAATACATGTCGGATGGCCGAGATCGTATGAATCACTACGGGGATCGGCGTTGGCTTTGACCGCTCAAAATTGTAACTCGAGAGGTCGAGGCCAAGGTTGGTGAGGTTCTCTTTAACGGCCGCGGGGGTGAAGAAGGGGAATAGGCCGTAGATGCTATTGCCGGGGTAATGGCGGGGGAGGTGACGGAAGAGGAGCTTGGGCAGCTCTGCTCCGAAGGCGCCGTTGTCTGTGTTGCGGGCACAATCCTGGATACCCCATGAAGTGAGATTGGCAGCTACACATACACGGTAAGAAAAAAGCTGGCAAATAACATACAGTACTCACGTGTGAAGTCAGTGGTGTAGAACCGATCACCACGGACCAACGCAATCGCATCTGCTAGAATCGCTCGCGTCATCGTGTACCCACAGCAAATACCGCTCCCGGGTCCCAACGCCATACAATCCTCTGCCTGCAGGCCGGGATAGAGCTCCAGGTTATCAATGTGCCCGTACAGGAGCTCTGCTGTCTGTGCGATCTCGGGGCTGGTAGACCATTCCGAGAACGACTTGAAAGGGGCTAGACCGAGGAATTCGCGGAACTCGTTCATGGTGCAGACCCCCCACAGACGCCCTTGCTCTATGCCCAGGATCTCAACTGTGCGCAGCGCCGCTGGCGTCCCCCGAGCGCGGTACGCACCAGCTGCCTTGTCGGTTGCATCCTGCAGGATCCGTGCGAGATCGTCGTCTTTAAACGTTCCGTCAGCCTGGCGCTCTAGACTGTCAACAAGTAAATTAGTGAAAGACGATGGTCCGAAATTGCCACGACATACCCGTCAAAAACTCGCTTTCTGGGCTCCGAATCAATCTTACTAAATGCGAGAGGCGCAGCGACCTTGAAATCATCGAGGGTGACCTGGTCTATCGATTTCCCCATCGCACTGAAAAGGGATGCAAACTGGTCCTCCGTCCATTCGATATCCTCTTTAGAAATCGTCGCGTGCCACTATAGTGTTCGTGAGTATCAGTGCATTTTAAAACAAAGATGTTCTTACACGGTAGAGGAGGTTGAACTCGACAGAAACATGGTTACCATGTCCTCGAGTGACTTTCTCGCCTTTCATTGTTGTGATAGGCTGGAATTTTGATTAGTCTGGCGATACACCTCGACATAACAGCGGACGAACATCGAAAGGATTCATGCTCCATGTGTTTCCTTCACGGGGGAGTCCAAGAAAACCGGCGACATAGTCACCAAAAATGAGTGAAATGAAATGCCCGCAGCTGAAAATTTCGTCAGTATGCGTAGGCCTACTGATAAGGAGAAGCTGACTTGACATGTCGCGCCGTCTGGAAGATTTCTTCATCTTGCAGGGCACGCTGCTGGGGGTCAGAAGGTGGTGGGTCGGCCCACCGCTTCCTTTCATTGATTTTCAGTAATATGTTGGCAATGTACTGCAGCAAATAGTCAGAATGCTACTAACCGAAAAAAGGTAGAATTTTGGACATACATTGTGGTTTCTGCTGAAAATGACAAGTAACGCAGATGCCGCTGATGGCGTGAAAATCAATCGTTCCTCACTGAACGTGTCGGGGTAGAGAAGCCCACGTCCCTTCTCCTTGTCGCGAATCTGGTCCTGCGTAGCCTGGCTGTAACCATATAAAGGCGAAAGATCAAGGTACGACGACGCATTATTGCGCGCCCAGTCGACGGGATCCGTCCTGAAAAGGGAGTGGGTAACGATTGATGCGAAAGCAAAAGTCAACGAAGAGTTCTTTCCAGGATGCTGTTGCCACTGTCACGTCATACGTAAGCAACGAACTTCGTCCTAGGTCAGAAGGAATACTTACATCGCGAGCACAAAGCAGCGTATCGAAAATCAGATCCGGATCTGGCAGCGATGTACTAGGAAGTGAATGCTTTCCCTGAACGCTACGCGCATACGGGGTCCCGGCCCGCCCAAGTTCAGGATTTTCAACACAGTTCCCAAAGCCATCTGGGCTCCGCCATTGATATTGCGGCCCGATGAACGTCGACGGTGGGTGAGGCAACGTATTGTACAGCAAAGCTATAGCCTCGTTGTTGAGCCCATCCTGAACATCTCCTGGTGGAAGCCTCGTAATGGCGGCCAACGACGTAGTGAAAATGCCTTTGCGATCGTTTATCGCGTTGGGGCTGTTCACGATATCCAAGATACCTTGCTACAATACCAGTAAGAGGTCTATACGTGATAGAATGAGATAAAATGAACTAACCGCGGCTTTTAACTTGTCTGGGAGTATCGGCCCACGGTTCACCGCCTGCTGAACCCCGTTGACAACGTTGTAGAGCATTGAGTGATGATCGTCCTGTCCGTTCTGCTCGTTCTGTGCGGCGGCCTGAGAGTCGTACAAACCATCAGGTGCCGTCGGGGCTGGTCTTTCCTTGAAGTACTGGAACTCCGCAGCCGACTGTGGGTCAAGACTAGGTTAATGATTATGACCATCACATTGATACCTAAGACAACGTACGACGACGAAATTTTTAGTCAGGTCGGGTTTCAACGGCATTGTGGAGGAGGAGAGCGATAGAGAATATGGGATATCCTGTTTATGGGGTAGATATTTATATTGAAGTTCTTGATATCTTTCAAGTTTGGAACGGCAAGCTTGCAAAATTCCCGTCTTCTGAACAGGTCACTTGTCAGCCGCACTCTCGACACTACTAAGTTGACGCAAACGATCAAATCCAACTAATCACCTCATCATTAAAGACGTTAACATGAAGGAAGTTGTCTTTCAATGCATAGATCGTGGAGCCAGGCCCTGCTGACCCGGGGAATACCATTGAGTAGGGGCATGAGAGTAGATCAGGCGGATTCTGCGAAGCGGCATCGACTGCATTCCTCGATTCGAATCATGACTTGAAGTTCTTCAGTGACAGTCTAAATGTTCGAAGTGACCCGTGAGTCATTTCCTCGGCTTCGAGGCTTGACAAGTTAACGGGATTTCAGTAGAAGGATAGTTTAAGTAGTATACCTTCATCGAGTTCCGAAATTTAGCAGAATGTGAACTGCTGCAGAATTGTATCAGGTTGCGAAGCGATGATCAAATCTGATCGGTGCACCTTTACAAAACTCCAGATTGTTTTGAGGGAGCAGGACGACCAAAATGAGGAGAAGGAACGCTGAGGGACAAGAACAGGTATTCAAACTTCCTAGGTAAGCTTGGAAAGAATTGGGACTACTAGAGTTTCTTTTTTTTATAAAAAAAAAAAAAGGCAGCAAAATTGACACCGGGTGGATCGATGAGAGTGATCGAAAATCAACGTTCAAGCTCAACCTTGAAAGCAAATACCGGCATAACCCGGCCTTCACCAACTTGAATGTAGCCGGGATGCCGGATGCCAATCGGGAATTCGACCCCAAGCAGTGGCATTGGAAGGCACACCGCACAAAAGAATTCGTGTATATTAGGACCAAAGTAGCGACCCCCAAGCATGAGTATCATACGAGCCGGTGGAGTTCATCACTACGGTGGGCTCGTTTGACCATCTCTCTGGCCGCTTGCATTTCTCCTTATCACGATTCAAAATAGTAGATTCATGAGTGTACTATTAGCATGTCATTGAAGCTCGCGCGCTATTTCAAGTTCATAGACTTTGAAGTAAATTTTCTGCCTTGTTAGTCCCAAACCTTCGGAACGTTTATGATCGAAGCCCGACGTTTCTCTTTTTCATTTGCAGAGCTGACATATAGCTGTCCACTGGCACGTCAACCTGTATGGCAACAGCTACAATATCCTGAAAAGGCGGACACTAATGCTACTCCCAGCACTTTGAGAGTAGCGGCTTATAAGGCGTTGCTTGAAACCAAGGTTGCGGATTCGACACGTATAAAGGTCTTTTTATGAATGCCATCTTTCTTCTATTATGATTGATGTGCGCGCGAAAACTGTAACTTAAAAATCTTCACACCTTCATTTCATTCTCGACTTCTCTCGACGTTACGATGAAAGAAACTTGACATAGGACCTGGAAATTACACATTGGTGCAGGGATGAAAATTTAATGGGAGTATTTACCTGCATGATGTCCTGTCATCTGAAGCACAGGCCAGTTGGTTCTAATTGCGATTTGGAAGGATTACCAGAGGTAAAAATCCCTAGTAGATGGACGGTCTGCATAGATGAGGTTTATCGGACAGCATCATTTCATACGATACTGTCAGATGAACGATAGCAATGAGGATGACATCAGATAGATACCCCACCCCTTCATGTGCATCCTCGTTTTGAGGCCCAGCATCTAAACTCAACAAGTACCGAAAGCCAACAAGGACCTGCCAACAAGGCGCTCGTCAAGATAGCTAGGAAGCGTGACTCGAGATGCCTCCTCAACTACACGATAGTCGAACCTCCGCCGAGGGAACAGAGCACTAAATGAAAAATATGAACTCAGTCTTATCAGGGAATCGGTCCACCTATTACTTATCAAGGTGTGAGTTCCAGCGCACGATAATCGTCACGATTAAGCTTTCTTGAATAAACATGGAGCTTTGAAAACAATGTCGAACAGAAGGCGTACGCCTTGTTGACAGTGGCTGAAGTGAAAATGGCCTTGATCGATAGAGTTATCCCGAGAGAAGCACATGAACATCGACGGTATTGCGCTATCATCAGTGGTCAACAACAGGTCAATAAACGTGCTAGTAGATATATTTGCTGGGCTTACATGGAGGGGCAGAGATTTTAATGTCATCCAGACCTGAGGCTTCAGAATGCTCAGTATGACATTCACAATATATGAACCGGATATGCACATTCTGTCACTGTCAGATTATGGATCGCCTCTCATCGATGGATGAGACATGTCCAGTATGTTCGGTAGACTTTTCGACAGGGTGTTCGGGTCGCACTCTGCGAGTTTGTTGTCACTACTCGCAATTTACGATGAGGCAGAAAGAACTTGGTTGACATCTCGGCCCTTGGACACGCCGGGAAGCCCTCACCCCCAAATAGGCAAACCTTTGGCCCTAAAATAGCCCCGGACTTAGGTCATGTCGGCCCGAGCATGCCGGAAGGCGCCGCTAACTAAATTCCGGCTGCGGTGAAAATTTTGGGGCCTTTTTCGGCCTCAAATATGCTGAAATCCAGGGGAAATTGAAGTGAAACCTGTCGGAGGCAGCTTGCACACTTCCTCCTTCCTTCCTTCAATCACGACTCCGACTGCCATGAGCACTTTGCGGGATTTCCATGAATACTAGTGGGGAAATGACAGCTCTCTCACTGAAAACACAGTTATACACCTTCCGGCATTCTCAAACCTCCAAATCTTTGCTTTTTCCCGCTTCCGGCTTTTGGTCCGCAAGGATTATATCTATGTCTTCGAGCGACTGCAGCGCTTTTGTGAAACCCCTATGTGTTATAAGCGGGGCATCGTCTTAGGCGGGCATTCTGGGATTGGGAAGTCTATGTTCCTCTTCTACGCCCTCATTCGATGTCTGCAGGAGTCTCAGGACGTTATCTTTCACTTCGGCGGTCGAACACTTGTGTTCTCGAAAGGCGGTGTGAAAGAAATCCACCTCAACTTCTCGTACGACTCATTCGGCTCCCTCATATGGTGTCTCGTGGATAGTTATGGCGGGGAGCCCTCCACTCGAGCTCGTCAGCCACGCATATATCTTTCCTATACCCGCTTCATCACAGTTAGACGAACTGAGCTCCAGCTGGGCTAAAACAAAATACGCCTCTCGGATCATTCTGAATCCTTGGAGCGATGACGAAATTTCCATAGGGTTTGCCGGTCTCCGTATTCCATCTCTGACATGTTGACAGGGCAAAGCTTTTAAGTCACGACGACGCCTCTCTCGTTCTGTATCAATCGCTATTTCCACAAGCTTTGGACTATTGCGGGCCTATCATACAGGACATTCGTCATTGCCTCTCATGGAAGGGAGCGACTACCATAATTGACCAAATCTATGGTCCTCAACCACACGTTTATAATTCCACTTTCCCCATTCAAGTACTTATGGATTTTCACTGCCCTACATGAAATGTCTACACGCCCTGCTCTGCGGCTCTAATGTTTCGTCGACCGACTAGATCTGCCGCAGGGTTGACACAGAGTATTTTGACCTCCCCTCGTCTTGCACAAGAAGTGTGGGATCAGCTTATCCATCTTGGATATGAAGATGCGCTGGCCTGCTTCTCCCGTTTCCGTCTCGGCCTCGGTTCAACAGTTGCTGGCCGCTGGCTATTTCAAGTCGTTGTTCCTAAACTGATTTGCCAAGAAGCGGCGCAATTCCTCTTTGGGGCTCCTCTCCAGGAAATGACTCTGGCCGAAGGGACAACAACCTTCATCACTAATGGGATCCGTAACCATCACTGTCCCCCTATCAATAGCGCCGAGAGGACCCCAGTCTTTTACTCCTCCGCAACGGAGATTCTTTGCAATACAACTTCCTTCTACATTACCCGCAAGGTCTCTAGAGACCTGTTGTTCAATGGATTGTTCTTTGGGCACGATCCATCGCCCGATTATCCAGGTTTGGCCAGAGACCCGACAGTCCTGTATATTTTGCAGACAACGACGGAAGTTAAAAATGGACCTTCTCAACTAGGAGTTGACACAATTTGTGAAATCCTCCACCGTTACCCAAGTCTTATACCTATCTATCTCTTGGTGGTACCACTACCGGACCCAATGACCATCTCCCTGTCCTGTTTTCCAGCAGACGACCCAACGAGCAGCTGGGTAATGCCACAGAGTTGGTTTCAAAAGTGTCCCGGACGGGTCTTTTGTCAGCCGATCGAAATTTGTGAGCCATTTGTTTCTTCATCTTCGGTTCTTATGCCAACTCGTCTTGAATGCAGGGTAGCCACTTGGATCAAGATCAGACTATTTCATCATACGCTGGCGGAGATGCCCTCACTTATGATTTTGCATGACGCTGTACCCTTATTTTCAAACTGTAGCCTGTATATTTCATCTTCCATATTGCGAATGTTCTCCAGGAAATTGAACCGATGCGCTGGAACATTTTCGGTGTCTTTCAGCATCAACATTGTTCTAGCAGGAAATCTGGATCTGTAGTATGCCAGAGTAGGATGCTATGGAATCAGAACTTGATACATAGACGCGTGCAAAGGGTGCAATTATGGGGAACATATGGGATAGCAGTCCACGATGCTGTCACTATAGAAACATTGCGACGGAGGCAGTTGCGGTCGAACATATATACGCCGGACGTCCAGGTGCATTCTAACGCAGCACCGTTTACAAAGAGGGAGATGGGGAGGATAAAGTCGACAATCGTCGAAGTTCGAATCCTGTGTATCTTTATTTGTGACTCTGTGTTGGTAACGGGAATTCGGTCCGTGGGCCCCTTTTGACAAAACCCATCATCCTATCCTTACCTTACTCTCCATGATGGTTCTCATGAGTACCTTGCAGCAATTTCACGAATACTGGTGGGGGAAGGACGACTTTCTCATTGCCAACACTGTTATACCTCTTCCGGCCTTCTCAAACCAGATCGAATTTTCCTTCTGCGGCTCCCGCCCTTTAGTCCGCGAGGAATACATATATCTCTTCGAGCGGCTGCAGACTTTTTGTCTGCGTGCAAAAAGCTATATGCGGGCAGTCGTTTTTGACGGGCATTCAGGTGTTGGGAAGTCTATGTTCTTGTTCTATGCCCTCGTCCGATGTCTGCAGGAGTCGCGGGACGTTATCTTCTACTTCTATCATCAAGTTGTCCATTTCTCGAAAGCCGCGTCAAAGAAATTCATGAGAATCTGTATGAGTTCATCCGCACACCTATATGGTGTCTCATGGATAGTTTCAGTGGAGAGTGTCCTCCAATGACACTCACCCACCACTATTACATCTTGCCTATATTCGCTTCATCACAGCCAGAGGAGTTATACTCACATTGGGCAGACCGTAGATGTCCTTATCGGCTCGTCATGAATCCTTGGAGTGAACAGGAAATCTATATGGGGTGTGTTTCCTGCTCATCGTTTTCGTATTTTATCTTTGATATCTTTGATAGGATAGAGCTTTTAGACGTCGGCCAGAACACGTCCGATTTGTATCGATCGCAGTTGCCCCAAGTTCTGAGTTATTGCGGGCCTATCATACGGGATATCTACAGTGTTCTCTTAACCCACGGATCGGGCGCCGTGAAACATCTATATAGCCATCACCCACATGTTTCCAATCTGGCTTCTCTCGTTCAAGTACTCCTCGGGTTTCAGAATGGTGGGCATCGGAGTATTCCACCACGCGGGCCATGTTCCGAGGCTCTAATGTATCGTCAGTACGCTAGCTGGAGTGACGAAACGTATCTCGACTTCTGATCCCCTTGTCTTGCACAAGAAGTGTGGGAGCAACTTATCCATCTTGGATACGATGATGCGCTGGCCTGTTTCTCCCCATTTCGCTATTATCCCGATGAAACTGTTGCAGGACGATGGCTGTTTCAAGTCATTGCTCGTAAACAGATATGCCAGGAAACGGCCCAATCTAAACCTTCACCTCCTCTCCATGAAATGAAACTGGTCGAGGGGACAAGATCTTTTTATATCTTCCGAAATTTCGTGTATTCACCATTTTTTTCCTATCTGTGGCGTTACCAGATCGCAAGTGTTCTATTCTTCCGCGACTGAGATTCTTTTGGACACTACTTACGTTTACATCCTCGACAAGTCACTCAAGACTTGTTGTTCAATGGAATATTCTTTGGGCCCGACCCATGGCGCGATTGCTCGGACTCGAATACGGCTACCCCAGAACCGACAGTCATGTATATAGTGTGGATAGCAGCAGAGTTCGAGAACGAAGGTTCTGAGCAGGGAGTCGAGGTGATCTGTGAAATTCTCTGCCTTTATCCAGGACTCGTGCCCGTTTACCTCTTCGTGGTACCGCTGGGAAATACAATCTCCTTCAGTTTCTTGATACGAGACCCAGAGAGGACCTGGACGATGTCGCCGAGCTGGTTTCAGAAGTGCCCCGGAAGAGTCTTTTGTCAGTCGATTGTAATTTGGTCTGTCATTTGTTCCTTTATCTTGAATTTTATGCTAACTAATCTTATATGTAGACCGAAAAATGACGCTGTAGTTTTAATCACGGCAGGGGAGATTTCCTTGTTTCTTATCCTGCAGGACGTTGTATCTTTATTTTCAAATTAGTATAGCATGATGTACATCTATTCTGTCTCTTCAGGTTGCATTAAAAATCCTGATAGCACACACTGATCCGTAATAACTTCAGAATCACATTTTTCTTGTGCCTCTCCAGCACTTTCTTCTCGCACGAAGCCTAAAGAGTAATTTAAGAATTACATACAGACACCATCATCACTTTTCACACGCACAGCCACCACATTCGGTCTAGCAATCTGGTCGCTAACGTACACTGATATTTTGCTTTTGTTCATCGTCGCGGACGACGCCGACATTCTTGAATGGAAGAAAGCTACCTTCAGCATCCTGTAATACCGCGCAATTCATCCTCTTCCGCCATTGACTTGACAGGAACCGCAGCGGGGATTGCTTCAGCCCCTCCTAGTCCTTCTCCGTCCCTCGACACGTCCGACCGTGTCACTCGACGACGAAGTTGGGGAAGGGTGGAGGCAGGGCAGGACCCTCTTAGTGGACTCGACACACATTCTTTTGCTGCCAATACATCGACAACACCAGCCGTATATACCGTCAACGACGATCCTTTCGATTCGCCAACGGACGATATCCCAGCCTTTTCACGAGATTTTTCATATTCATCCATCGTGAATCACTACGACGATGGCCAAAATGACATGTATACGTCTGGCCAAGCAGGACCATCGACCGCGTCACTAATACAGGCCCAAGGCGTTCAGATGGACGGGGGGAAGGACGACGACGAGGTGGGGCTAACGTCGCGCAGTCTTCCAAGCGACGAAAGATGGTCGGAATATCGCGGCAAGGACCCGGAGAACGTTGCCGGTGCCACGCCTAGGTCACGCAGGAGAACGGTCAGATACAGTGCGTCGCCTTCGCCTTTGAAGAAGACGGGTACGGCCATCAAGTCTGTTTCTCAGAACATACGCCGTATGTCCCTGCGCGTCGTCAATCTTGCTGGTGCCGGCCTGGAGACACAGGTGCGCCTCGCAGACGACGATCCAGACGAGGTCAAGACCGAGGAGGAGCTACCTGACCTGACACAACGTCTGCCTCTACGCGGCAGAACGATATGCTGTCTTGGACCGCAGAGCAGGGTTCGGTTAGCATTGTATAGAATGCTCGTGTATCCGTGCGTCAAGTTCATATTTTTGCTCGGTTTGGACTAATTATCTATTCAGGTGGACGGAAACCGTCATATTACTGCTAATTATCCTCAATGCTATCATACTCACCATCCAAGCCGCGCCTTCATTGACGTTGGCAGACGACAACTCAACCCCCCCTACCATCAAAGGCTATTTTCAAACATGGGAAGACTATGTGCTTTTTGTTCTATTTATTATATTTACGTGCGTTCTTGAACTCATCCTTGGTAATGTCTACTGACATCGCTTAGTTTGGAAGCTTTTGCTAGAATATGTGTATCCGGATTCCTGTTTGATCCCGAAATTCCCGCATCCTCCCTCTTTACCGTCTTTTCCTCCAACCGCGACGCGACCATCGCTCCTGCTGCTGGCTCTTCTTCTGTAGCAACCGCACAGTCGTCACTCTCCCGCAATCTCTCCATCACCCAGCGACTGCGCAACTTCAATCGTAATTTGAGCCGCCCATTCGCCCTGTCTTCTAGCCGCGCAACCCTCGTGGATGACAACATTTTAAATGGCCCCGAAAATGATGCCACTGCACGGGAAAAGTCTAAACATGCTGTTCAGTTCTCTCAAAGTTTCAGGCTGGAACCACAGCCTACTTTTCTGTCGCAGATCAACCCGTTCCACTCTTCCGTCAAGTCGGACTATGTTCTACTGCCTTTTCAGCTTAGTCTTAAAAAGGCTCATGACAAGACGCACAGGAACATCCCATATCTGCGGCACAGTTGGTGTCGGATAGATTTCGTGGCCATAGTCAGCTTTTGGATATCATTCATACTGGCTTCCACTGGCGTTGAACGTGGCTCTAAGCACATTGGCATTTTCCGAGCTATGAGTGTTATCAGGACAGCAAGGCTGTTGACGGTCACGTCAGGCACAACTGTAAGTCCTTTGATTCCTGAAAATATTCAAACTCAAACTGGTTATGCAGACCATTATGCATTCACTGAAAACGGCACGGCCCCTACTAACGAGTGTTGCTTACTTTGTTCTGTTTGCTATGATCCTCTTTTCGTGAGCAATCATTGCATCTGTTTCCGTCTATAATTTCTGATGCGCTCGATAGTATCATTGGTATCCAAGCATTCAAAGGCTCTCTTCGGAGAGGCTGTTACCTAAGTCCGACACTTGGCGAAGATGAAATTCAGATAGATGATCAGTTTTGTGGGGGCTATATCGATCCAGATACTCTGAACGTCAGCAACTACATCCAGTTGGATGGTACACCCGGATCGACGAGTAAAGGTTATATATGTCCTTTAGGGCAAGTTTGTCGAGTATGGTCCTGTCCTCCTGTTTGCTTGCGCGCGACGTATTGATGGTCTTTCTAGGAACAAGACAACCCACAGAACAACGCGGAAAGTTTCGATACAATGTACAATGCGGCTCTGCAAGTCATTGTCGTCGCTTCAGCCAATGGAGTGCGTACCGCTATTTTTCAAAGATTGCTCATTGATCTAACATCTCCCGCTAGTGGTCACCTCTGATGTATGCAATGATTGATTCGGAGTTCTTCATATCGTGCTTGTTCTTCATTATATGTATCGTCATCCTCAACTTTTGGCTCATCAATCTATTTGTCGCTGTCATTACCAACACCTTTTCTGCAATCAGAAAGGAAACCAAGACGAGTGCTTTTGGTGCTGGAACGTACGTTAGGGTTCGGATCACTTGTTGTCGAAGGATGCTAAAATTAGTCTCAGAACGGAACAGCTCGCTGACGAGCAAGATGATGGTTGGCCCGCTACAGATGGTCGCCAGGTCCAACATAAAAATTTCGCCAAAGTAATCTACGAGCGTACAAAATATTTCTGGGTATTTCTCGCCCTAGTCTCCCTTACGCTGCAAGCGACGCGAACTGTGAACGTTTCCGAAGTGCACGAAATGGTCATGTACTACGGGGAACTAGCGATTACGTTGATTTTCGATCTAGAGATTATACTACGCGTCTTTGCTTCCCTGCCCGATTGGCGAAGCTTTTTCAGGGAAACGCAGAATAATCTGGACACCTTCCTGGCTATTGGAACGAGTATCATTCAGATACCCGTGATCCGCAACTCCGCCGCCTATCCTTGGATGACTATCTTGCAGCTATTGCGATTTTACAGAGTGATCTTAGAGGTTCCCAGGATGCGACCCCTTTTGGTACGTTCGCTTGAGGATCGAATTGTGAGTTACTTCCACTGATGATGTCGCTCACAGTTGACCGTCTTCGGAAACATGTACGGTTTGTTGAACATGACTCTGTTCTTGATCTTGATCAATTACATCGCTGCCCTTGTATCGGTCCAACTACTACGTGGAGATTATAACTCAACTGAGGCAGCAAACTTTGCCAACTTGTTCAATGCTTTCTTGAATGTTTATCAAGTGTTTTCTTCGGAAAATTGGACAGATGTCTTATACGGCGCCGTTAGCGCGGAAGATGCCTTGGGTCAAACTGTGGTGGTAGTTATATTCATTTGCGCTTGGATGCTGTTTGCCAACTGTAAGCCTCCCATCCCTGACGTGGAAGTCTTTAACTAAGGAATTTTCAGTCATCGTTCTCCAAATGTTCATCGCTGTTATCAACGAGAACTTTGATGTCGCGGAAGAGTCCAAGAAAGGCAAGCAAGTGACCAATTACTACGCGACAACCCATCAAACACAGAGTAGTGCGGGATGGCTCAAACGGTTGAACCCGTATCGCTGGGTACCCGCTAATCCGATCAAGGTCAAGGTGGAAAATCTGCCGTCTAATTTGATCCTCCCGATGCAGAAGTCGCTTGTTCAGGACTACAGCGTCCCTCAACCTGAATCTCCGATCACAGTACGTTCGATTCTGTTCTGATATTTTTCTCCTATTGATCTTAATATGTCACAGCCTACTGCGGGATCACGTACGGCTCAGGGTGCAAGGCATTATGCTACAAAGTCTTTGAAGTCTTTGCATCAACTTTATGCTGGAAAAGCGGAGTCCAACGATGTCCCACTAGCAACTTTGAAGCAATATAACCGGGAAGATCATGTTCTCGACGATGAAGAAACAGAGCGGCATCTGTATGTTGTCTGATAATTAGACGTTCGTCTTTCTAATACCCTTCTTTAGAGAACTTTTAGCATCGCTAAACCCTGAGGCTACTGCGACAGAAGATTTGAATGATGCACTATACGAACGTAAGGCACGCAAGGCGGATTTCATTCGAAATCACCCCACGTATGACCAGACGTTTTGGCTCTTTTCCCAGGACAGCGTTCTTCGAAAGGCCTGTCAAAAGCTTGTCATGCCAGCCAATGGAGAGCGTATATTTGGCCAACCTCATTCCCCTGTCGCGCATACCATTTTTCAGACGATGTTGTTCATGATTGTGCTGGCCGGAGTTGTTGTAGAGATCATCGCTACGCCGAAGTTTCGCCGCAACTACTTCATCGAAAATGGCCTTGCTCGTGGGGCCTGGTTCGACATAGCAGAAGTTGCCTTTGGATTCGCCCTCCTCATCGAGTTTCTTATCAAAGTTGTCGCTGACGGGTTCTTGTTTACTCCGAACGCTTATGTTCACAGTATATGGAACGTCATCGACTTCTTCATCTTGGTTGGTTTATTGGTCAACGTGACGACCACTTTGATCTTTATCGGAGGACTAAGTCGACTGACGCGCTCTCTCAAGGCGTTGCGTGTCCTCAGGTTCATCACGCTGTTCGATGCCACAAGGACATCCTTCCGGTCACTAATCATCTCCGGTGCTTCCCGTATCCTCGATGCTGCTATCTTGGCCATTCTCTACATGATTCCTTACGCTGTGTGGGGTCTCAACCTGTTTGCCGGAAAGATGAATACATGCAATGACAGTAATTCAACAGGGTTGTCTGATTGCATCAACGAATACACCAATACAGTGTATGGAGATGCATTCGGGTTTGTGGCTCCACGAGTCTGGGATCATCCTTCGCCATCAACCACGTTTTCCTTCGACAACTTCAAGTCTTCTCTACTTATTCTCTTCGAAATTGTGTCTTTAGAAGGCTGGATTGACGCAATGAATGTCGCCACCAGTATCGTGGGGCCAAATCAACAACCGTCAACGAATGCAAGTGAATACAATGCGCTCTTCTTCGTGATCTACAATCTGTTGGGAGGCGTCATTATCCTGACTCTCTTCGTCTCGTAAGAATAATTTGGTTTGTCCTGTCATCCACCAACTGACGATGCTGTCGGTATCAGGATAATCATCGGGAACTTCACTTCGAAGACTGGTTCTGCCCTTCTCACGAAGCCTCAAAGGGAGTGGATCGACTTGAAGAAGCTGATCACCCGCCAAAGGCCCTCGAAAAGACCGAAGTCAAGACCAACATGGGCTCTTCGTGCCTGGTGTTATGACAGGGCGGTGCATAAACATGGCTGGTGGGCGAGAGTTATGCTTGTGCTGTACATATTGCACATCATTGCACTCATGTATGTGACACTAAGCTAAAGATAGATTTAGTATTGACCTTTCACAGGACTCAAACCTTTACCAACCAAAACTTGGCTGACACTTTTCGTAGTGAGTCTTTAACAGTCCATTCTTATTCTATGACTAAAGATGCCTTTATTGTGCAGACGACTTCTTCCTGGGACTAACATTCGTCTATCTCATCGATGTCGCCGTGCGATTTTTGGGACTCGGCTGGCATAGTTTCCGCGCCAACGGTTGGAACATCTTCGACATAATTTCTGCAGGAGGTAGTTTTGTGACAACGATCATCGTTCGGTTCGGACGAAGCGGGTTTCTGACCCAGCAGCTACAAAAGCTATTTCTCGTCAGTATCGCATTCAAACTGGTGCAGCGGACGAATAGTCTTAATAAGTTGTTCAAAACCGTTATGTGAGTGAGCTTTCCCATGGCCTGCTTACATTACTAATAGACCCTGTAGGGCGAGCTTGATGGCCATCGTGAACCTGCTTATTCTATGGCTCGTCTTCTTTGGGTTCTTCGCTATTCTCTACGTGGAGGTTTTTAGTTTGACGAAATGGGGTTCTGCGGAGAACAGAAACGAGAATTATAACTCTGTCGCCAATGCTCTTGTTATGCTTGCCTTCATGAGCACAGGGTAAGTAGTTAGCGTTCCTCAATAATAGCGGTAATGACGCCGATTTTTTCATAGGGAAGGGTGGAATCAATATATGCATGACTAGTGGGTGATTGCATATCACATTTATACATTAGTCTAACCCCATCGCAGTGCTGTTATATACCCACGTTGCACAAATGCGTCATCATCTCTTTCAGATTCAGATTGCGGCAGTGTGGGATGGGCTTTCACACTCTTTATAGCATGGAATGTCCTAAGCATGGTGCCTTTTCTTTCCTTCATTCGCCTTCTCATGATTCTGATTAATACTCCTAGTATATATTCGTCAATCTGTTCACTGGTACTGTGAAAGCTCTGTTTCATGCTGTTGGCGATTAAATTTCCTTAGGTGTTGTCGTCGACAACTTTTCCTATGTCTTCCAAACATCAGGTGGCGCTAAGTCCATTACCCGAGAACAAATGCGTTCCTTCAAGAAGGTATGGGCCGAGTTTGCAGATCCGAAGACGGGGTATCTGCCAAGAAACCACTTTGCTGTATTCTTTTCGGTTTGTCAGTCCTGTGCCGAAGCGGTCTGTCTTCTTACGTCTACCCTTAGAGACTTAGTGGTATTTTCGAAGTTAGGATCTACCCTGTGGAGTACAGTATACCGAACATTATGAACGCCTCGAAGGCCACCGGAGATCACTACACAAAAGAAGCGGAAGGGATTGATCTTGCTAAGTTATCTAAAACCCTTGATGGGATCGACTACACCGCTGTCAGGAAACGGAGAGCTATCTACAGTCGACTATTTCACGAAGCGAGCGTATCACATCAAGGCGTTGGTATTTCATTCACAGGAATGCTCACTCTATTAGCTCATCACAAGCTCATTGTCGATCATGAGGCCCTGGTGTAAGTCCTTTGTTTTTGGCTCGGCGCTCGCTAAAACGTTTTTGGGCAGATTACACGACCTCGTTATCCGGACCCATACCAATAAGCTTGTGACAGATTTGGTCAATCTGGATCGTGTCCGTTCTCTGCTGAAGACCATTTCACATCGACGTCGCTTCTTGGCACACATGGAACAAAAACGGCTGTCAAGGTTTGACTCGAAAGGCAAGCAGTATACACTGGTTCACACTTCATGAAATCTAATTATTTGATAGAAATTCCGTCTATCGTCGTGGATACAATGCCCGAGACGCCTCTATTGTCATCCCGCGATATAGCTTCACTTGGATATGGCTCAACCCCAGGGAGTCCAACACCGGAACACCGATTCGCTCCTCCAGATATACTTGTTGGCGGTAGTCCTGGCCGTGGTCTGCAAAGGAGCAGTCGGAGGATCAGCGACATCAGTATGCTAGGGACCGATTTCAGTTTCAAATTACCGTGCGGATATTTCGAGTGTCTTCTTTAATCCTTCTCATTTATCACCTAGGCGGGATTCATCTATATCGGACGATGATCCTGAGAATCCTTTCTCGTCATCTATGCAGAATTCTATTTGGGGAGGTCAGTAATCTGTGACCTGTATATCATTTTCGATACCTAATCTTTGCCAATGTCAGATCTTATGTCGGAAGCTGTGAAAGAGGAGGGGAATCGGTGATATGTTTGTACAAACTAGACACTTATTTGGATCGGACTCGTTAAGGACGGTTTTCATAGATTAGCATGTGTACATTACTATCACCACATTAGTATCATGACGCTCAATATCGGACCATGCAACTAGATTTGGATGAGGAAAAGAAAAAATGCAATCGAAAGCAATCAAATAGGGTATACTACCAACTAACCCCGACCCCTACGCGGACGCCAGACACCAGGCTTGGACACAGTCTGGAAACCATCGTCGTCTTTTTGTGCCGCCTCCTTTGCTGGAGCAGGCGAGGCCGGCCGGGGGGTGTTGGTCCCTGAGCCGGTGCCAGCAAGTTTGGCCTCCTCGCGGGCCCGCCAGCCACCACCGAGACCACCGCCAGGTCTATACTTGCCAGCAGCCGGGCTCGGGCTCTCAGGACGAGGAGGAGCGCCACCAACAGTAGCAGCGCGCGTAGGCGTCGAAGGCATGGAGTTTGTCGGTGTACTGCGCCTCCACGCGTCGCTCGTACCATTAGTGCGACTTATCGTGGGTGGTCCACGGGTACGCTCAGCCGCACGTGCCGCCCGGCGAGCCTCAGCCTCTTCTTCTCGCTTTTGTTGCAGCCGTGCCTGCTCCAAGGCCGCTTCACGTTCAGCCTCGCGAGCTTTGCGCAGAGCAGCTGCTTTCTCTTCGGCGTCACGTTTAACCTGCTCCTCGGCAGCCGCTTTGGCCTCTGCTTCGGCTCGTACACGCTCTTCTTCTGCCAAGCGCTCTGGAGGGTTTTCGTTTCGTATCAGTAAGAATCAGGCGAAATGAAAAGTTGAGACACATACCGGCCTCCAATCGTCGCTCTTCTTCTTCCTGTTCTCTCTTGATACGCTCTGCCTCTTCTGCTCGCTTTCTTTCCTCTTCCTTGGCTTGTAAGAAGGCTTTTCTCCGCTTGGCTTTCTCCTCCTCAATCTTCCTGTGAGCTGCATCCTTCTTCCTTGCAAACTCCTCACCCTTCTTCGCGATCATCACGTCACGACGGGTAGAGTAGTCAGCCATCATCCGAGCAAGACGTTTCTTGGTGGCCAAATCTTCTTGATGACCGACCTTTGCTGCCTCCTTACGAGCGAGTTGAATAGCGTTGAAAGTTTCCCTATCATGCGTTTGTTGTTGTTCGTAGTCTTGGGCCAGTAGAGGACGCTCTTCCTTACGATACGCGCGCTCGAGATGGTCGACGCGCTTGAGGATTATCCGTAGACGTTGAGCAGTCTCTTTCTTCTCCTTCTCCAATTGTTGGACTTGCATCGTGATGAGATTCTCGGTATCAAACTTGTCAAGTTTCTAGCAAAGAAAGCTTTAGGAAAATAAGTAAAATTATAATTAAAAAAACATACCGCAATATCATCAGCCTTGATGGTACCCATGGTGAGAAGACTCTTGGCGTATTTCTCAGCCTCCAATTTTTGGATATTCTCCCTCTCCTTCGCTATCCTCTCAAGCTCTTTAGCGCGAACAGATTCCTTCTCCTTCTTGGCGTCCTCCTCTTTCCTCCTCCGACTGATCTCAGCTAAACGGCTCGTCTCCTCCTTCTCCTTCCTGACACTGAGCTCACTCGAAAGTTCTCTCCGGCGAGCGACTAGGGCACGGCGTAGTTGTAGAGCTTTACGCTCCGACTCGACGGCAGCAACCAGCATCTGGAGTTTGGCTTGTTGCTCTTCCGTCGAAAGAGACTCCTTTCCAGAGCCTTCCAAGACCCAGAGTGAATTATGCAAGCATAATGCGACGTTCCCTAGCTTCTTCTTGACAAGCTCCGAAATGGAGGACTGCACAGCGCCTTCTGAGGGTACGTACCCGGTGTCCTCACCGCTGATGCCTGTGAAGCCCTCGTCGACGAAAATAATACATCCGTCTAAATGATCCACACGGATGTTAAGTTCACCTCTCCTGGCGCAGCCCATCACGTAGGATTCGACTTGTTCAGGCTCGTAGGCACCATCGACACCTGCCGCCTTCAAGGGTGCAACTAGTTCGAGGAGGTGGGAAATCTTGATGGACGAGTAAACCTCAGACAGATGTGAGAGAAGCCGCGAAAGTAGAGCCTGATGAAGGAGGGGAAGGTAAGACGAATAGAGGGGGTCGGACGATAATGTTTCTAAAAGAGGTGCTATTGAAGAGCAGAGTGTGAGAGGATCAAACGTGACTTCAAGCATGTCATAGAGAGACTTGACAGAGGCCGGAGATATTTTAAGGACGTCTCGTGAGAGCTACGATGCATGTGTAAGGAAAAGCTTGAAATAGAAACCGAAGTGGCATACCGCGTCTTTGAGCAAACCTGCTCGCGTTGGCATTTTTGAAAGACCCAGAAGAGCGGTGAGCCGACCAAGCTTTCCCTTCACCTCATCTTGCTCCTCGGTATGCCGACCCACCGGGACAGCAAGGGCGCTCACTAACACCTGTCCTGCGAGCTTGCTCAGTTCCTCGTCCGATTTACCTCCGATGCTCGTCACAAGGGCGTAATATCTCGCCCATGCTGCGGCATGGTAGAGGGCATTGCCGCTGACGAGGAAGATTTTGGTCAGCTTTTCGTAATAATTAGCCATCATAGCAGGGCGTGGTGCCTTCTTGGCCATCGTCAACAGATTGTGGATGTCCTCGACGGAGCGGAATGCTTCTTGCCATAATTCGAGCTCGACTGACGTGTTGAGCTGAGCAAATCGCGTATCTAGATGATGTTGTAGAGTATCCGGATCAGAAAGATTTATTGAATGCGGCTGATGCGAATATTTTGCCACGTTTGAAAGATGAAGTCGAAGCGTCTCACAGAGACGACGGAACTCAACCTTGCGCTGGTGCTTAAGACAGAATTTGAATGCCTGCTGAGCAATTTGCTGGAAGTAAAATATAAGAAAAGATAACATTCTTTAATAGCATTGGAGACGCACCTGATATATCACCTCTAACCTTGCATTGTTCTTGAGCGTCTCCAAAGACGTCCGGTAGCTCTCCCACAGGAACTTGAGCCAAGGCGTGACCACTGCTCGGTCGGTCCGGTCCTTGCTCTGGTCGCCACTCACAGCACCCAGCAAGATGCTCTCCGGCGTTTCGCTCGCTTCCAAATCGTCGACGTCGACGGCCACCTGCACTGCAGCCTTCTCCTGTGCCTCCCTAACCTTCGCGTCCGCCAATTGCACAAAACGCGTGATGACCGCCTCGATGCTCTGCACGCTCGTATTCTGAGCAATATTCTTGTACTGCATTAATCCTTCCTTCGCCGTACGGCCTTTCCGCATCTCAACGCATAACTCGATGTATCGGTGCATTATAGGTTCCAACGTCGTCAACGGTGTTGAGCGAAATCGTTTTGAAGTAAACATTTCCGTCAGTGATTGTAAGGCTGCGTGCGTCTGGCCGACGGAAATCAGGCCTTCGGCCTGCTTCAGCACTGTTTCTGGCTTGGAAAACGGTGCCATGTTGACTGTAAAAGATGGATTAGCCTGAACAGTATCGATGCCAGGGAGACAAAGGGGAGTTTACAAGCGTGATTGGCCTTTCGGATGGCTTTTGGATACGACGACAGCGACAAAAAAATTCGGTTGCTGACTAATGACTCATGTCGCTTCCGAAGGATAAAGCTTCAGGTAAGCACTGGACAACGACACAGCACAGCCACGTTGGACACCAGTGAGTCTTACCACGCTACTGACTCGTTTCTACGCGTTCTCTTAGCGGCAATCAATGCTGCTGTGCCACACACCAAGAATAAACCTTCATAATAGTCCATGCCGTGTACTCGAAATTTCAAATGAAATATCATGGTCACAGCAATTGATGTATGCAGCACGCTTGTTCATCAGTGAGTACTACATCCGAGTCGGGGAGGCTTCCGTCTTCCACTCCTGCCTGGACTGTTTTCGCCGCAATTCCGGTCGGCTCTTGAATCCTGCTATATAAGGGCGCGCGGTCTTTACATGGGTACTGAATCTGGCCATATGATTCCCCCTTCCAGCCAACAAAGAGCTTGCCATTTATCGGTTTAACCGGCCAGGTACCCCTTTAAATACCCAACCCCACAGGATATCCACACCCTCTTTCACATCGCATCCCTCGTAATGTCTTTTCCTCCTCTCGGATGGATGTCCCAAATAAAGTTCTGGGAATCCGAAAAGACCTTCCTGGAGGGACACATGGTATTATTGAGGGGGTCTTATTTCAAGTGTTTAAAGCTCCGTACGTTTCTTTCTTTGTCACCTTCAATCCGGTGCTTATTTTTTTGACTGAAGACACCTCGAGTATCAGTAATGCCGTACGATACTGACCTTCTTTCCCCGAACAAAGTACTGAATCATTAATTAGCCACATCCTGCACAAGATACAGAATATTGGCAACGTTTTAGACCTTCGTTTAACTGATCATCACACTGGTTTTATAGCATATCCACGATGCTTACATCAAGACGAAGCAGCGGTCACTAGCTGTCGTATCGTTTTCCACCCCGCACTCTGCAATAAGGCTGTTTAGACACGCGATTATGCCATGTCGTCTTAAGCCGGACCCATTTAAATAACCTATCTTCCTTATCGTATAAACGTGACGCTCCATAAGAAACCGGTTTCACACAGCGTGAATCAGCAACAGTAAATCATATAGATGCTGTTCGTGGAGGGAAAAGGCCGATCAATGGTATTCACAACAGAAACATACAGCTTCCCACCTACTTCAAATTAAACTTTGAAAACAGGCTGCTTATCGAACCTTGGTAGAGTTGTGATGGCCGAATCACTCTCTGGTAAGTGCTTGTGGAAATGAGAACGGATGTGGACCATAAATTGTTACAGCGTATCCCATTCACTGCCAGCGAAGTAATATAAAACGTTAACCTTCATACATTCTACAAGTTATGTCCCCCCCGAGTCTCGACCCAGGGTCTTATTAAAATAGGTTGAAGGTTACAGAACTCTTCAATCGCGTAGGTGATGCCTTGAACCTTACATAGAGCGAGGTCTTGAATTGATCTGCTTGTTGCAAAGATCCGGTTCTTGTCTATTGTCGAGCCATGCTTCGAGAAAATAGAGGCGGGTTTCGACTCTTCAGGGACTTGGCATTGTACACATACAGAATTTTGTGCTGCACCACAGCTAGCATATCAGGATGTTTCTGAACGCAAATACTATGGCCCATAGCAAAAAGCTTGACATCGAGAAACTGCTAACCCTGAAACCTACGTCTTGAATACCGGATGTTTCCTACTCCACAGCTCCAGATAGAAACATTTCCTCGGGGTCGGTCAGACGGATCTTCTCATCGTTGATAATAATCTCTTGGGGCAGACGCGTCCCTGATGCCTTCAACAATCAGAACTGGTTGGGCAGGTTACACTACAAAATATACCTCACATGATCTTCAACGCGGAGCTCCGAGAGTAGCCTTCACCCTCCGGTCACTTTAAATTAGCCGAGGCTACCTTCTCATGAGACTCTGCATCAATGCGATGGGGAAAGTAGCATCGATATCGGGATTAGCTTCAAAGTCTGGCCTGTATATCGGCCTCGAGGGTGTTCCTCATGGTTGTGAATACAAAGAGATAGGCATGGCAACCTGGCGAGCAGATACATTCAAGTTCTGTATGAGGAAATGTTCTTGTAATGAACGAATTTGGAAAGGTTAAGATCTGACCTAGGATTCGGGAGTCGAGTAAATGTTTTCCTACTCGTTGTTTTGGGAGTCGAGATCATCAGCATGATATTCACATTCCGTCGGATTACCATCAGGAAGGAGCCACCGGGATTACAGCTGCACGAATCTAATCGGTTACAGAGAATCGATTTCAAGTTTGAAACTGATAGGCCTAAACAAGGTTCAGATAAGAAGAAACGCGCTTCGATTAACTCCACAATCAGAATCCACGTGCAAGAATCATGTGTGATGAGATGTCTTTCATTCTTGGCCTGCGGGTATTGATCCTAGGGTTCATCGTCGTCCTGAGGTTCGTTTTCGTCCTAATCCAAGTTACACGAGTAAGGCAAGTAGAAGTTCGGCGGCCCATCCCGAAGACGGTAACTGGGTTATCCGGCCCGGGACGAATCATTATTTGACTTTTGACCAAGTACATCAATGCTCGGTCACCAGGCGCATTCTGCTACCAAGGCTCGCCGTTCAATTGCATTGGTCCGCCAATCAAACCAAGGTTCAACTCCTGTTGAGTTGAACAGTCACTACGTTTCAATACCGAATCTTTCTTCTTTACATTTCCGATCATTGAGACACACCACCTCGCTCTCTCCAGTGACTGGTGACCAGCGGCTTGCCTCTTTCGTTCATCCCCGTCGCCCCCGACGACAAAACTACGTCATGCAAGAATAACCTATAAATTATAATCCCGGCCCCAAAGGTCTCATAACAACTTGAGATGGATTTACTCACTAGTCTCCTCGTCCTCGTCGTTCTTCCCCTTCAGATCATAGGACAAAGCTCTTCAAGTTCCTCTTCCGAGTCCATCATAGTATCCTTACCGCCGGAGGTAACTTCCTTCCTCTCGAGCGCGTCCATATCTCTTCCAAGGTAAGGCATACCCGCTGAGCTGTCTTGTATCAAATTCTAAGTTTTGTAGTAGCGGTGTCATCCCAAAGTGCGTTCCTTTGTGGTAGCGAGAACTCAGTATTGAAAGATATAGCAGTTTCCCATCGAGCTTGGTCAGTTCAATCTCTTCCATCGCGAGCGCGGCGTCTTCCCCCGGTATTTGTGTAAGCACCTCAGGCTGTACAAGTGCTGCCTTTCACTATGGCGTACCGGGTGGTATGGTCATTGCAGGTGTGGGTGTAGGCCTGCTGGCAATGACTGTCTGAAACATATAGGGGATAGAGAATTCAAAGGATTCAATATCGATTCCAAAAGTCGGAATTTGCTGGTCCACATAAAAGTATCAGGTAATGTTAGGGCCATGTAATATTAACTTTTCACACACCTACGCGACGTTCCAAACAGTTCCTACATAATTCGAGCCATGCCGGTCAGTGACTGAGGGTTGACTTGCATTCGGTGATCGATTCGCTGCTTGCAACTGTATGAGCACTCCGGAGAGTTTCAATGATTGAAGGGGATGTGAATTACTGCTACCTTAACTGTGTTATACAAAATCTGAATTAGATATGTACAAAATAAGTGCCGTCGTCCTTCTCACATATTGATTACTGTGTATCAGAAACCCGATAAACAATCTTCTCCGCACTTAGCTGTACCACGTCTTAATCAAGGGTGACGGAGCAGTAAAACAGGAGACGAACCTTTCCCTGCTCGTGGTATTCAATCCACTGTTGCACATCCGTCAATCCATTAGGTACGATCTTGAGAGGATTGGGCCGCAAATTTCCCGTCATCAACAGTTCACTCATAGTCTTCCCGAAACGTTGGCCGGCATGCACATGCTTGGGAATGACGGGATAGTGATAGGCTGGCTTGAAATAAATGACCTACGATAGGCGTCATTCAGTGTTTGCATGGAAACCGGATATGAATACTACTTACCCGACCGAGGAGCGTATACACGAGCATGAATTCACAAGTCACATCCGGTCGCGTGACCGACACCGGCAAGACAGTAGCAATGTGTCCGCCGTTCTTGCCCAGAGATTGCTCGACTTGAACAATGGTATCCTTAGTAGATACGCAATCGACAGCCTCTGACAGCTCGTCGCTCGTGAACTCCTTGATCTTAGAACTGACGTCCGGATCTCGATAGTCAAACACAGCGTCGGCACCAAGAGATTTGACAAGATCAAAGTTTTTGGGAGAGGCAGTAGCGATGACGGTGAGACCGGATAGCTTGGCTAGCTGGATTGTGTACTGGCCAACAGATGATGCACCACCCCAAACTAGAAGCTGACCTGGAAGATCAAAGAACTGCCTACCCAAACATCAACACAGAACGTACAGGGAAGGGCTTTTGTGTTGGTAAATCAGGTGTAGGGAGAGCACGATGATTAAGCCAAAGGAGCTGGCACGCTGTAAACCCTGCAAGTCCGAGACTGGAGGCATCTTCAAAACTCATCGACTCGGGAACATTTAGCACCAAGTGGGCCTCCGCCAAACAATACTCTGCAAAGGTGCCAGTCCACTCTTTTGTCCTGCCTAGCCATAGATGATAAATCAAGACCGACCTCTGATTAAGGGGTACTTACCACCATTGATGAAACCCGCAACTCGTTCACCGACGTGCCGCTGACCAGTAGGAACGTCCGAGCCAATATCGATTACTATGCCTGCATAATCGAGACCTATCACCAATCCCGTTGTTACGTTCTGATGGAGCGAAAAGCCTGCACGACCGTATCAAAAGCTCGTACCCATCGATGGAATACAGAACTCACAATCAGGCGGATTCTGCGCCGCGGCAATCACTTTAACAAGAATCTGTCCTGGACCAGGTTGTGGTACAGGAACATCAGACTTCAATGCTACCTTGGTATTCCCCAAGGTGACAATGGCCTTCATAAGCGTAGGAATTTGGTGAGTTTGAGACATGATGTTGAATTAAATGAAATTCGGTCCTTATATATACTACTTAAGAAACGCCGCTGACGTCGCAAGATGACCTCTCTGAATAGAGTTTCGTCTTCATTAACACTACATCATCGAGCAAATTCGACTCGGAAAGGGAAAACGAGGCATAATATGAGATGACTCACCGCTTAGAAGGGAATATCAGTTCCGTCAAGCAAGAAATTCCAGGTAAAATCCGCTCTTATTATTATTGACGACATTGCGAGATTGGACTGCCATGCTATTAACTGGCAAGCGAATCGTCAGCTCCATGACCATGTTCAACTGATATTCTTCCCTAGGAATAGAACAAAATGAACCTATGAAAGGACTGATAAATATGTCGCTCGCACAGGAACGATATCACGTACCTGAAGACTGTAGTCAGGAATGACATATGTGCGCTAAGTTCGTATCCCGTATCAAACCGACATTCGTAAGCTGGACGACGGCCCCGGGATAGCTGTCATCCAAAACCCGACTCAGTAACAATATATATCTCGTTTTGATTGAAGTTGAAAAGTAAGTCGAAGTTGACGCATATAACAATTTGGCTGGATGCCCCTGGATATCGGCATGAACAAGTGCTCAAAGGTCTGTACCGATATCATTAACATGAGTCTCCGTAATAAAAAGAGTCGTATGAAGCACAGTTTTCCAGGTCAGAATTTTCTTCTAGCCGGCAAGTAGTCGGATAAAGGTAGAGCTGACAGGACCGCCAAGTACGGCGTCCATATCGCCTAGGTAGAGCGGCAATTTTTTCTATTAACCATGGTATGTTGTCGTCGTCCGTCTGTCATGGCCGTGTCGTCGTCGTGAGGTGCCCACTGCCATGTGTCTCGTTGCCCTGGTCTTTTCCAGACTATCGGCCCGGGGCCCCTCGAACAGTAGCAAGCTCCCATTGGCCTCACAGGTATTGCTTGACTGAAAATGAGGGCTTGCGCGCGGTCCGTTATGCATCTGGGCATTATAGCGAGAAAACGTGGGGTGACAGTAGAGGACAAACATCGATTTGGCGGGCCGCTGCCGCGACATCGCTCTTTTCTACCGACCACCATGTTTTGTATCCCGGCCGTGGCGACAAGATTTAGTTTTCTGCCTATAGGCACTCGTACCGGTCCAAGCCCTCGCGCCGTTCTCGTGAAATTGCGATGTTCGGCAATAAAAAATTAATTTGTACGTTTGCTTGTTCCCTCTACATACATACGTCATTCATCAATGCCGTTTATTGTGTATCAGGTTTTTCCAAAATACTTAGAGTTCACCGGGATTCGGACGTACTTTGGCAGCGATATTGATTTGGGGTGAGGGTACGGAGATCTTCTAAGGCCCGTATAACACCACGCGTAGCACGGTCGCGGTAAGGACTATCAAGGCTTTCTCAGCGACAGCCAGTAGCTGAGTAGCAGCCGCTATCCAATTAGGTACGCTTGCTATTCATTATTATCTTCATCAGTCGCTGAAGGTGCATCACAGGGTTTCCTCTCGACAAGCCCAAATGCAAAAAAGGATCATTCCAGAAGTTTCTTTCGACGAATTACGTGACAAATCGGGGCCCACTGAAGAATGCACACCAGGAGTTCGCCGTACAGAATGCTGAAAGCTACTGTCGACCATTTGACTGCTCCAACACCTTGTGGCGACACCTAAACCATATTTTGGAATTTTCATCGAGACATTTCGTCCCAGTCACGATTACTGCCTTCAAGCGTTAGTCCGAGCTTTATCTTTATTGGGGGAGCAGAACACCAACTTGTTTATTCCAATAGGTCCTTCATGCGACCCGTTGTCCTCCATCAAACGAGATCAGCAGACGGGAGAAAGGTTCCGAGATCTATCATCTAATTTTCATAAGAGTCTATTACATAGTCTCCCCTGTGGCGAAACTTCCAGATTCCGTTATTCTGTTACATCCAAGTCATTCTCGCCTTCTCTGTCCCCGCGTTGTATACCTATCACGTCTAAGCGCCGCCTCCTTCATCCTGATCAGATGGGAAATCATCGCTGCCTTCTCTTTTATGTTATTAAATCCGCGCGCTGGCCGTGAGGTGCTACATTGATCCCGAAGTCCCTCATAAAGAACGGTCAGTTTCGACAGCGAAGACCTTTCACTTGTCTGCCTCTTTTTTCTCTCTTCATGTTCGTCCTACCCGCACTCGCTATCTTCGCCACTGCTACCTTTGCCCGCCCCTACAAGAGGTCAGATGGTTTAAATGTCGACATCTCGGGACCCGGAAGCAGAGTCAGCTCAATCGAGGATCTGAAATTCACCGCAACGGTCACGAACACGAATGCAGAGGATGTCAGGGTTCTCAAGTACGGTACCGTACTTGATGGTCTTCCGTCAAGGTCGTTCAGTGTCACCAAGGACGGTGTACCGGTTGACTTTACTGGCGTCAAGGTGTGGTCAACTTTGAACAAACCAACCGCCGCTTAACTCACTCGCCGTAGCTCAATGTCGCTGTGAGTGACGGCGCGTATACTACCATCCCAAGCGGAGAAAATGTCACAGTCGAGCACAATGGTAGGACTTTCTTCGGCTATATACACTTTTTTCTTGACTAACGCCATCACTGTCAGTGGCGGATCTCTACGATTTTGCTTCCGCCGGCAAAGGCACGTATGCCTTTGAGCCCATCACTGACTTCCGGCTTCTCGGTGCGGAGGAGCGCGTCGCGTCTCAGCTCTCCGCCTTCAAAGCAACTGCCGAAGTTATCGAAGTCGAGGTCACCAGCGAGATTACCAAGCGCTCACTCAAGCGCTCCACGGATGTCTGCGCGAATGAAACACTTTCTGGGTTCATCAATGCTAGGTGGGTCTTGTCGGCCGTTCAACGTTCAACATCCGACCCTAATTTTTTTGTAGTTACATCGAAGCAAAAGAACTCGCTTCAATCTCGTTGGATTATATTAGCACCTTGGGCAACAGTTCGAATAATACAATGACTGCCTATTTTAGCACCAACCCGGCCCAGAATGTCACCGATAAGCTCCAGCTCGTCGCCGATGAGAACGACCCCTCCCGGACGTCAGTACATACCACTTCTGTAGTTCTCCCTGGCTGACTTTACTAGTTTGAACTGCTTAGATGAATACGGGGTGTGTGACGGAAATGTTATCGCTTATACAGTCATCGACACCACAGACGTGAGCATAGCCATCATAGTCTCAACACATCCTTTGCTAAGAACTTCCACAGATCTACTTCTGTAGCATCTTCTTCAATGAGGTTCCTTCCACGGATCTTTGCACTGGAAACACCACCGTCGCAGCGAGGAACATTCGTGGTGGTACCCTATTGCACGAGGTGTGACGGCTCATGCTTCCCACGTTGAAATGTTCTCATCCATCTCTTCTAGCTCACCCACGCCGTGGCTGATACGGTGGACGTCACTTACGGATGTACCACTGACCAGCGTCTCACCGCAGCTCAGCAAATTCAAAACGCAGATAACTTCAATGTATGTGTACATGCCCTATCTTCCTTCCATGCATACTTACCTCTTGATAGTGCTTTGTGACACAGATCTACGATGACACCCAGTGTTAAGTTCGGGACCGCCAAAAAAGCCAGGATAACTTAGTCTTGTACTTATGCTGAAACGAACAGTTTATATATTTCAAAAAAAGATGTGCTTTCTTTATTGTCTACTCTTCTGGAGCCGCCAAGTGTATGCTCATTACTTCCTTTTACCCTAGCCTTAACACCGGGGGCTCTCACATAAACACTGGTATATTTATACTTTCGGAAGTCTGCTCACCCCATCAACACTGCGATGGTGCTCGTTCGACCAAGGCGTGTAAAGTGGCTCGAAAATTAAAAATTGCAAGTCCGCCAGCGGTATCGTGACCAATTCCCACACAACCATCTTCTTTAAGGAAGAGGTGTTTAATAAATGGAGAAGTTCCTGCCTTTAGGATCGGGATTCGGATCATCCAATTCCTGGAAATTGGGGCCTTGAAGAATGCGAGACCAATTCTTCTGAAACTCCTTTGCTGCTTGGCGCGCTAATGATGATGGTTGATTTTATTGGACCATCTCTTTCGGCTGTTCGGCTGTTTAGCCTACATTGTCATACAAAATTGCTCACCCCGCTTGCGATTGCCTTTTATAGTATCAACATCCGCCAAACCGACCCTCGGCAGTGTACCTTCGTTCGTGTATACCCTGGGATGCGAAGAAACTCTCACTGTGGTGTCGAAAATCTGACTATGAGCCGCGTTGCCGCCAGGGGGCGATGCAGATAAAGATCGCTAGCAAATGGCCATTCGCTGCGCTTCGGGATATCCGAGTTACATTGACGGGGCTATAAAACCTAGTACATTTAGGTTACTGTAGAAGAACCGACAACCTTCTTTTATTCCAATGATTCTTGATCGAGGTCAGCGTCTCTTCTTTTCCTTCTCGAATAACATTTCAGCTGACCCATCTTCTCAGCAGCACTAGTAGTTGCCCGTGCTTCGTCAACAGCAGATGACTACCGTTATGGCTACACTCCCACGGAGTACGTCACGATAATATTCGTGGCCTTGTTTGGGGCTTCTACATGTGCGTACCTTTCATCGTGTTCTTTAATCCTCGCATTAATCGTATCTTTCAAAGTTGCCCACACGGTCCAAAGCCTGCACTATCGCATGTGGTGGCCATTCCCAACTATAATTCTAGCTGGAGTCTTGGAGGTCCTCGGATGGAGTGGTCGTCTTTGGTCGAGTTTTTCGCCGACGTTGAGGAATCCGTATATGATACAGTAAGTGGTGCTAAAGAAACATCCTTCCAATATAGGTATACTGACCTCCGTCTAGAATCGTCACGACTATTATTGGACCAACACCTCTTGTTGCGGGTAACTTCATCATTCTCGGCAGGATTATCAGCCTGCTGGGACCTGCGTATAGCAGGTTAAGCCCGAAATATTGTACGTTATTCCTCTCTCTCTATTTTACATATTATCAAATTTGGTACATAGATTCGCGGATTTTCGTTAGCTGCGTAAGTACAGTGCTTGTGACCGCGGAATACAGAGCCTAAAAATATTATTATTACAGGACATAATTTCCCTCATTATTCAAGGTGCCGGAGGAGGCATAGCCGCATCTGCAAACGACCATGACGGCGCTACGCTGGGCGGTAATATCATGCTTGGTGGCATCATCTTCCAAATGGGTACGCCGTCAAATTATTACTATTTTCCCGCGTACTCAACTCTACACAGTCGTCATAACTTGCTACGCCATCCTCGCGGCTGAGTTCTTCGTCCGGTACATCAAGAACCAACCGATCTATTCTAGAATTGGCTCTAACACAACAAGACAAAGCCAAGTAACACTTGCGAGTGGTGAACAGTACTTCCGTGGCGAGCTCTCCCCCAAGATCAAGCTCATGGCGATAGCTCTGGCATTCAATACCCTCTGTTTATATATCCGGTAAGCTGCAGACATGCACCCAGGGCTCAGCATAGAGACTCATCCTATTTCAGTGCGATCTACCGAACGATTGAACTATCAGATGGGTGGAACGGGAGAATTATCACCACCGAAGTATACTTCAGTAGGTCGCTCCCTCTTATCATCCGTGCACCAGTTCTAAAGCGGGATGGATAATAGACGTCCTCGATGGTGCTATGGTCGTGCTGGCAATCTATGCCATAAACTTCGCCCATCCAGGATGGCTCCTTGGACGGGACCCGAACGCTGTCACAAAATCCAGTGACAGTGTCGTCGAATTAGAGAGTCGAGCCTACTAATCCTCGGTGGCTATGAAGGAACAATATGCTGGCACACTTTTGTAGACAAACGGACATCATCTTCCTGCACCTAATTATATAGATAGATATCTAGTTGTTATAGTACATTTTCATTTTTGAAACCGTCGATAATTACTCTACAGCGCTTTGAAAGTGCACTTACAATGTTTGTTCGCTCTTAGTGTTTTTGATTCGTAACTAGCTCAGGCACAGAGAAACATGAGATGAGACGCAGCATTGACCCATTCGTAACCAGTGGCAATGTATGAATATAGCTCCCAGAGGAATCGAACCCCTGAAGACCGACCACAAGAGCATAGAAAGGAAAGGAAAGCAGGAATGAAATGAAAGAGAGCAAGGAAAACGAGAGTGAATTAGAGAAAATCAGGACAGAGGAAGAGAAAAGAGTCCAAGCAGCACAAGACAACCACAATTCCCAAAGAAAACAAAAAACCCATAGTCCCAAGAAAACCGAAAAAAGCAAACCCCAAAACCCAAGAAAACCCCAAAGAGTCCCAAAGAAACAGATGAAGTCCTCTAGAGAGTATGAAAAAGACGTAGAAAGATGTAGTCCGAGTCAATACGAAATCCCAGAAATCGAGATTTGAAGAATGGAGCCGAGAACCCAGGAAACAAGAGTCCAAAATGCAGAGAAAAGAAAAGGTAGGCGAAAATGTCCGATATCCAAGAGAGAAATAGAGAGAGGTGAAGGAAAGTAAAGTACATGAAGGAAAGAAATGAAGAGATGCAATGTCCAAACGATGGGAGAAAAGCAGAATTTGAATGAAAAAAAACGCAAGGGAGAAGAAACCGAAAATGTCCGTGCAAAATCTAGGCAATCAAGTCTGAGAGAGATGAAGCAAATCAAACTGAAGAAGGAAAACAAGAGTGGAAAGCAATGCCAAAGCACCGAGAGCAAGCAAGTGAGAGCAAGCAAGTAAGCAAATCATTGTGAGAGTGAACGATCAGGAGAAGACAAGACCAAGCGAAGCACACCGACAGTCGCATGGGCCCGAGTCAAGATAGGCGGCTGTATCGTGAGCTCTTTACGCAAAGTGGGAGGTGAGTGTTGAATGATCCTCGAGGATTCCTTAAGGAAGCTAAAATCAATACCCAAGCCTAATCCAATCGGCGCGGCGCGAGTGCTGGGACGAGGCATCATCGAAATACAGAAAGATTGATCGACATCCTTGACTCTCGAAGGTGCTTTGATAATTTCGACATCCGTGAGGAAAAACCTGTCCATTTTGTTGATCTCGGCACGGAGTTCTGGAAGGCTTATACGTTTCGAAGACCGTAGGTCGAAAATGCGGAGCAGGACTTCGTTGACGGCCGGGGTAATAGGAAAGATTTTGAGAAAATAGTCGGGGTTGCAGAGGAAATAGTTGAAGCATGGATCTGAAATTTTAGCGGCAAGCCAAGGGTTTCGTCCAACCATCATATTGATGAGGACGACACCTAAAGCCCAGACGTCGCCGCCCCTTGTTGAATAGGTTGGTGATTTGAAATCCTCGCCCAAACATTCTAATGACAACAGTGATTAGGAGAGGAAGAGAAGTCACTAGGAAGGAGGCTCACCAGGACTCTTGTACGGTAAGGTGCCTGCCCCGCGCAAGGCGTAATCGTCTTCGCGAGTTGCTAGACCAAAGTCAGCAAGAAATACCTGCGCTCCATCCTCCGAGCAGAGGATGTTCTCAGGTTTGATGTCGCGATGGAATACTTGATTGTTGTGACAGTGCTGCACAGCATCGATGACCTGAAGGAAGACCTGCTTCACCAGTGAGTCGTTGCGATAAAATACCTTCTTTTCCCGGATGGCGTTATGCAACTCGCCACCAGGGCAATAGTCCATGACCATAAAGATATAATCTTCCTCGACCCATGTAGACCGGTACGTGACGATATTGGGATGTCGAGAGACGGTGGCATGCGCAACGATTTCCTTGCTAACTGCTGTAGCCCTTTTAGAATCGTCAATCTCGATGCACTTAACAGCGAAATAAGCAAAATTATTGATGGCCTCGACGTCCAGGGCCTTGTAAACCTGTCCGTAGTTACCAGAACCGATCAGGTCGACGAGGATGAGCCTCCCATTATCGATGGACCGGCCGACGAGGTGTGGAACCCTGCTGAAAGGCATAGTATGTGCAATAGAAAAAGATATGTGGAAAAAGCAAAGGTATAACGCGACTTTCAAAGTCGAGAAGGTGGTGGTAGGAAGGAAAGAGTAGGTGGGGGAGCTCCTATTCACGGGAACGTGATATCGTCCACGCTCTTAGACCCTCAAAAATATTCGGCAGCGCCGGACCGGGACAAATGTTCCGCTTAGCCCAGCAATCCAGGTATCAAGCAATTTTCTTCGCTACCAAATGTATTATTGTGCCCGTCCCAATGTCAATATGGGCATTTGACGTGTATCCACTATTGTCTATAGATCATCGCCAAAATAAACTTCCTCGTCGTTTATCGCTCCCAGATGTTCGAGTAAAGAAAGTCATTTATGAAGAAAATCGCTGAAATGGGCGAGATGAAGTAAAGATGACGACGCCAGAATATTTGTGCAATGAGCAGTTCGTGCTTGGTACATCTATGCTGGAATCATACGAACGTGCTGAATGTGATGGCGTAGTCTTTTCCCACCCTATCTTCCTTATCCGATTTTCTCCAAGTAAAGTCTGGGATCAAACCCAACGCCCGCGTCCGAACAACTGGTAAGTGGGACAATCTATTCGAATCTATGATCACATTGCGCAAGTCCCTGTCGATATCCTCTTGACTGAAAGGACGCAATTTGTGTTCACGTTTGAGTGCCTGAATCTGGAGTATTCTGAAACAAGTATCGCTCCCGGCCAGGTGCTCAGATCTGGTACGACATTTACTCCACAGCGAGCAGTCATCTGGCAGTAGTCCGGCCATAGAATTGGGACAGCGAGAGGCGTGAAGCTACATAGACTTAGGCATGGCAAAAGAAACAAGAGATGATGCAGTCAGAGCAGAGGCCAAATTCAGACCGAGGCTATATTGTCCAGAGGAAAAAACGCTGCCCAATTCGAAATGCTGGATGCGACGAGAAAAGGGACGGGATATGCAACGGATACAGAATAAGGGGTGGATTCTAGACAACGCGGAGAGTGTGTCAGGGATCAGCGAGGGAAAGACCTAACCTCACTCAACGTCAACGCTCTCCCGAAAGACTGACACAAGGTGTTTCCAGCGGTACTTATAGACGTTATCACATCGTATGTTCGTGCCCTCTCGTTCGGGACATTGAAATACTTGCCGGCGTTTTTGCAGCTACCAGTGCGTTCCAGCTGAGATCTGAGAAGCGTTGACTTTCGATCAAGAAGAGCACAAGCATTTTTGCCTCCTGAAATCACAAATTTTATCAGGGGCATTAGGCAGACTATCGTAACAGAGTAGTGTACAGACCGAATTGATTGGTGAACAGTGGAAGGAAGGACGCAATGCTGGGATCAAACCGCGTCTTGCCGGTTCGTGACATAGTCAGGTCAAAGGAAAGGATTGCAGTCATTAATGAGAACAGAAAGGTATTAAGCTTTCAAGAGAGCTGTCGTGATGGTGACAACTTAAAGGAGACAGCAAATATACTGAAAACATCTCATCGAGGTCATCTCATGGCAAAACCATCCTACGTACTGACGATCCGTTTATCGATGCAACCAGAGTCTCCGCTGTCACCAGCACCTTCGCAAGCAGAGTCCTCTTCACTGGGGGTCAAAATTCCTTTGAGCAAAATGGGCGGCCCAGATACCAATATTGAAAGGTATGCCTATACACGCAAAGGCTATCGGAAATATTAGTCATTTATTCGAAGTTCCGGTGGGAAGATGTACCTGGAAGAGCGATACCACTCTACGCAGATCCTCAGGCCTTCATCTTCCCCTTAGAGCCAGTACCAGTTCCAAGTTCCTTCCACCACTGCGTCTTCTGCGGCACCGTGCTGCTCCCATCGTTGCGTCGAACAACCGTCACCAACCCCGAGCTCACACCCTTCCTCCCACCACCAGGGAACCTATCTTCGTCCTGGCTCTTCCGCTTCTTACCCTCAGGCTTCTTCTGCACCGTTCCCTTTTCCCACTCTTTCCGATGCAGCCGATATACTGCCATGGTTGCTCGTGCGTCAGTCAACTATAACAGAGACGTCAGACGTACTGTCGGGGGGAGAGACGGACGCAACGTACACTCGAATGCTCTCCATCCTGTATAGTTATATCCAGTTCCTGTTTTACTAGATTACGAAGGGCGACAAAACGGCTCTTCACCACTTTGAATTTTCCAGCATAATGCTGAGTATCGCGAATCTGGTTTCGCGGGTGCGAGAGAAGCAGGACCTGAGGGTGGTTTCTATAAGATCAACTACTTATTTCGCAATATTGGGCGCCACACCTTCAAATCATTATATACCGCATGTCCCACCAGTATCCTGTCTTGCAGCAGGTCCGATACCTGTTTTTGTACTTCCTCGAATGATTTTGCTGGTCATGGTACATAAGCCGAGAGAACCCCACACATACACAACAGACGCACCTTTCATCATATCCGACGGACGTATGCCACTGTATCGCGTCCGATAATCCACCACTCTTTCCTTCTGCCTCACAAACTCGTCCATCTGCACCGCCCCATAAAAATTGACCACCGTCACCCGCGCCAACGACGACTCCGACCCATCAATGCCTATACCCACCATCTCGCAATCTATCGAAAGGTATTTTCCTGGCCTACCTTCCCTCAGTACCAATACAGAGACGACGGTCGTACAGAACTCACATTTTCTGCGCATCAGTGTAGGAGAGCTCGCCTGAGACCATACGCCGCAGAGCGGAAAGCGATTCTCCATTCTTCAAATCTGAAGTAGAAGGAGACGGCGGCTGGGCCACTTCTTCTGGAAGCGCGAGTGAGGCGAACGAGTTGACGCTGGGAGATCGAGAATGTTCTATCTTCCGCCTCTTTCTGGGCTGTCCTTGGGACGTTGAGCTGGATAATTTCTTCCTATTCAATGAGCAGGTGAACCGTAAGAATTGATCCAACGATACCTTCTGAAGCGCAAGCCAATTCGACGACGCCGCCGGTCGTTTTTTCTGCGTAACCGTTTTCGCTTCGCCTCCCATTGTCGTTTGAGTAAGTCGTCAGTCGTTACGCCGTGATGGTGGTCGCAAGAAAAGAGCTCGTACGCTCCAATTGATGGTGGTACAGAATCAAGATGTATATTTGAATAAATAAATAATAAAAATAGGCCAGTTTTCTTGCTCGCACATAAATTCCACTCTCTGCACAAAAAGGATACACTGTTCATGAAAGTCGTGATTGTTGCGTGCCTCTAAAAATACTATTGTACTGCTGATGATACTTGTAAATGTATGGACAAATTGACAAATAAGTAACAAATGTGCTGGAAAAAGTCCGATGCAATGCAAATGCAATGATGAGGAACGAAAGCTTGGATGGTGCGTGAGTTGACTGAGATGAAAAATTCAGACAAAACCAACGGCCTGGCCCGCAGGTCTTATATCTTGAGTTCTCGGAACCCCCTTACGTCGACTCGCCCGCTGCCGTTGCGCCGCCATTCCTCGTCCTCGGCGTCAGCGTTGTTCACCTCGACACCACCTCTTGGGACATAGCGTCCTCCCGGGATAATGATTTTTCCAGCACTCGGACGGCTCTTGGGTAGCCCCAATCGTTTCCGTTGGCGCCGTGTCATCGGTTTCTCCGCAACAATAGGTGCAGGAGAATCTCGTGATGACGATGACTCCGAGGACGAAGCGGCCGAGGATGCGGGTGATAACGACGGCGTAGTGCGCGGCGGTGACTGCTCGTCGTCGTCATCTTCTGATTCGGACGAGGAAAGTTCTGACAACGGTTCATCAAAGTCATCGATGATCGTTTGGATGATACGCGTTCGTTTAGCTCGTCCTTCACGCTCATCCTCTTCTTGGGACTTGGACGTGTCTGTGGTTTCGGATGAGCCCGACGCTGACGTCTCGTCGAATGACCGCTTGGGTGACCGTTGCAGCCGGGCAGGCGGATGTAAGGTATTAAGATTAGGGGGAGCCGGGGTAGGAGAAGTAGACGGTGGAGGCGACGTATATGTCGAAACGGGAGAAGCCGAGCGTGCTGGGGTGACGGGTAGAGGTACTTGGCTAGGATCCGCTGGTGAAGGGTGTGACAGGCGCAGTTTAACTTTGGCCAGAGTCTTCTTCTTCATTGCATTCTTTAGTTCTCGCTTCTTCGCATTCTTCGATATTACGGGAGACGAGGCAATGATATCGCCGTCCTCATCGGACACCTGCGTTTCCTGAATACATGGCAACCCAACATGGGGGCCTCGAAGGTTACGGATTGAAGAGAAGTGTTCCCAATCATGATATCTAAGAAATATAAGGCCATTGAAGTGATATGAACGAAGATGGTAACTGACGCAACATAAACTGTTGGCCCACTGGTACCGTCCTCGTCTTCGCCGTCTGGTGGTTCTCCCTCTTCCTCGTCGTCGCCGACGCGCCGCTTCTCTCGCCTTATTCTCCTACGGTCGCGATCGTTGAATCCATCAAGGTCCATCGGCTGTTCGTCCTCCTCCTGCTTAATGATGGATGCAGGGGCGAGCGACGTCTTGGGGCTTTCGCACTGGATGACATACACTAAGCCAGGCTGGACGACCTTGATGTTCCGTTTAGTAAGATGTGCAAATGCAGAAAGTTCCATATGGCCGCCGTAAGTAGCTGAAAACGTAAATTGAACATAATCCAAGGCGGACGTAAACAAATGGCATACTTACCATTCTCCCGCATGCCCCGCAAGTACCCTTCCAAGCCCTCTTTGCCGCTTCCGAACTCATCTACGTCGACAAAGCCCTCGTATCGCTCACGGTGTTGAGCAATCCAATCACACACGTCGCGCCTTACTTGCGCATGTCGCGACGGAGAGCCGTAATACTGATCGGAAAGAGCACGAAAAAGGCAATTCCCGTCACCGACCGTCGGTGCCGCATAGAGGCCTAGTGACCGCAGCTGGCTCTGTAATTCAGCGGTGGAAGAAGTGGGATCGGTCAAAAGCTGTAAATTTCCATATTAGGATCCTTGACCTATCATGGTTAAAAAACAGCGGAATGAACACACCTTGGCTTTTGACGAGCGAGTCGTTCGAGAGCGTACTGCGAGCCCGATATTAGCTGAAATCAGCCTGTAGGAAAGGAAAACTGACAGTTACTTCGCCTTGCAGAGCCCATGGTATAGGTGATGGTAGTAAATGTTCAAGAGGGGATTCTCAAATCGGGGTCTCGCCTGATCAGAAAAGCCCCCGGATACTCCATCGGTGGCAATGTTTGGCGGTGCTTCTGCTGAATGCCTCCGCTGCCGGGCCTCGGCGCCATTCGCTTGCTCCTCCCAGAGCGCTGCACTCCATTTGGAGCTAGCGTGCACGGGGTATACAGCGTCCCCCCTGACGTGCCGCAGCTCTTAGTGCCAGCAAAGACCAGCAAGCGCCACTGTTTTCCTGGTCGAGACCGAGAAGCCGTGAGCCGCCTGTGACAGATTGATCCATCCACATCATGATAAATGATGACCTGAGACTTCGGACAGCTCATGTGGGCGTTATGTCTCTGTTTTGAACATGATCTGAAACTGCGGGAACGGTTCCCAAGGTGAAATCTTCGTTGTCTGATTGTGTCGCGGTCATACGCATAAGACGCGAAATTCAGGTAAATCCCCATAATGAACGATCCAAGCAGCAAGGAAAGGAGTGTCGCGTATAGGGTATCGTTCCGGATCGATGCGACACAGCACGCCATGAACGCGTGTATGTCTATTTCGAGAAGTCTTAAATTTTCATTTGATGATCAGTCTGGGCCGATCAATCTCACCATCATTTCATCCTGACTCAGAATAATGTCAAAGCCTCTAAGTGCGTATTGCTATATTTTTCCCGGATGAGAACATCATAATAAATATCCCAAGTATTCGTCACCGGAAACGTCAACAAACTCAAGGAGGTCAAAGCCATCCTATCATCTGGCCCTGTACCAGTCGAGATTGACTCTAAAAGTCTAGACAGTGCGTCATATCCTTCGGTTATCCTCCCATAACGACCGGCCTTTTCAGTCGAAGAAATACAGGGCACCACCCAAGAGGTAGCCAGAGCGAAATGTAGCAAAGCTGCCGAATTGGTGAGCCTTTCACCCAGGTCACAAAAAACCCCGTACGCTAATCGTCTCCTAGCTCAACGGACCATGCATAACAGAAGATACCGCCCTCTGTTTCGAGGCTCTTAAAGGCCTCCCAGGTCCTTACATCAAGTACTTCCTAGCCGATCTTGGCCACGAAGGTCTGAACAATCTCCTGGTTGGCTTCCCTACAAAGGCTGCATGGGCCTTGTGCACTTTCGCGTATTGCGAAGGACCAGGTCATATATCTTCCCATCAGTTATCCACCCTTTACTAATAACCGATTACAGGGAAGGAAATACACCTTTTTGAAGGACGAACGGACGGCTCCATCGTGCCTGCAAGGGGACCGGGAGTATTTGGATGGGACGCCGTATTTCAACCCGATGGCAGCGACTTGACGTGAGTACACTCACTCCCTATCGATTCTCCTGCTCAATGGATATCTCGCAGTTATGCTGAAATGCCATCTGAGGCGAAGAACAAGATATCGCATCGATATAGAGCACTCGAAAAGCTTCGCGTCTACCTTCAATCTATAGATCAGTGAACCATAGAGTCAGCATATACCAGGTATCTGGCAAATAATTAGGGTCGTTTTGAGCGTGTTGGGGGCCGTCGACTTTGCTGCAAGCACGAAATAATACGGTGACATTTGGACTTCAAAGTTGGATGTTGACTTCTTTCTGTCCTTCATCCCGCTTTTACACGTTTTATCATTTTACTGTACCATGGGCCTTGTATCTCGAGCAGGCCTTCTCTCGCCGACAATGCCCGTCAACAAGATATCACAAGAAAAAAACGCGGTATCCAATGAGGATATACCTATTTATCTGCCCAGAGATTCGGGCATTGTCAAGTCCATCTGTCTTGGGCGCCTTTCTTTCCTGCATATTTTTTCTCCTCCCGTTCTCACATGTGTGCTGCTACTGTAACTCCCGCTGGTCTGTCAACCGCCATAGAAGTCATTCGGCGCCTTGCATTCCCTTTACAGTCTTCGCCTGTCACAAAACAGGTTCTGTTAATGACGGAGCGAGATATACATGTTCATTACATCTGCCGTAGATTATTCAGCCAACATTAGGACTTGAAAAACCTGCCAGCAGTAATAAAATATTACCGGCGTCCCGGCAGACTCTCATACCGTGAAACATCGACGTCGGACAGGAAATTTCAAAGTATAACTACCAAGGTGTCCTTCGGCAATAAATTGCTAAAGGAAGTGTAAATCGCTAACTAGATTGAACAGTGGAAGGGCAAGCAGTAATCCTTCTACACGATAAATCGTCCCACACTGCGACTAGATAAAGCTCCCCGTCTCAGTACAACATAGTAAGTCGTGGTGGGATAACTTAACGATAATCCTGCAGAACTGACATTTCCAGTAGGGTAGCATTATACGGAACGCGCTGTGGCTACGTGAAAATAAGATCAATGTATTCTCCTGGAGTGTGATTGACCAGTCAGCGTCAAGCTCCAGGAAGGATAACGCAGGGTAGCTTCTATGAAGCCAGTTACCGCAGTGTCCCGGGTCCAACGGGGAATACTTGGCACAGATAGTTCATGGTTTCTACCTAACATTTTAGCGGAACAAGTGTGTGCTCAATTGTCCGCGGATGCTTTCGACCAGATCAGAGGCCAAGCTTATGACCAACTCTATGCTACAGAGTAGAATATAGAATTCAGTTGAAGGCCTCCAGGATCTGTGACGATGGTCTGCACTCCCCCATGAACATCGATGCACTAATAGCTTACACGAAAATTTCAATTCGGGGCAGCGGTATTTAGTAGTATATTGTGGTTATTTCGATTGATAGACCATCAGCAAGTATAGATTTCAACGATACTGTATCCTCGTGGAGTCGACCTAAGTCACCTGGCATCGTGGAGTCACGCGAGCAAGATCTCATGCGTAAGTCCAATGTATGTTTTCCATCACCCTAGCTTCTTCGTTCCGGTCATCAGCCGTTACTGGTACAGCTAAGTTCGCATTTTCATAGCTACCGGTCTCCAATCCTTTCTTTGGCTCTTTTAGTACGTCCATACAGTTTGTCTGAGACCTTCCACATTCTGACTATCTGATCAATGATATTATAATACGGGTACCGCGAGTTATCTATAATAGCTGGTTGTATAGTAGAGTGTAGCGAGTCCATATGCTAAGAATAGGGTGTGTAATAGACTAGTTTGACTCGGCGCTTTGACTACGGATGATCATCATATCCTTCTGCACCTCGTTTGCTATCTTCCTTGCCGTAAGCAGCCCAACTGTGTCCTGTGGTCTTACACGTTGCCACCAGCCCTCAGGAAGCCTTTCTTCACCAAAGAACTCTCTCATCCTCTCCACAGGCACAGTAGCCTTTTCGTCGCTACCATCGCGGAACAACAACCACGACAGTGCGCTCTCGCCTAGAGCTACCTGCTCATGCCACCAATTTAGCGGCTTATCAAGCGCCGCCTCGCGTTTTACACGGACCTCTGCAAAGTCACGTATGGACATCCCGGAAGGATAGGCGCTGATCAAGGTTTCAAGAAGTTTAGGGTCAGGGCTGTGAGATGGGTGGTTGACATGCGCGAGAGAGGCTCGGTGCGCAAGTCTGGAGGCACCAAATTCTGAAAGCGCCCCCAGACTCAGCACTAAAGTCCATTTCCATGGCCAGCCTGTGCAGCAGAAAGTTCCGTAGAGAAGGTAGCCTGGAAGGGCGAGAAAAAGGGCGAGCGGGATGGAAATGCTGTAAACATGTACCATGGCTCTGAGGAGATCGAAAAAAGCTATGTCTTGACCGTCTTCGGAGCTAGATACCATGAAATGAGCTGTGAGAAATGTTAAATATAGAGCAAGCCTACATGTGTCCGTGATTTGCTAAGGCATTCAACGCAGGGCAAGGCGCTCTGCATCGGTTCGAGGAAGGCGTGGGACTAGTAGCATAGTTGGATTTTTCAGAAATTCTCGACGAGCGAGATGGTGAGGTAGACATCGTCAAGAAAATGTTCGAAAATTTATGCTGCCTGAGATAGCTGTACGAGGAATAGAACTTATGCCTGCGAGATCAATTCGAGGAGTATTCGAGCAGCAAAAAAATGACGACCGGCGACAGGCAATTCAAGAAGTTAAAACAGAAAGAGCGAGATATGGTAGGATGAGTATGGGAGTAGGATGTTCGTGTTTAAGGAGCAAAACGCGTGCGGCCCCTGTTTTTAAGCACTTCGGCTTGTCGATCCGGGATCCGAAGCGACAGTGGCATTACGTCATCAAAGCCCACCATGACTTTCCGCCACATCGAGTAGTCTTTTCTGCTCACAATGGACCTCTGTTTGTGCCTTTTTTCATGATTCGCATATAATCTGGTTTGATTCATTGAAAAACTCTATGATTCCAGGCAGGTGAGGCCTGAGGCTCGAAATCACCAAGCAGGTAAAACATCATCCATTTAATTATGGCACGGTACCACTCAAAATTTGATACAATACTCACGAAGAAGCTACAGTTACCATATCACTGGATTCGACCCGGCCTACAAGGCCGTATAACTCTTATTGAGGAGATGAAGGATGGAATAACGCCCAGATATTACCTTGCTTGCAAGGTCTCTCAGGTCTATGCGGAAGCTTACATTAGCCCGGTATGACAGGGCCGCACCTCGAATAAGGAAAGTCGCCAAGTACGTTTGATGTCGTTATACTTTGTTATATTCTATGCATAAACGTGTCTTGGGACATGATGATACATTTACATTGGTATGTCGAGGCAATTTCATGGAGGAGAGCCCATGTCAACGTCACTAATGTGACATGGATTGTTAGTCATCATCGTGATCAGCGTGACATTTGAGATCTCTACCTGAGACCATCCTTTTTTGCCTCATGTTGTTTTATGAGACTATAACGTCCAAAATTTGCAAATTTGGGTTATAACTAGCATGCAGATCAAGGTGTGCAAGTAACCGCCGGACTTTGCAAGTTAGCACTTTGCAAAGTCGCGTTGTACTGTCCATCAAATGTCCAAACGGCATACCAAATGCTCCGGCCGCTATATGCGGCTGTTAGTTCCCATGCTTTAGACACTGACTCCCGCCTCTTTGCTCATCGTGGCCCAATTCTGCGCCCTTCCTTCCGCTTTAGGTACAAATCAAGGGTCCTATTATTGTGATGGGATTTCAAAATCGGTCACGAAATCTTGCGTGGCTGTACACTGGCTCATCGTGCATATGTAATTCAACGGTTCGCAATCTCTTTAGGCACTGATTCGTCTGAGAAGGCGGGGGACGAATTGTCCACTGTTATTTGCTATACCCCTAGGCAGTGTAGGATGCATATACCTTTTGATGCTCTTTGTTGCATCATCAATAACTGCCAGTGTTGAGTCTGCTTTGCTATTCTTATGTTGCCCTGGCTAGGAACAAATGAATACTAAATTTCCCAGCTTGTTGCTTGTCCTTCCGCATATGCTCCTGATTCTTGACAGTACGAATTCAAAGCCACGAGGATTTACAAAGTCGATCCCATAGGAATGTACAGAGCCGACCATCGCTACAGGAATTTACAAAGTCTCCTGTAGGAATGTACATACCTGACCATCGTGACGGGAATGTACAAACCCGACCATCGTCATGACAGGAATTTACAAAGTCTCCCGTAGGAATATACAAATCCAACCATCGCCGCGATGGGAATTTACAAAGTCAACCACACGGGAATGGATAAAAGGCGAACAGGCGATGAGTGGATCATCATCCCACTCCCATCGCATATCAGCAACAGCGCATCCTCCCGCATTGAGTATGTCTTCGGAACCTAGCTTCTTTACATCTCACCAGTATCATCACATTGGGGATGGTTCCCTGTAAGATGATTTAATACCTTTAACTGTATCTCGATCTTAACAATGACTCGAAACAGCACCATCATCGGCGTCTTCCAGGCTGTATCACAGCATGAATATGCAATACGATTGTATTATTCCCCGGAGCAGCATGACTGGCTTGCTAGGCATGGTCCAACCTTTGAATGAGTGGTGTACCAGGACAGGGTGCTGGTATTCTTTGAAAATTTATACCTTGAATACTTTGTTGCATGGCCGGAGGTCGTTTTGGGAGAGTCCATGGAGGAAATTGAGTCACCGGATAAGGAGCAGCGGAAAATAGTTTGTTGTTCCCACTATTCTGATTCCTCCACTAAATCCTTACAGGAAATCTTTACTCTCTTCATCATGGGTCTCAAGCAATTATGGTACCATGGCGAACAATGCCCATGTAATTGGGATAAAAGGACCATCCTTGCGGCACTAGATGGACTGGAGGATATCGTGACCAAACAATTCCAAATGATCCACCATGTTTTTGGTACTCCGCCTTCCATTATCCTGTCCTACAGCCCTCTTGAAGTCAATCGTGGTTATTAGATACAATTCCATGATAGTGCAACAAGCGACTCGATATTAGTAGAACTACATACTATTCACTTTGCTGTTAGTACGACTATCAAGACTCATAGTTACTACACTATGTTTCGATGAATTCAACTCCAGAGTAGCCTGCACATTGAGCCACTTAGCCTCCGTGTTCACTTGAAGCTCACTCCACATTGCTGCTTGCCTGTAGGCATAGGCTCTTCCACCAGCGAGCGACCTAAACTCCGCTCGCTTGGTCCACAGCTGCGCATAGTACGAAAAAGTAGCCTGAACACGGCGCAGCTCCTCAGTCAGTAGCTCGCATTCTTCTTGCCACCGCTGAGCTCATGCCCGAGACTTGCACCACTCAATTCTCAACGCTATCAAAGAACGGACTCAGTAAGAGCTGCAACGGGGCAAATAGCCACTTGCCTTCCTGGAGACCTTGATCTCCACTTTGGAGATTAGTCTTCCAAATCCACGCTAGATTGCGATGGCCCTCTGAAGTCGACTCATTGTACCGATCAAGACCTCAGACATCTTTATCCTTTAGTTGGCAGAAAGTCTCCTGCCATTCAAACCGTTGAAGCTCCACAGACATAGACACCAATGCCGTGTAGACTCGTTGGTACCTTGAAACGTCGGCCATAATCTTGTCTTCTACTCAGTGAAATAAGGTATTCGCTTTGGTGCCGTAGCGCTGTCCTCGAGAAAAATGTTGTCACCATGTTGTGAGATAAGATTTTAACAGGAGATGTTCTCGCAGCACAGCTAAGACATCATTGGCCTGAGCAAGGCGAAGATGCCACTCGTCATCTAGGATAGTACTCTGGGTCAATGAATCGATAGCATTGAGCTTAAGGGCGGTAGAAGGGAGGTAGAGAGGGATCTTTGAAGGCTGCACAGTCACTCCAGGTTTGCGGCGATCATCATCATGTGCACGTAGGAGTGCGGTCCTAGGCATGTATACCACCTGCACACTTATCCACGCTTCAATTTTGTGGCCGAGACGATTCTCCTGGGTTTGAACTTTTGTGCGTTGAAGATCTGTGGAATGTGGACCCAGGGCGTCGATATCATACTTCAGCCGCACCCTGTCAGAGTTGTTAGGAATGACTTTACATCAGATAATACGGAGACATACTGGGCCTCTTCTAGCTGCAATCCTTGTGCAATCAGCTCGCTGGGGCTAACGTCATGCCAAATTTCTACAGCAGAAACATCCTGTTCTTCTCTTGTGAGCTCCAGATGCACGGCATTTTCAGTCATGGCTAGATGATACATGTGAGAATCAGATAGTGTTGATGGTCATGTAGACTTACGGCGCAAAGTCGGTGAGAAGGGATTCTGCTGGGTTCGATCACTTTCCCATAAAAGGACCATCTGTCTCCATGAGTCGACATATTCTGAGTGCTCAACCCGCAAAGCATTCTCATATCCAATAAAGTCTTCGACATGTTCGAGACGAGCTTTGACTGCGTCTTTGAGTTGGCTGCAAAGAGTATCCGCTGAAAAATCAAACTTGAGGGTTAGCCGATTCCGCCATTGATAGAATTACATATATACCTAAAATGATGATCTTTCTCCAATTGTGATCTCCAAAATGGTCATCCAAAGTATCTCTACGAGCACCTGGACCCATCTCTTTGGTACTTGCTGCTAAAGCATTAGTAGCAGCCCAACCTCGTTCAGGAGCCTCGCCATCGGTACGACCAACTCCGGCGGAGAAATTGAAGGAGAAGTTGTCATGGCATTTCAAAACATGGGCTGGCAGATGGAATTTTGGCACAAGGTAAAGGATGTCCCGCTCTGATTGCACCAGACGTAGTGATTGAGGATATTGGGAAATTTGAGCAAAAAAGTTTTTATGCCATTGGCATGCGATGTCGTATGATATGACTAACTCAGGAGGCGTATTGTCCGATAAGGTTGATAAAACGAAGTAATCCATATTAAGATATCTAATAATAGGCTCAGAATTGAACATGATTTCTCAGAGAATCCATACCTTTCACCTTTCTGAAGGTCTCCGACTGACATAGGACGCTTCATGTCATGCCGTCCGCAGACAACAGCACCGACCCCTGTTGCTGCAGCACCATTTCCACCTCTACTATTTGCAAGCTTGACCGCATCGTGATTGTTACATGTGCTCTTTTCTTCCTCGGGTATAACCTTTCCAAATGCAGCAAGGTGACTACGAAAGGCGGCTTCTTCAACGAAGTAAGCATATCTGGCATTGAGCCCTGGATCAGATTCGTTGCTAGAGACGTTTAGTCGACGCAGCCGGAAATTTGCATCTATAGCCAGGAATAAGCGGTACAACCAGCGAGCAGCTCTTGGGGTAAAGGTCAGGGTCCTGGGGAATGTATGTAAACTTCTAATGAGACGTACAGATTCTTCCTCCAATCTGGAGGTAAGTTGATGCTTGGTTGAGGACAGGCAGGGCAACGAAGAGCGAGTTCACCCTGTTTAGTACCTGGTATGCCACTTGGTTCATGACCACGTCCAAACCGTTTCAAAGCATGAATGTGCCGCCACTCTTGCATGACTTGAAGAAAAGCCTGGTAGCGGTCCTGACATTTATAAGCAATCTGCTATGTCATAAAAGTGACAAATAATTGTTACTGGAGGTATGTACATCCCAGAGTTATTGGTCAAGCGAACCAGTGTTTGATAGAACTCGTGCGCGGACACCTTTGACATGAACGAAAGAAGTTGAAAGAAGTGAAGGATGCGAAATGTGAATGCAGTATGTGGGTGTATTGTTGTTGCAGGAAAAAGTCGTCGATGAAGTAGCTGGATGTACGGTGATATCCCTTGAGTGCAGTTGCAAAACGCTATGTTAACCAGTGTGGATGCCATCTATGTCAATGATAACAAAATCGGAAACCATCGCAGGAAAGAGACATGGTGACAGGTGTTTATGGCCCAGTCCGAACTGAAGGCCTAGTCGGGCAAGCGTCGTTCTGCGGAAGAACGAAGAGCACCACTGCTATCCACGTCTCACAAGACTTGATATACAAGAATCTGTATTGACATACCTCAATTCTATGCAGGGGCAAGCCTTCGTGCCCAGCAACAATGCAAGCCTGACAAAGGCACCGGGTATCCACACAGGAGAGGCAGCGAAATATTCCTGTGCCGGTCTGGCAAGCTTCACATGCATCATTATCGTCTGTTTCAAATGCGTCAAGTTTCAAGATCTCGTCCAGAAACTCCGAATGGAGCTGAGACCAGACGAGGAGTGGATGATCCTAATGAAGACCATTTGTTACACTTCGAAACACTGATAGATAATAGACCTACACCTAGTGGCCTTTCAGAGCGACTGCCAGCCTGAGCACTCTCTTCTTCTTCACCATCCACTGGAGGCTCGGCAGATGGATCGTAATCTGGATCCAAGAGTGATCCCGAAGACAGCTCCTCGATAGATGGACACAGGCCTGGGTTCTTATCCAATACAGGTTGTTGGAGTTCCAGCGTCGAAGTACTATGGCATGCATTGTGGTGAACTCGTACACCATCTGGTCCCGCCTTCATCTTGTTGCTGAAATGAGTGTGTCGATAACGCTCAACGATAGGAGAAGGGGGCCGAATCTCTGTGCCATCGCTGACAATCAGTTCTTGCGCAGCGGGATGCTTTCCATGTTTCTTGGCATTGTACTTGAACATGTTCTGTGTGAGAGAAGGGAGAGGAGATGAGCGCGAATGCCATTTAATAAATACCGCTTTGCCACCGTCACAGAGTTTATCATTAAAATAGAGATATTGTTCATTCTGATACAAGAAACAGGTGGCAGTATGTACAAGACACGAGACGAGGCCCATTTTGGACGATCGACACGGAGGCTTTCATAACTATAGACTATCATCGTCAGGACACCTCGGTGGCTTTGGTACTCTATGACTTCGTCTCATACTGGAATTGTGGACCTTCACAGAGGCTCCATTGCCTACGCTACGTAAGGAGAGCGGTGCTTGTTCTCCTTTTCTCCTTTTGCTCCCTTCAACATAGAAGGGATCCCATAACGCCAGAGTCTGAACAATCTGGAGTAGGTCCTAAAGTGAATACAGTGAGTCTTTTGACTTCCACTCACAACAGAAGGACTTCTTACCCTTTGACGACAACGGATCCAGTGGCAAACCACGGCAGCATCTCCCGGATCAGGAGCCCGCAGTTCTGGTGACCAACGCAATGCCCAAATTGCCCATAGACGCAACTGAAACTGTGTGAAGGGTCTGGGGTTCTTCTTCGCGACAGCTTTCACCCTGCAGTATTCTGGTAAGTAAGGTCTCAGAAAGTCCCTTTTTTCCCGAGAACGAATCATATCTAATAGCTGGATGCAGGATTAGAAGACCCTGCCATCTTATAGCCGAAAGTACCCACCTGTTTTGCGGATAGTAGGGATATCTTGCACTTTCATCTCTTTGTCCGAACTTATAAGGGTTCGTAGACTCACGGAAATTACAAAGTCTCCATCAGAAGTTTGACCTAAGTTGCCAGTCGTCCCGTAACACGGTCTGTCTTTCTACGACAAACTGCAAAGTCTCTTGGGCGACTTTGTAAAGTCCTGCGATAAAGTCTACATTTTTCATTTGGATTTGTACAGACCAGTGGTGCCGATAGTTGTCACTGTCAGTCACCCCATAACATTGTCCTTCTTTTTACGACACACTGCCAAGTCTCTTGGGCGACTTTGTAAAGTCCTGCGATAAAATCTACATTTTTCAGTGGAATTTGCAGAGTCTCTCATGGGGCCAATACCTTCCTTGACGACAAGATGTGAATACTGCGGCCCTCAGCGATCCCCGGCTTCAAAGTAATGCCTCCCGTTAGTTGTCACTGTCAGTCAACCCATAACACGGTCCTTCTTTCTACGACAAACTGCAAAGTCTCTTGGGTGACTTTGTAAAGTCCTGCGATAAAGTCTACATTTTTCATTTGAATTTGTACAGACTCGTGGCACTGATAGTTGTCAGACAGTCATCCCGTAACACGGTCCTTCTTTCTACGCCAAACTGCCAAGTCTCTTGGGTCACTTTGTAAAGTCCTGTGATAAAATTCTCATTTTTCAGTGGAATTTGCAGAGTCTCTCATGGGGCCGATACCTTCCTTGATGACAGGGTGTGAATGCCGCGGGCCTCAAGTGATCCCCAGCTTCAAGTAGTGCCTTGTATCAGTTGTCACTCCACACGTCGGCTCCAGGCCCCCGCCCCCCTCTAATCCTCATTCCCGTCATTAACATGGTCTCACAACGCGTTTGCCAAACGGAAGAGGAGCGCTGGGCTGCTCACAATGCTAGTAGTCGACGAAGTTATCTGAAGTAACAAAGGTAGACATATGAACTCTGAGGCGCATACTGATGCCCTATTGCCAGGTATCGTCATGCCATCAATCAGCATCGATGTGAGATATATCAAGCTACTGGAAAGCTGAAAGATCAAGTACAGGGGTAAGTGATATGGTAAACCCTTTAGTCTCGTTTTTGCTCATATGCTTCCAGCTATTTGGAACCATTGATTCGGCAGGCAGCATGACAGATCGATATAGAGGTTAACTCGGGAGAAACACATTTCCAGTATGTCTCTTGAATATGCTTACACCCGAAGATAACAATGGATATTTGCTTCAGACGCAGCTCAGAACTCGCAGAAGCACTTGACCAATTAGACTGGCTACATCAGCGTTTCAACCTGTTCACAGAAAACGATCCACGCCGCTTCGTTGACAAGATCTATCATATCTATGTTAATTCCATCGGACCTAGGCGACTGAGGGGACGCCGATGTGTGATTGAGAATGCTCTCGTTTGGCTTTCACAGTTCGAAAAGTTGGGGCATGAGTACGAACATATTGTTCTGAACAGTATAGGGGTAGGGAAAGAGATGATGCGTGTGCAGAATTTATTGAGACCCATACATAAGTCGATATTTTGGCTCGAAGACTTGTTATGCGAGGCGATGAACAGTCTGGAGGGTATGCAAGCGAGGTACACTGACAGGACACTATCATTTTGTAGTGACGATAATTAACCAATAGTATCCTTTTGCCACGCCAACCGTCTCGCGTTGTATGTATGCCGTAAGCTCCCTGGACTATCACTAGCGTAACGCCAAAAATCTTCCACCCACTCGATGTCCTTGTTGATAGGTCTACCTGCTTGTACTAGTGAATTGTGCCTCGTGCTCGGACCTTCAGCTTCAAGAGACTGATCCTGAATTTTCATGTAAGCGCCCTGGAGATCGTACAGGTCTTGCAGCGGGTCAGCAAAGACACCGATCTGTCCCTGGCGTCACGAGTTCGACTTGAAGTAAGCCTTCAAGAGCCACTCTATGTATTTATGCATAGACATGCCCCGAATGAAGGAGTTGAATTCATCTTGAAGTGCTTTCGCCTCCGCGCTCAGTTTGGGGAATGAGTCGGTAAGAGGTACAGGTGGTGGTGGGGGGACATTGTTAGACGAAGGAGAGGGTTGGGCTTGACGTCTCCCGTGTTTTGTCCTGCATGTGTGACCCATAATGTGTATCTCAATGACTTTATCAATAGGGCGTCCTACCTTGTTCGAATTTCAAGTGCATTAGTCCTTCCGACTCTGGTGATGTGGTTGACATTCACGATGGCAGGGTCATTGTCAGCTCTGTCGGAAGGTGAGAGCGAACACTTAGATAATGTCTTTCAGGACATACGAGGTCATCTGCAAAGCTCTGGCATCGTAGGCAGCTTTGCGACGGAGTCGGATCCAGTGCTTATTTCTGCAATATTGTGCAGCAAAATTAGTTGAGTCTGCACAACAGAATATTAGGGCATACTGTTCATAATAGCGTTTACTTTTCTCACGCACTGAATTGCGCTTTGATTCAGGTGTGAGATATTTTCTAGGTGGTGGCATGGTAAGAGAGAAAGTGAGTGCCAGTAACAGTATTCTATAGCACATTCTTACTGCTCGATCTCTTTCGTCTGATGGTCTCACTGTATTATACACTGGCCTCTATCTGCTCCTTCCAGCTGTGAAACGACTTTATGGTGAATGTATCTACCATGGATTAGCCCCTCCATTGAAATTTATTTTTTGTAAAGCATACCTTTGGTGTTCAAGTTGTCTATAGTAGCTAGCAACTGGAACAGACCTATATTAGAATGATTGTAAAGCATGGGAGTGACTGGGCGTCGACAGTCACTTATTTGTGATAGAAGATATACTGATTGACTACTGCGAATGTCAGTATTTTCACAGTAGTAGTCAACTCATGCCAGTGATTGCTAGGCATCTCACTGCATTGAGCTAATCTCACCGCATTGAGTTAATCTCTCCGGCCACCTAATTTTTCCGGTGCAAGTCGCATATATAAAGGGCGCTGTATTCCCTATAACACACGCCTTCTGCTCCTTTTCCTTCTACCAGTGTGAACCGTTTCTCGGTTTTTCGACATCTCTACTGACTTGTATGGTAGAACGGCTATGCATGACCTAATAGATCCTGGCATGGAGGTAGGTTCCTTCGACTATGAGATGGTGCCTGCTCATCACTTGTAGTATCATCGTATGCACCTTGACCTCCATAAACGAGACCTACTCGAACAATACCATTCGAGTTATTTGGACGCAATCCATGCTGGTCGTTATGAGCTTTGGTGGCAGTGGTTCTTGAAGATCTACATAAAAGCATATCCCCGCACCACCCTGGATAAACGCTTCACTTCAGAAGCTCGCTACCAAGAGAGCATTCGCTTGTTACGAGAAGTATACATCCTCTATCCTAGATTGTTCACAGTGACTAACGGCAGAGGCAGGTATTAGAACCGTGGATGGATGCATGTGGAGGGAAGCACGCGAAGATTATGGCCTCCTATAGTACTGAACACCGGGACACCGAATGCAGCTCTGATACCTCTTGCCCCACAGATGTCCTGGAGACAGACAGTCCGGTTGATAGCGAGAGAGAATATCAGGGCAATGATAGTTAGTGCGCTAGTACTGGCTGTATGCAGTGAAGAGCTTAGATTGCTGAGGAAACGGTGATGATGTACGACACAAGTAACAGAGCATATGAGGAAATTGATTGATAGAGAGCCTTAGTTATTACCTGCGCCAGAAACAGGACGAGTGCCAACTTCCATATCAACTGTAATTGTACGTGCTAACTAAATACGATACAAAAGAGCTAGAAATGATTTTATGAACCGCGACGGCTTCCGGAACCCGAGCCATCGAGGAGAACATCAAAAGTATCACTGACGCCTGTCAGTAATTTGTGCCACTGCAACAAATCATCTACATTCTTTCTCCACCAAAAAAGGCCAAATATCACCATCACGATCCCATTCTGACCTCCTTTGCGCAGACATGTCAGTGATTTATGAGAAGATATGGGCTGGCCTTCTGCAGCACTGCACTTCGAGGTTGGTTGAATGATACTCCACCAACTTACAATGCCGTCACCGAATTGACCAATGTCTGTAATGACGAAAGGGTTGGTAAATGAGTGCAGGCCGTCCGCCCATAGAAGCAAAGCTTTTGGCAGTCTCTTAGACTGCTGAGAATTTCCCCTTCGGTAAAGATAATGAGATATACCTAAGTCTAAAGACTTGCATCACACACCGTAAGTTTGGCTTTACTGAGCATCTTTTCGAGTCGCTCCCATTTGACCAGCAATTTCACCCAATCATTGCCAAAAGTGGGATCCCGCATGGAAGTTAAACATTCGAGTAGCCAATCAGGGGTCGGCTGTTCGGTGTCGATGAGAGTTCTCACCTCTCGAGAGCCTGTCGGTTTACGGTTTCGAGGCTGGTGGGGAATATCAGGCGCTGGTGCCCGTTCATTGGGTGTGGCCACCCGTTTATTGGAATTGATAGGGAGAGGTGTGGCCGCCCTTTCATTTGGAACATGGTGGAGTATGGCCGATGCCCGTTCATTGGGTGTGACCGCCCGTTCATTGGAATGAGGTGTGGCCGATGCCTGTTCATTGGACAGTTGTAAGGTGAGAGGTACGGCCGCCCTTTCATCCACAACGCTGGAAGAGAGCGATGCCCGTTCACTCGAGGCCCTGGAAGAAAGGACCATTGGTCGATCTGGTGGGGTGCATTCTTGGCGCGTTGTCGTTGCTAGCAGCGCCGACATCCTCTCGACCTCCGTCATTTCCATTTCATTGACGGATGGCATGATGGCGGGGGGAACGAAGGGCGGTGCAACAGGGAAGGGGTTAAGGAAGGCTAAAGGAGATCTTGCACCAGATGCATAGTTGAGACTAGGGCTAAAAAAGTTAGACCCACTGAGATCCCATTGGGAGAAGACTTTCGACCAGTTCAAGTTCCCGTTATCCGCCGACATGTCACAAGGCGCACTTTCATGATATGCAGGGAGCCGATTTTCCGAGTTAAATTGTGATAGCTCGTAAGAGTCACTTGATCTTTCTTGAGGGTTTGGAAAGTAAGGACTTGCAGGTACAAGGGCCCGCCAGAAAGAGACACCGAGCGGGTCTGCTTACATCTCAGAATCTGCCAGAGCAGGTTTGGGAAGGAGCTCACCGGGAATAGGTCCATCGTCAAAGTCGTTAGCAGGAGGCACATTCGTTCCTGCTACGACGCTACCCTCATTTGTTGCCGCCGTTGATGTTCCATGAAGAGGAAGCACGTTTCCTGCCACGACATCATCGACATCGTCATCATCATCTTCTGAGCCATCACGTGCCTCATCATCTGATGATGTGGCATCCAACAGCTCCGACTGCTGCCTTTTGTTCAAAGCTGGAACACCCCATTAATTCTCGATTTGGCGAATCCAAGTGCAAGATTGAAGACACATACCTTCGAATTTGAGCATATACGCCAACAAAGGCGAACCGTAATAGGTTTTCATGTCTCATCTGTCCCCTTTCTGGCCTCCTGGCACCACCCCTGACTTTGCGGCCTTGTCGAAGGATTCGATGAAAGTCTTCCCCATGCCGTCCTCGGTCCCGAACTCCCAGCTATACTATGAAATCAGCTATGTATCTTGTCAATTACGTCTTGGACTCACCTATAGCTTTCCATCCTTTTTTTGCCAGGATGATATCCAGCAGCGACAACGACGAATCCAAATTTCGATGATAGGGACGTCTCTAGTTCGAACTGTTTCTTCAGCTGAACCCCCAACCCTTCGATCACCCTATAACGCGGTGAGAATCAGATCGTCGACTTGAAAACGATAACTTACTGTATTCTTTCCTCCTCAGTTAGGACGATGTCTTCGAAACGACAAGCTCTCAGAGCCACGAGCTGTTTTATTCTCTTCTCCCGTTCTTCCATGACCTCTTCCCTGATTTCTGGTGTGGCGTTCGCCCATGCCTCCGTCGTCACTTTGCAGATAATGTCAATATTCCGCTTGGTACCCCAAACCGCAGCCTTATCCGTGACCTCTTCAATCAGGCGCTCTGGTGTGAAGAACATATTCGAGTAAATGTGATCTGGGCGGGGCATGCATTTCCCATCACTCTGCTCTTTGACGACGACTTTGACGCCCGCGGACCTTTTTTTTTTGTAATTGTAGAACCACTGTTTGATGCACTAATAATACAGTGGTCAGAACACATTATATGGAGACGGCTGGATACTCACTCCCCATTTCTGATGCATCACAATCCCTAGCTTAAGCTTAGTGTCACTCGCCAAAATACCGATTATCGAGCACCCGTCGAGCGCCAGATGTGGGCCCAGATCAAGGTCTCCGTTCGTCATTTTAGGATATGGCGCGTCCAGAGGGGAATTCTTCACATTTCTGAGGACTACGGGCATTCTTCTGGGGACTCCGCTTGGGTCAATAAAGGCGCTGCCATGTACAGGCGGCCAGCGGTGAGCAAAGAGATTCGGCATGATCTCCATGAATTTGCCGGCGTTTTTTTCAAGAGAGGCTCTATCGTGCAGTGGGACACGGCACTTGAGAAATTGGTATTGAGCCCAAGTCGTCCATCTACTGTCCATGTATGGTTCGGTACACACAGATGGCTCGTCGTCCCAAGGTCTGTGCCCAACGTCCCCGTCGTACTCAGTGTTTGAGTAGTCCCTCTTCTCACCTACCAAAACCTTCAGTTTTTATTCCTGACTACAGTCATTATTCACATACCGCCAGCAAAAAACGCCAAGTTTCCAAGCTGGGTATGATTCTGAGGTTTCCACTGTTTTCCCACTGGCTTCGTGTTTGGTTTTGGATCGACGTGGACGTATCTGGTTTTCTTCTGGTTCTTCTTGATCTTGGGTGTTCTCGGCATCGTTCTCTATGAGTGAGTTAGCTTTTTTCCCAGAGCAATCGCATCAACATACGGTGAGACGGTGAGAATTTTTTTTGCCTTATTCGTGTGATTGGTGGCACCGGTTTTGAAGGACGAAAAACTTAGGCTCGAATTCTATTTTGTGTATTCTGTGCGAATGTCGGACATGCTAACTTACAAAGGCCCTAGGACTTGACCACTGGCACATACAAGTACTGACATATGGAGTGTCCACGGCACGTGACAGCGGACACAAGTCCCGAGGACTCGACCATACACCAACTGGTAAAGCGGACAGGAGTGACGACAACAGCGGGAGAAATTACAAAGTCCCGCCGACGCGAAAGTTTGCGAAGTCTCACCAATACCAGACGAGAATCTGCCAAGTCTCGAGGACTCAGCCCTCTGCCAACTGGTAACGACGTATGGAGTGGCACCGACCTGACAGTGGATAGAAGTCCCGCCGACGCGAGAGTTTGCAAAGTCCCACCGATACCAAAGGAGAACATGCAAAGTCCCGCCAACCTGCCAAGTCTCGAAGACTCGATTGTACATAAACTGGTAGCGACGTACGGAGTGTCACTGAGGCAACAGCGGATGAAAGTCCTGCCGACACGAGAGTTTGCAAAGTCCCACCGATACCAGAGGAGAACATGCAAAGTCCCGCCAACCTGCCAAGTCTTGAAGACCCGATTATTTCGATACAGGAATTTACCAACTTGTCCGAATATGTGAAGTCCCTTACCCTGAATCATATAAAAGGACTCGAGCTAACGCAATTTTAATCAACCAGTTCTTCCCCTCCACATCGCGCAACAACAGTAAAGAAAATGACGCAATTCTCTTATGAGCAACTCGTCGCTGCATTGTCAGCACTCGGCATCTCTCCTTCGACCACGGGTGGTAAGTCTGCCTTGGTTTGATGTCGGTCACTGTATTAATATCTCTGAACAGCTGCCGCTGCATACCCTGTGCCAATGACTGCGCCTGTTGGTCAGGCAGGAAGCCCGCTGCTAGCTGTTCACTGCAGCAACTGCGCGTTTCCCAATGTAGTTGCTGCCTCAGCCATTCCGACTATGGTAGCTTTGGCAGTGTCTACGACGTCTAGAGGCCCGCCGGCTCGTGCTACTGGTCGAGCACCCGCCGCGTGTTCCGCCTCTTCACCTTACATGACAATGGACGGCGCAGGTTCTCCATCGGCAGCCCATCTGCCGCATGTTGCCGCCACACCTGCCTCTGTTGCACCTGCCTCCGTCGCACCTGCCCCTGTCACTCCTCCAGCATATGCTCCCAGTCAACCTCAGCCAGGGGCCTCGGTGGGCCCTGATGGACCTTGGTATGTTATTGTGAAAGGACGTTCGGTCGGGGTTTTCAAAGGATGGTAGGCCACCTCTTTTGTTAACATTAAATCCCCATTGATTTCTTTGTAGGCAGATCATGAGCTCCTTGGTGACCGGCGTTGGGCGTGCATGTTACTTTCGGCTCGGCACTCGCATTGCAGCTCAGGCTGCATTTGATGAGGCGTTCACCACGGGCACCATGGAAGTCCTTCATTGATTTTTCTTGGTTTTTCATTGTTGTGTTCACTATCTCAATCATCATTGGAAGTATTGCGTATCTTCTTACATACCGTTGATCTATACTGACATCACAGCGTCCACTCTTTTACCTGTCTCATGTTTCTTGATTTTTCTTGGTCTTTCATTGCTGTGTTCACCATCTCAATCATCATTGGGAGTATTGCATATCTCCTTACATACCGTTGATTCTATACCGACATCACAGCGTCCACTCTTTTACTCATCTCATGTCATTCTCGTCGATCCACACATTCGTTGCCTTATTTATTGTCATCTATATGTCCTTGGTACAAACATCATATTAGTTGGCCGAAAAATACCACCGTGTTTTCACTATGGATTCCTTCCTGCACTTAAAGGAGAAGTAGATAATCTAGCCCAAAATATCGGAAGGAGGACATCATTCTAGTGTTGCCACGACTCGGCTTATCTCGACTTAACGCCGAAGTCAACTTTTGAGCCATCAAGGATAGCAGGACAGAGGGGGCAGCTACACTATTGCTAACACTACCAATAATTCTTGTGAGTTAATGCGTACTTCAGATTATCTTCCATTTTGGATAATTGTGGAGTCACAGCACACCAAGCGCAAATGGCTCAAAACCGACTTCGGCGTTAAGCCAAGATAAGCCGAGTCATGGCAACACTACTTCATTCCTTCCTCTTTTAGAGATCAACCAGTGTCACATCGTTCGATTTTGGTGATAGGCTATGTCACAGTCACAAACCTCTCCGTTCCCATTGCCACACAGACCTTGTCTTTTTGTCTCAAGAATTTTCTCCTCGTCGAATTGTATCTGGCGTGTCCTCATGTCTCTGCTGCACAATGCTAAGACTGAATTACTGTTTCACAACTATGATGTTCTCCTGGTAAGCAGTTGTGCAAAGATGCCATGTCACAGTCCCTAACCAGTATTTTTTTAGCTGCTCTAGGCGTAACCTTCCCCGGTCATTCTTGCCTTTGCACGAAGCGACCACCCTATCGTTATCTGGTGCAATTACCAAAAGCCTCTCTTCTGTGCAATGCTAAGGCTGAATTAATGTTCTGAATTTATGACGTTTTCATGGTAAGCAGCCGCTCAGATATGCCACGTCACATTCTCTGACCATTATTGTTAGCTGCTCTAGGCGTAACCTTTCCCCAGCCATTCTTGCCTCTGTGCGAAGTGATCACCCTCTCATTATACACTCCCCAAGATAGTCAACAGGTTTGTACTAAGACTACACCATTGGAGCACCCATCGCTAAGGCTTCCCACAGATAATCAGACAACTCTGCCTGCCCACCTACTTGCTTGGGTATTCCATTCAATTTCAGTTCCCAGGTGAACCCTGTGTGAGGTAGGCAACCACCACCACAAATGTGTTACTGTCGCGTCACGATCTCGGTTGTGTCTCGAGGTAAGGATTTTTGTAGTGGTGGAATAATTGCTGACACAAAAAAAGGCTTTCCAAAGTCTCGCCGAGATGCCGAGATGCCGATGCTGTCGGCATCTCGGCATCTCGGAGATCTCCGAGGAACTGATCTTTTGTCTCTTTCCGGAAACTGGCGCTGAAAAGGACGGCACCGATCCGTCCCTTCCATTTTTGGTAACCCCGCCTCTCTCAACGTCGTCCGTGGTTTTTCCAGCGTTAACCGATGCTGTGGCGCTATTTTTGGCCCCAAAAAAATCTCAAAAAATCTCCGTAACATTGTTGCAAACTATTTCGAATTATCCAGGCTTTCAGTGAAAAAAAATGGTAGGTACAGTCGTGCTATCTCGTCGGTATTCGATGTCAGCCCCGTCCATTCGCTAGTGATTCCCTATTCCCAGATCATGGCTTCACCTCGTTGTTGGCGGAAAATCTGGCGGGGGGTACACGTCTCGATCCATTGTTGGTGCAGGTCTAACGACACCAGAAATCAGTATATTTGAATATGTCGAGCAGGAGATGATGCACCTGCTTTACTATCCCTCCATCTGATCTTATCGACGATGCGCTTGGACTTGGCGACAGCACGGCTATGTCCTGTCCTCAGCTTTCCTGTCCGGCCCCCAGTTGGTGGATACATACCGCCACACATTCACCATTTTGCTTTTAATCTTCATTTTTTCTTGGTTTGAAGGGTCTGTAGCTTGTATAGGTTAGTTAATATTTCGTATAATGAAAAAAAAATAGCAACCAGATGTGTAGCAGGGCTGTGAATCAGTAGGTGAGCTGGCAAGGATGGGTGAGCTGGCAGAGGTGTTATGTGACGTGTGATTTCCGTGACGCATGATTCTCATGACAGAGGCTGATTTACAGAGCAAGTATATACATTTACAGGTACTTCATTCTCCTATGTGGGCACATAGCTTGTAAAATCCTTATTGAACACTTCAAAAATTGGGAATATATCACAGACTCAGGATTACGGAAGTTGCCGGTTGGCAAAAAACAAGTCACAAGCCGAGCCAGGTTCATTTCTGCAGACTGGTCCGTTTTTCGCTGTTCCTGGAGAAAAAATCTGAGATTGTATCTATATTCTAGATCTGGGTCTATAACAGGCATACGTCAGGGGAAACGTTGCTACCTGTCATCGCTGTCATACATGATGATCAGAAAGCGGGGGGCGAGACCCTTTGGGGATACGGGACTATATAAACCCTCAGTTGACATTTACTAGGGAGTTTGCAAACTGTGAGTGCACAGTAATTACTGGGGAGTTTGCAAGTTTACTTGCACTGTAATTAACGGAGAGTTTGCAAACCGTGGACATTAAAGGTTGGTTTTATATTGTTACCTTGTTACCTTGCGAGGCTATACTGTCCATATTTTACAAAAAGTCCCTATAACTATAGGGGACCGAGTTATACAGAATTCCCTATAACTATAGGGAAATCAAATTCTATGTATCCTTCAGAAAAGCCTATAGGATAGGTATCATATTATGATCCCTCTTGCCAGCCCCAGGCCTACCAGCATGACCAGGGCAGGGTGTCATCACACCCTTCCCTTTGATGGCTGTTGCACTGCCACCCTCTCATCTGCTCACTGTCAGGGTTCCCTGCCCTCCCTCCTACTGTTGTGCACTTTTTTCCTTTTTGGGAAATTTGCTTCCTATGCCTCCAGAATACTTGTGGGCCTTATTCCCGCCCTCCCGCTCACTGTTTAGGTCCGAAATTAGAGATATAGGGTCTTCTAAAAATATATAATGGGTTAGTACACTGGCCCCGCCCCTCCCACGCCTCTAGATGCTGGATTCGGAATGGGGAGACTGGATGTAGTGTGGCAGTGCAGCCAATTGATGGGATCATCCATCAATATCAGTCTATTTTTGGAAATACTTCGGATTGGAATGGTTTCTGGGCACTGGATGGGCCACAGGATGGTACTAGGATATGCATAAATATAAATAACCTTGTATTTAGTCCTCTGGTGATGTATGGGAGCCCCAGAGAAGGGGTAAAACAGGTAAAATAGTGAATAATAGCGAAAAATAATGGAAATTTTGCATTTGGGGGGTGCTGCATGCAGTGGATTGCTTTGAAACCTTCACAAATGTGTTCTGTAGTCCAATATATCTCTAAAAAAAGTTTTGTTTTACCTGTGGGGCTCTAGGATTGATATAAAATAGTGAAAAATAGCGAAAATTGGGGGGGAATTGCGTGTGGGGCGTGCTGCGTGCATCTGATCGCTTTGAAACGTTTACCAATGGATTCCGCGACCTTGAAAACCCCTAAACGGCCCCTGGTTATATTTGTGGGCACTCAGTATCGATCATCAAATGGATATTACAGTTTATGGGGTGCACATATCAAAACTCCCATTTCCAGGTGTCGGAAAACTTCAGAGTTACTTCCAGTAGATTGCTAGACCTTTAAAACCTCAGAAAAATCCCAGGATGGCAATCCAGTGATGTGAAATTTCATATCGCTCGCATTTCTGAGTGTCAGGGAAGGTAATACTGGTACTAGATATACTATATATACCGTAGAATATTGTGTACAAAATCACAGGGGGATACGAATGGTACTGACAGAGATATAAGCAGATCTTTCCAAAAATGAGGAGAAACACATTCCAGATCTTGATGTTCTGGTCATCCTATGGGCTGGGGACTATCAAATTCAGATTCCTTGACCCAAAAAACATTAGAGAGACCTATCATCCCAGGAGCTTATTTTTACTAGTAGGCAATCCATATACAGCAGTATATCTTGGTGCATAAGTAAAGCACACTCTTTACCTCAGATTCTAGACACATGAACCCCATGGATGATAGGTGGCCCTACTACATTTTTGGTCAAGGAATCTGAATTTGATAGTCCCCAGCCCATAGGATGACCAGAACATCAAGATCTGGAATGTGTTTCTCCTCATTTTTGGAAAGATCTGCTTATATCTCTGTCAGTACCATTCGTATCCCCCTGTGATTTTGTACACAATATTCTACGGTATATATAGTATATCTAGTACCAGTATTACCTTCCCTGACACTCAGAAATGCGAGCGATATGAAATTTCACATCACTGGATTGCCATCCTGGGATTTTTCTGAGGTTTTAAAGGTCTAGCAATCTACTGGAAGTAACTCTGAAGTTTTCCGACACCTGGAAATGGGAGTTTTGATATGTGCACCCCATAAACTGTAATATCCATTTGATGATCGATACTGAGTGCCCACAAATATAACCAGGGGCCGTTTAGGGGTTTTCAAGGTCGCGGAATCCATTGGTAAACGTTTCAAAGCGATCAGATGCACGCAGCACGCCCCACACGCAATTCCCCCCCAATTTTCGCTATTTTTCACTATTTTATATCAATCCTAGAGCCCCACAGGTAAAACAAAACTTTTTTTAGAGATATATTGGACTACAGAACACATTTGTGAAGGTTTCAAAGCAATCCACTGCATGCAGCACCCCCCAAATGCAAAATTTCCATTATTTTTCGCTATTATTCACTATTTTACCTGTTTTACCCCTTCTCTGGGGCTCCCATACATCACCAGAGGACTAAATACAAGGTTATTTATATTTATGCATATCCTAGTACCATCCTGTGGCCCATCCAGTGCCCAGAAACCATTCCAATCCGAAGTATTTCCAAAAATAGACTGATATTGATGGATGATCCCATCAATTGGCTGCACTGCCACACTACATCCAGTCTCCCCATTCCGAATCCAGCATCTAGAGGCGTGGGAGGGGCGGGGCCAGTGTACTAACCCATTATATATTTTTAGAAGACCCTATATCTCTAATTTCGGACCTAAACAGTGAGCGGGAGGGCGGGAATAAGGCCCACAAGTATTCTGGAGGCATAGGAAGCAAATTTCCCAAAAAGGAAAAAAGTGCACAACAGTAGGAGGGAGGGCAGGGAACCCTGACAGTGAGCAGATGAGAGGGTGGCAGTGCAACAGCCATCAAAGGGAAGGGTGTGATGACACCCTGCCCTGGTCATGCTGGTAGGCCTGGGGCTGGCAAGAGGGATCATAATATGATACCTATCCTATAGGCTTTTCTGAAGGATACATAGAATTTGATTTCCCTATAGTTATAGGGAATTCTGTATAACTCGGTCCCCTATAGTTATAGGAAATTTTGTAAAAAATGGACACCAAAGGTTGACCTTGCTTGCAAGGTCTCTCAAGGTCCAGTTTGGGGGTTACGATAGCCATCATGCCTCATGATTTTTCCCACCGCATGATACAATTGCATTACATTTGTACTGAAATATTATTTGAGATTGACAATGTTGCTTTTCGCGATAATGTCTCTGTAAATACAATGTTCTATAGCACAATAAAATGCTATCTTATACCGTGACTTAAAATACTATTCAACACGATTAGCTTGGTAGACGTGAACACTTCCAATTTGCTCATGTAATGTAAGTGAGTGTGACCTACGTGACGAACGGTAAGAGTCGGGACTCTTTTGGAAACTGTCACCCATTACCGACGTGACCAGCAGAAATTTTCGGTGGTCACACGCAAGAAAACTCAATGGATGGTTTACAGATGACAATCCATGAGTGAACAAAGTCTTACCTTAACCTCTCTGCACAGATGTCGTCAACCAATGTGATATTTTCCTACAGCCTGAATTGAACACGTCATTTTCTCAACCATCGTTCAGGGAAAACATGTCTTTTCATGATGGCGTCTCGATAGCCTCTATACTTGATGGTGTCGACGTAAGAAGCATTGTCACGTTGTTGAAGGACCATGAGGTACAGACTTCCTTCGTTAGATCTTTGTCGGGCCATCCATATATTTAGTGCTCATTGAACAACAATCAATGTAGATTCCTCCGTGACTGCAAATTATACACGGAAGGAACTGTTGCGTCAGTTGCATGGGATGGATCTAAACAACATTACTTGAGATCAAGGATGGGACACTGGTGATCCTAGGTTTGTCGATGGTAGCTCTGTGAAACCGGTCCTACGAGATCATCATAAAGAAGGCATCGTAGAGGCTTTTCGATTTGCGTCAGCCATGGAAATCTTCATGTGACTTTATCCGTGATACTGTTTTCCAGGTGTACAGTCAAGGAATAGCCACCTGAACACCCTAGACATTCGTAGTTGAAAACCGCACCGTAAACCGTGACGCAAGGTATCGTAGTCGTCAACCGACGACCGCTAGTAACCATTAGGTGACAGGTAGGTTGGTACCAAGCCTGCCGGTCCACCGGTCCGCTATGGTTTCTGCTTGTGATGCCCTTACGACAGAAAATAGCCCATAAAAAAGTGTTCAGATGATCTCCTGCAACACTTTTTGCGGCGCCCATAATGATATAAGATATCCCGCGGACCGTAGAAGAACAATGACCCTAGGCAAACCGGAAATATTAACTCTGCTTCTTTTCCTCCCCCGCATTTCCCCACTACCCCACCCCCACAACCAACATGTGGATTATGCCATTGCGAGGAAAATACATGGTGTGGGCCATAACAGGTCTGATACAACTTATTCAACAGTGTATCACTATATCTTACTCATCGACACCCAGCTTGCTGTTGTCAAGGTTTCCTCCTCCTCGGATACGATCAAGGTGTTATGAGCGGAATCGTGGGTAGAAAAGTCGGTTCGTTTGGGTACCTAACAAATATACTTTCCTACAGATCGGTGCAGACAACCAGTTCGGACGAGATTTCAATCGACCTGACGCAACAGCTCAAGGAACCATTGTGAGTTGTTGATTTATACTACGTCTAGTAACTCCTAAATATCGCTTGAATATAGGTGGCAATCTACGTGCGTAATTTGTGTAGCACCAAACACCCCTCAGCTCTGAACATGCTCTGTAGGACATCGGCTGCGCAGTCGGGAGCCTTGTGGTATTCTTCTGGGGCGAATCCGTCGGGCGTAAACGAATGATCATGTCAGGTGCTACCATCATGCTTATTGGTACCGTGAGTCGGGCAATCATTTTTCCTCGCATCATCTTCTGAGGCACCTCTTCTAGGCCATTCTAACGAGCTCGACGACGAGAGCTCAGCTGTATGTGGGGCGCATTGTGACTGGCTTCGTACGTGAACATTCGTGTGAGGGTTTAGGTCGTTGATATCGCGGTATAGGGTAATGGGTTTAATTCTTCCTCAATTCCGGTGTATCAGTCCGAAACCTGCGCCGGACATATGCGAGGAGCTTTGGTATGCTTAAACTCCACCATTACGATTGTAGGACTGGTCATTGTATGATTCCGGTTCTTATTCCCTCATAGTCAGACTGACCATCATGTAGGCTTATTGGCTGGACTACGGTATGAGCTTCGTTGGAGGTGAGACTCGCTCTCATCTACAAGTTCGTTCGCTTTTTCTTACCTATTCGTATCTCAAGGACCAAGCCAATGGCGTCTGCCCATCGGTTTTCAAGCCGTATTCGCGCTGTGTCTTCTGTTCCAAGCTATGGTGCTTCCAGACTCGCCTAGGTGGCTCATTGCTCATGGGTACAAAGAAGAAGGTGCCCGAGTGATTGCCATGCTGGAAGACTGCGATAGCCCGGATCATCCAAATGTCGTAAGAGCACAGAGGGAAATAGAACTCTCTTTGGAACAGGAGAGTGCTGGAGGCACGTCGAATTCTGTGTCATTGCATTCATTTCTTTTACACGCCTTCTAGGACCTTTTAGGTATAAAGAGTTGCTAGAGAACGCCTCCATTGGCAATTTCCGGAGGATATGCCTCTGTATAGGAATAAACGTTATGCAACAGTTTACTGGGTATGTCGTCAAGGTCTGTTATGATTGAAAATTCTTATTCTAACCTGAAAATACTAGTTCGAATATGATCAAGTACGTCAAATACGATCACAACCGCTCTCATCCCTTTCTCTGACCATCCAATGTTAGTTACCTCGCACCCGTGGTATACCAGAACACGATGGGCCTTTCGCGAAACCTCTCTCTAATTTTGGGAGGATGCACTTCGATCACCTACATGTTCGCTTCATTCATCCCACTTTGGGTCCGCCATCTTGACTTTTCGTATGTTACCTCCATACTGACTCTCATAGAACAGACCGTCGATCGCTATGGCCGCAGGCCTTTGCTCATGATATCTGCTGCTGGTCTTTCAACATGTTTTATCATAGCCTCTGCCCTTCTGTCGACTGGAAGTAGATCTGCAGCTTATGGTGCCACGGCTATGGTGTTCATATTCCAGATATTTCTTGGAATTGGGTTCCTCCCTATCGTAAGCTTATACATGTCGAGTCCCGCTTTCTGGTTTCTTACATGCGCATTGGCAGCCATGGCTTTATCCAGCTGAGGTATGTGTATATCTGAATCCACGCTAGGGATGCTCTGGAACTGATGAGCGTAGATCAGCACCACCCGCATTCGTGCTCGAGGATCCGCAATATCGAGTTTCTTCAACTGGATGTGAGCTTCATTTTTACTATTTCTTGATCATTTTATCATCTCTGTATACAGGTGCGTCTTTGCTGTCGTCGAAATGACACCACCCGCTATCCAGAATATCGATTGGCGTGTCTTCATCATCTTCGCGATATTCAACGCTTGCTGGGTACCGATCGTCTATTTCGTGCGTAAACTGCCCTTGTTGTGGTGAATGGGATTTTCACCGTCGTATCATTCAGTTCTTCCCTGAAACGCGTGGTCTAGAGTTGGAAGCTATAGATCACATCTTTGAGAAAGGAGGTATCACTGGAGGAGTTTGGAGTAGCCGTGGGCGTACTGTTGTGGGCAATCCGGTTGCCGAAGCGGTGAAAGCAGAAGCTGAAATTGATATCAAAGAGGATACGACAAAGGAAGAAGCATAGGAGTTGTGGTAGTGTTTTGTGTCAGTGGTGTTCTTGACACGTTGAGCCTCGGTAGATAACCTTTTTCTCCATTATGACACTAGATTCTGAGTCTTCCCCATCAAACTTTCTGTATCAACCCCCAGAGGGCATGGGAGGAGGCAGACAGGAGAACCAAGTTTTGTCGCTAGTGAGAACGCAGACGTATGTGAGGTTTTCAAACATTATATCGTTATAAAATCAGGGTTTATGATAATATGAAACTGTCGCCGCTCACAGGTGCGTATTAAGATTCAAGTACTTATTACCGTATGGAAATTTTTTCTTTTCTTATGATTTTTACCCTCTCCATTGCTACATTGCTTAGTCGAACAGCTCGTATCGCTCTTGTAGGACTACTATCAATGCGGTTTCTTTTGGCGCTGCATCAAATGCCAATGTGGATGAACGTACTCCAATGTTCAATGGGGACACCTTTATCACGCATGACTTTAACAGCAGTGTGTAGTGCCATTGCGGACTCCTGGAAATCAGCGTGTGCAATGCCATGTTGCAGTAAGTAGCCGTAGAATTCTCGAGCAAGAACAGGCCCATCGGCATCCGCCATTGTCCAAAGGGTCGCAATGACACAGCGAAAGCCGATAGCCTGGATGACAGCGGCAAGGCTTATCATTTCGTCTGGAGCTTGTTCAGACTCGCCCGTCCCACTATGACAGGCTGCCAGAAATGCAAGTTCACCGTGGGAAGCGGTAGCACCTGCCAGAATCTTCTCCACTGATAGACTTCCGTTGTGCAAGGTAAAGTATGATTGCAACGGGTTTTCTACGTTAAGAAATCCGTGGCATGCGAAATGTAACCAGGGCGTGGTGGATGCGCCGGCGAGCAATACATCAGCGTTGGATTCATGACCGTCTAGCAAGGTTGCTGCGCCAGCAAATATGTTTCGAAGTTGTTCAGACTCTAATTTAACCTGCATCACAGAGCATGTAAAAAATATTTCCACCGGATACAATGGTTGGACTAATGCTTACCTGGGGCAGGGTATTGGACTGGCCAAAAGCAAGTAGCTCTACACCCTTCCGAGATAGATCATGACTCCTCGCGCGAGCATTGATCAAGGCAGACAAAGTTGGTGTATAGGAAGAGACGAATATGTCCATCAAATTTTTTTCTCCTTCGTTATACGGCCCTGCGGAATGGATAGGTAACGACACAAGTGTGCCTGTTGGACACCACCAAACACGAGATTGTTCCGCGATACCTGACGCAAGTAAATGCCCGACGACAGGCTGGCAGATGTCCTTCCAAAGGACACGAAGAATCCTGATTAGTGCGCCGGAGGTGCCGTCCATGCCTCCAGTCCATGGCCTGCTCTCCCGTGCGTTCCGATTTACACCCTCCATTGTCTCAACTATTCTGGAAAGCATCTGTGGAAGGTGCGGCGAAAGAAGAACTAAAGTAGGTGCACCCTCGCTGCGTAAGATGATTGCGTCGGAGCGATGACTGTCTACATTGATGAAGATGATAGGTCCGCCACTCGCAGCCCTCTGGAGAGTGCTAAACGGCTTGGTGCGGAGAAAGTCCTGAAATCCATCAAGCTGTCTGATTTTCTCCAATGTATCCGCCCATTGTTCCCATTTGATACGACGATATTCGATCCGTGTGGTCTCGTCAGCAACATCATATAAGCTGCTGCTGGTAATGGAAAGAAGCATCAGTTGGACACAGACTTCCCGGAAAGCATCTGTCAATTCTTCGGATATCGCAGGAAGTTCCCCTAAAGGATATGTGTAATCTCGTATCTTGGCCCATATTTGACCGCGACCTTGCTCGAGTATCTCAATCGCGGTTTCCAGTGCTCCATGCTGGATAGCCCAAGAAGCTGCATGGGACGGAAATAGACGGAGATCTGGCCGTGAAAGGAAACGATGCTGGGACTCGCTCGTAAAACGCACATTAAGCACTCGTTCAATGAGCATCATGGCAAGTCTGTATGCCCGTAGAACGAGGGAGCCATTGTGTATACGAGCCAAATTGGCCAAGGCGAGCGCTACTTCAAATCTCTCCTCAGCGCTCGCGTTGGCGTAGGCAGATAGCTTGTCGGCGATGGGAACGCTAGGATCAGAAAGGACGACACAGTGATGAAACCAGAGTAAGTATGGATGATCGATGGCTATCGCAAGCTCTTCAACCTCTTCAGCGAGACAGACGGATTCCTCAAGATCCTCTGTTCGACCATCCAGTTCGAAACGAGTTATGAGGGCGACGGAGAGATTATGAAGATGTGGGATGCGCTCGGGGTGGTCGCCTGGCCAAAGCTTCAACGTTTCTCGGTCTTGAAAGACCCTGTCAGCGATGGAATCCTTTTGCGACATGGGAACGAATCATAAGGAGACACATTCGACGAATGCCCTTTTCGGTGATCACCTTTTCGGCTAGATTTCGGCACTTGAATCTGTCGAGTCTCATAGATGTTATATATCTCCTAAGACTGTACTGAGTTCACCTGCTCATATTTATATGATATGCTGTCAGAAATGAGCGACGTGTTGCAGAAAAGAGTATTCGTCCTTAGTCTGGGGGAAGAATCACGCCAAGAAAGGCATTTAGGAGGGAAGTGGCTAGGAAGCTTTGTATCAATTCGACGAGACTGGATGGAAGGCTTACATACATATCAAACAGTGATGGAACAGTACTATGTCGCACGCTATCCACGGAACATCACAGAAGCAATTATTTCTGTAAAGCCCTCACAAACCAAATAGGAAGAATACCAATTCTTGCACCGTGTCTATTCAACGATCGAACATCCTCAGGGTTCAAAGCATGAATGGTAGGTCTCCGTAGTCGTTTGTGAATTATAACCCTCCATATCGGATTTCCCGCCTTTTCCATAATGTGCGTCATGCAGTGCCGCCGCAAGGAGGCAAGGAACATGGCAACATTATCGTAACGTTGTTGCAGAGTTGTTTCATCGAACATGGTAGCGACATCGATCGCATCGACCGTCGTCAACACGCCGTCTTTATGCCAACCTAGGATAATGGTCGGGACACCTATCAGAGACGACTGGAAGTACCATCGAAGTTTCGCGGATAACGGTCTACGAAAATTGTTGTCATTTGGCATTTGAATTTGTGATATTAATCAACCTACATGAACTTCGAGTCATCCTGGTATTTCGTTTTCAGCTCTAAACAGTCTTTTGCTTGCCCTGTGACGTTCGCTAAGGAAGTAGAGATCAGAAACGAAATCATCACAAGCAAGTAAAACGTAGTTCACAATCTTTTTGGCAGTCAACCTCGCCAGCAAAGACTACCTTTAAATTTCCGAGATTGAACGTGACACCTGCGTACCACCGCGCGTGCAAGTTATGGATACCATTAGGAGATTTACCCGTGCACAACGCTTCGAAGTTGGATCTGAAGATATTTTGAATATAGGGCACTTGATATGTGCACGAAATTAGCGAACCCAATGCATTCGCCGTCGCGGACAAAAGTGTGGGTGCTGGATAGTAATAAGATTTGGGCTACTCTAATCATTTAACTTGCTTACCGGCCAGGTTCGGGATCGTACTCTTCAATGTACATCACTCCCTTGTAGAGAAAGACATTCAGCTGCTGAGCTGTTCCATATAGCAGCCTGGTAGGAATCAGTCGATAGCTCTTATATCGGTAGCATCCACTCACTTAGTGATAACACGACGGTTTGTTACGACCTGAGATGCTGTGATCTCATCTACAGTGCCGGAGTCAAGACACATTTTCAAGGTGCGATCAAGACGATTCGGATGATCATGAAATGGATCTGATCCCACGCGCCTCCGATATTGGCTCAGCCCAGCTTTGAGGTCAATTCCCATTGGGGGTGGTATATATGTACCCAAAGACTCCGTGCTGTTTGCGTGGACCTCACGATCCTCGGAGAGCGACATACAAGCGAATTGGGTAGGGGGTGTTCTGAGAGCGGGCAGCGACACATCCAGGCAGTCAGAGAGATTGAGATCCATATCAACAAGCTTGTGTCCGATAGGAAGAGAGGAACGAGTGGGCGGCTATTCGACGCAGTTTGCCGTTTGCGTCGTGTTCTCTATATGTGGTGGCACAGCGGTTGTGTAACTTTCATTTTGTGCCCAGCCAGAAGACAAAATCAAGAATATAGTGTGCATGCGTGACGTATACTGCCCTCCAGAACACTTTGACCGGAGAGCCCAGGCAGGTGGTAGAGAATCAACAAGATAAGTGGAGCGGAAAGCGGCCCGAAAGTCCGGCTTTGCCCTGAAATTTTCTTTCTGACTCGCTTCCACCTCGAGTACCGTCACTTCCAATTTATCTGGATCATCCTTATTTATCCTTGTATAATTTTTTTGGTCGTTTCCCTGCCAGTACTTTAAGAAGTCGACTGGTACTTTCTTTCGCCACCTCGTTTGGATTGGAAATGCCTCGCCAGCACTGTACGATCATTCTACGATCACTTTCCCCTTCGTGGCTTTCTCAGTTCTTCTAGTCGAACCGGCGGACTGTCTGAAACTATTCATCCGTCCAAAGCACCTCGCTTTAGACAGTAGAGGCTATAATGCTTCTAAGCCTCTTGAGAACCTGTCCTTACTCTCTGGATACGGACACCTTACTTCGACACACATTTCATCCCTGGAAATGCGTACTACGCTAAGTCCGTCACCATTTAAGTCATTTCTTCAGGTGATCCTTTATGTCCTCTGTCGCTACGCCCTCCTTCGTTGACCCGACAACATCGAGCTCTATCAGGGGTGTCAGTCTACTCGGGCTTTCTCCCGCCTACCCGTTTGTTGATACAGGATCACGGACCTTGAAACCGCGTCTGAGGTCAAAGAAATACGTTTGGTATACTGTATGATACTATCAAAATGCAGAAGCCCCCAACAATTTTCATTACGCTTTAGCTTGCCATGGTGGTATGGCCCGACATTGATCCTCAAACTGGCATGCACCTACCGCAACGCCTAATTCAGCGCCCAGCAAATCTTTTCCCTGTCAAGGTGAAGAACCCGGACATGGGTGAGTTAACAACAAGACCGCGATTACAAAAAAAACTGACATTTACTTATCGATCCATTGTCACCCTGAACTGCTGGGGAGCAAGAAGCAGTCATTTTTTTTTCTCAATTGTTTTGCGTAATTCCGGATGATAATGCACCCGTGGGACGTGCCTATTCCCTTATATGACGTAGATGCGGGGCGTTGAATGTGATTGCAGATCGTACGAAAACGTCATCTCCGGCAATGGTATGCCTCCTCTCTGTCGGCCCGCGCGAACTATATTATTCATCGAAAGTGCTTACCGACGTTGTCTCGTCGGCCATAGCCAGCACTTATAAGGACCAGAGGCGTAAAAATTCTCCTGCGAGCCCTGTCCAGACTCAGCTTCCGGCATGTCACCAATTATTAACGGTACTCTTCTCTTCAACGAAATTCCTAAAGGTGCGGCCTCACGCTCCGAATTCCTCATATCTATCTACATAAATATATTGCACATTTTAGGTTACCCTGAGCCAGGGAAAACAACGGTTTACGACACGACGCAGACAATTGACCTGGAAAATGTTCCATTGAACGGGGGGATTTTGATCAAGACCCTTGTGCTATCAGTTGATCCGTATCTGCGCGGTAAGATGCGTGATCCTAGTATAGAGTCGTATTCTGCGAGTTTTCGGTTTGTATCATAATATAAAAGTTTCACTAAAACCACCCAGCCACCATTTCACGTCGGTCAGCCGTGAGTACATATATATCTGAACTCTGTACATCTGAAACTATTCTGTCGAACGTATGCAGACTGAGCAATTACGGAGTGGGATTGGTATTGCGCTCTGAGAATTCGAATGTCAAAGTCGGAGAACACATTGCTGGACTTATGAGTAAGCTGCCTTCATGTTACCTTATCTCGTGCCCTGATTCTGGGGACCAGATTTCCAGCAATACAGCATCATCACAGACTTGAAACTTTCCAGAGTCATGGTCATAGTCAAGACGGAAGAATCTATCCCCTGGTCAGCTTATGTCGGAGTGCTTGGCATGCCGGGTGAGAATCATACTGTTATGTATTTTGAACTGTACAGCTCATTCCTGTTTCACTCCAGCTAGGACAGCCTTTTACAGATGGAAAGAGTATTCCAAAGCAAAGAAGGTAAAAATCACGTCCCTCATTCTATAATCCTGCCAATGTTGAAAAATTAGGGTGAAGTTGTATCCGTCAGTTCCGGAGCAGGTATGCTACTATATTACTGTCGCCGTCCTTATTTTCAAGTGTTCCTGTTGTAGGTGCTGTCGGGAGCATGGTCATTCAACTCGCAAAGCTCGATGGTCTTAAAGTCATCGCCTCTGCTGGCTCAGATGAAAAAGTCGAATTTATGAAACAACTCGGCGCAGATGTCGCCTTCAATTACAAGAAGGATGATACTCTGTCCGTTCTAAAGAAGGAGGGCCCTATTGACATGTGAGTTAAACTATATTTCTTATCCTTATCTTATTGCCTTCTGGCAGATTTTGGGATAACGTCGGTGGCGCCACCCTTGATGCGGCCTTTGGTTCTGCCAATAGACATGCTCGATTCGTGGAATGCGGTATGATAACCACGTACAATGTCAAAGACGGGTACCCGTTCAAGGTGCGTCGTTTCCATGTTTTTGTTCCTCTCTTTGACAACTCTGTGTAGAACATCTTCGAGATTGTGTCCAAGCGTATCACCATTAACGGTTTCATCGAATTCGATTTGACGGACAAGTGGAAAGACGAGTTTTACCGCGTGCTTACAAAAAAGATCGCGTCAGGGGAGTTCAAATATGCTGAAGACATCACCAACGGGCTTGAGCATGCTGGGGAAGCTATCAGACGCATCCAGACAGGACAAAATATTGCTAAAAGTGTCGTCCTAGTCGCTGAAGATAAGCCATAAAATAAGCACAGTTTTACAAAGCATTTGTAGTTGTACGAAAAGCATCCCTCACAATAGGAACTTGTTGATTCATTAGGACTGATCGATGATAGATTTAATGTTTTGCTTGGCTTTGCTAGCTCCTCCGTCGCCCACTTCAGAATACCATCCGTGTGGCTGACAGTTCTCTGTTCCCGTTCCACCCTCTCGGACGAATCCTTGAAGATTGTCTCTCAGTTTTTGTTGAATGTAACTTGCAGACAAGGTAGCAAGACGGGTCTACGTGTGGTTCAAGTTCACAATTGGGTCGGAGTACCCGATCGAAGACCTCAGTCGGCTGGGCAGGCAAATGCAAGTGCGGTCCTAGTGGCTGAAGATAAGCCATAGATATAAAGACAGAATTACAACGCATTTGTAGTACACACAATCACATTTACCCATAACAGTAGCAATTTGACAGCAATCACAATGATATCCCCCGCATCGTCCCTTACTTGCAAACGACGTCCTCCAAGCCGAACGCCTTCACCAACGTCTCCTCGCAAGGACCCTGGAAAGAAAACTCGGCGATCCGATCCGTATACGTCTTCTCGATATTGAACACCGCGACCCTCCCGCCATTACCACGAACAATATCGCCAAAAATGCCTGACGGGAGGACCTCCGCCGAAGTCCCGACGACCAAAAACAAATCGCACTCCTTATCGACCATACTAGCGATCTCCTCCAGATCACGGACGCCCTCTCCGAACCACACCACGTCCGGCCTCAGCAGGCCCCCGCACCGCGCACACCGGGGGAGATCTTTCTCATCGATGACGGGATCCTTGGCGTGGTTCACGCGGGTCTCGAAGGAGCGTTCTGTCCCAGCCAGGGTGGGGCAGATGGGGCTCTTCGTGTTCACTTCGACGTGACTGCACCGGGTGCACCGGGTACGGCATAGATTCCCGTGCATCTCCATGGGGCGGGCGGATGGTGGAGCATTGGGGGGTAAGGCGCGTGTGGAGAGGTTGTCAATATTTTGTGTCACGAGACGGAACGTCGCAGAGGGGGCGACGCGTTTGAGTATATCCGGTGATGAGGAAAGCAATGCGAGAACACGGTGTCCGGGATTGGGTTTCGCTTTGATTACTCTGCCAAGACATGGGTTATATGATGAGCCTCCGAGTCGGAAGAATTCGCACTCACAGTTCTCGACGGTAATGGTAGAATTGCCAGACAAGAGATGGATCTCTGTGGAAGGCTTCTGGCGTGGCGAGGAGGGTAGCATCCTGGGAGGTAGGCGAGCAATGGATAAGCTACTATACGAGAGCAAGTACAGCACCTGGGACTTACGTGTCGCCTCCACAATCCTTTCTCCCCTCTAAATGTCGGAATCCCTGCGATAAAGTAAGTATTGCACCCAATCCATAAGCCCGAACACACTCACCCGATGCAACAGATAGTCCCGCCCCAGCAAGGACAACAATATGGCGGGCTTCACGTACGGCCTTGCGGAATCCTTCGTAGTCATTAGTAGCCTTCATTTCGTGGTTCTGACAGATCTCGCCCTCCTAACTTATATTGTGGAGGCTGTATGTGAGCGTGACTGATAGTGCCACATATAATTTGGTCCCAGGCCTGACGGCGGCGCAAGGATAACGCAGACGCGCGTATACGGATCATGTTTGGATAAAACGTGATCGTACGATCATTCTGTGGATTCTGGAGAAACGTGTGTTAGCCGTAGCATAGTCATTACAGGTTGGAGGTATACATACACCGAGACGGACAAGAATGTTACGGATATAAAGACATGAAAATTAAACCAGTGGTATACAACAAACAGGGTGATAGCCGCAGGAATCATCAACCCGGTGGACAGGCCTAGATCGGTCGAAGCCGGGCCTCAAAGGCTAACCGTAACCAAAGATTATCCCGAAAACATCTTTCCAGCCTCGCCTAACGACAATCTGTGCACCCCCACCGTACTCCTGCCCCAACCACTCGAGATATTTAGCATCCACACCGCTGAGTGGACCCAGCTCGAAGAGTAATACATCCCGGGGCGTGAGCTGCACAATGCTTTTCGGTCGGTCAGAAAGTGGCGGGAGAAATGTCTCCAGCGTGGATACCTGGAACGAAGTGTGTGCGTGGAAGGTCTGGAGCAGCGCCAGGGTTGTCAAGAGCTGTCCATCTGTACGTACTGCTTCATCTCTGTCCCCAGGTTGTTGCTCTCCGTGTGGGGTGGAACCAGAAGTGGAAGCCCTGTCGCTTGACCACGACATACCGCTTGATCTCCGCATCGGCTTATTACTGCTGGATCCAGAAGGCCGACCTTCGATTCCTAGGCCTAAGCTTCGGACATGATCAGACCCGTTGATGGCAGTGAGAGTAAGGTCGTCGTCTCCTTCTAGCCGAACGCTTCCCCAGTTCGCAGACCCATTCGCAGTGGAATATGATGAAGGTGAGTTCCCTCTCCACGAACCTATCCATAACCCGGCACAGATAATGCAGACGTCTTCGTAGACTCGCCACACATCCGTCCACGCAGTAATGAGTTTCGATTTCGGATCAGGAGAAGATGATGATGATGATGATGGGGAACAACAAGAAGTATCGGCGCATTGCGAGGAATCAAGCTGAAGTATGCGATCAAGCTCGTTCCACTAGGAAGCAGTCAGTACCTTGATGGGCATTCAATATTAATTTGAGATATGACATACAAGCTTGATGTCACTCCATGCAAACCTGACCGATGATAGTCGATGCGTAGGGCCACGAGAAGACATTGCCGATGGTGGAACTGGCCGAGACGAAAAGAACGCTGGCCGAGTTGCTTTATTTGGAGTCGATGCAGTCAGGTCAATGAGGAGATCATAATGAGACGGCTTTTCAAGGAATATTGCGTCCGTAGTACAAGCAATCCACCCGCGACCAGAAGTACTCTCCTTCTGCATCCTGTCCAGATCACTCAGAGTCACCATGCCCAACACGTTAATGCCCTCTTTGCATTTGCCGTGCAGACGCCCTGGAGTGCTGTTGGGAGTCGTTGCTTGGTACTCATAACACATGTCCGCGGCAACATGACACAATATGCAGGCAGCCTGAACCGGAGGAAGGGTGAAAATGAGGATGCGCTTTCTGCCTACGACGTGCTTGTACAGAGTCAGCGACGACGGCCCGAGTATCCTTAAAAGATGTGGTAGATGGAGAGTAGGGTTACCACCTTCATCCTCATCCTGCCAAACGTTAGCACAGCATCAAGACAGAGAGAAATTGTGAATACATACCCCGTCAAACTCAAAACTCCACCCATTCCACTGTCCAGCGCCTCCAAGGTCATCTTGCCTCACCTTGCGCTCTTCAAAAAAGATCCGGGCGGGCTCCCAGTCTTCGTCGTTAGGCTCGAGGATCTCAGACACTTCCAGGCGGGTATATATGGTCGCAACGAGTTCCTTCAGGGCCGAAAGGTGTCGCCACGGTTTTGCGCGTGCAGACTTGGCGAGCAAAAGTCCAAGAGAAGACAGCCGGAAGCCTCGATGTCCCTGCTCAGTCGTTTTCCTTCGACGAAAGACACAGATGCCATGGTACTCGTCCTTGGTGAAGTAGCTGGGTAGAGATTAGTATGCGGCGCCCAGGAATTTGGATGGAAACACACATGACATCCTGCTCTACCAAATGTAGACCGCTGGGCAACGCGCTGAACTCGAGGTTATCCAGCGACACATCTGGCGGGAGGTTAGAAAGCGACAAATTTCTGGTTTTGTTCCCTTACCATCACTGGCCTTGATGCTCCAATCAATAACGTTTCCTTGGGTGGGATGGAAGGAAGCGTGGAAAATAGCAACTACCAGGGTCGTTGTTAGTGAGGGTCGAAGGCACTGGAGATAATAGAGCACCTATGTCCTGGGGGCACCTCAGCTCGGACATCGAGGCCCTCGATAACGATGACTATGCAGACGACGACGACAATAAATAAGCAGCGGAGGAAGAGAGAGATTAATTTAGGGGTGAAAATAAATCAATTCAAGTGGTTTCGTCATAATGTGCCCGATTTGGGAATGTCATCGAGAAATTCAGTGCAAAACTATAGCCGATTACATCTTGCCTTCACACGACGACGCGCTGTTCCCCCGCTTTTGCGCCCTGATTCTTGTCCGATATGTCTGAAGCTCAGCAAGTAAATGTCGCGGATTTGGATCTCAGCCAGCTGGGTGATGTCCGGAAGCAGCTTGAAGAGGTCAGAAAAGTGATTCTCAGCGTCCAAGGTTGCTCTAACTTTGAACTTGTAGGAGCTCGGCCACCTTACAAGCTCATTCGCCCAGTTGAAGCAAGCGCAAGTGAAATTCAAGACCTGCATTGAAAACATCGGCGACGTAAAGCCTCAGAACAAAGGCATGGACCCCCCCTCGTCCCTTTGCCGTATTGACGCGAGACCTGGGTCTAGATAAAACTATCCTGGTGCCTTTGACGAACTCTCTCTACGTTCCTGGTAAAATCTGTGACACAGAGAATGTTATCGTTGACGTTGGGACAGGATATTATGTGCAGAAGGTGCGCATATTTACTTTATTGCCTCGTGTTGAACCTCACGATGTCATTTAGTCGCGGGTTGAGGCTGTGAAGCACTATTCTGACAAGGTGGAATTCCTGAATAACAACCTTGTCGTCCTCGAGGATACCATTAGCAAAAAGAGGGAGAATATGACATACCTTTTGAATGTCATGCAATCCAAACTACAAGCAGAGGCGAAGACCGTTGCAAAATCATGACCAGCATCGTATAGCGCTTGTCCATTGTATGTACGTACGTTGTGAGTGGCCTACTTAATCCTTCATACCAGATAACACAACTAATGAATATGTTCAAGGCTGTCTGTAATATTATTTTGCTTCAGTGCATACCACAGCACCCTCAAAGCTTTCGATACCAGCCGAAGGTTGAGCCTAGACCTGATGATCCTCGGAACTTTGAGCTGTCTATCCTGCTGATCTGAGATCATCCAAGCTGTGTTGCAGGGACCTACAAGAACCTGCAGATCGCTGAACGTATTTAAAATACAGAAGAAATCCTGATTCTAGGGTGATTTGTGCATACAGCTAAAGCACCTTTTACTGGTGAACGCCCTACGACGGATCGAGTGTTCATGCCAGACATGGTTCAGGACCGGATCTTCCCAGTTTCCAGGCACTCACTTCAAACCGTCTCCTGCCGGAGTATCGCAGGAAACATAGTTGCGTATGTCGACTACTTATACGCCAAGGAATCTTTTTGCCATTACCTGGTGCACAACCCTACGTGGGCTCTGACCAACGGAACGGGTGATAGCGAATATAGGAACGGGGACAGAAGATACGAAAGCATGGGCCCCGGTAATGCAGGACTTCTAACTGCGGCGACGAGCTCAGCCGACGAAGGGTAGGTTCTAGGCTATACTAGGTATGCCGGAGAGTACAGGCCGTGAGGGAAAGAACTGCTCAACACTTGTGGTTCTGCGTTTCAAAATGGAATGCTTACCAGTATGCGTGCACAAATCACGCCGGATCTTTCTTCTGCATTTCAGGTTCCTCAAGTTCTTTCGAAAATTTACCCCGCACCCCGGCAGCGGGGTAAGTGTGTTCCTAAACGAGCTCCGCCCGCGAGACTTCGGGTAAATGGCGAGCGATGCGCTCCGGTGTGGGGTAGTACGTGCGCCATTCACGATTTTGAATACACTGCGAAAGGGGTAGGGACGGTAAATCTTCTCCGCGTCTCTATTAATTCCACGGTTCCCAGTTCAAGAAAGCTTAGATTAGGGCCTGAAAATAAAAGAGCCCGGTAATGATGGAATCAACTAACCGGGCTACTGATACAGAAATTGGAATGGAGATGAGTAATGGAGGTATTAGATTCAGGAACTAAGAGACGGGGGCAACGAAGTAATTGAAGGCGAGAAAAGTGACTGTGTTAATTTCCTTTGCTCGAAATAGGAGGGAGACTGCTGGCTAAACTTCAAAACTTCTTGGATGCTCACGTGTTCGCGATGGCAAGCGGTTGTTTGGCTCTGTTACATTCGGATACCGGTCACCATAGCGCTTTCGCTTGCTCCTCATCTGCCATTCAGTTATGTCTTATTTCCTTCCGCACCTTCCTTCCGGCTGGCACGTCGATGAGGCTATCAAATCCGAGGAAGATCGCGTTGTTGTGATGCGATTTGGTCACGACTGGGATAGCCAATGCATGACGATGGACGAAACGCTATATTCGGTCGCAGAGAAAGTGCAGAACTTTGCGGTGATATACCTTGTCGATATCACGGATGTTCCAGACTTCAACAAGGTCAGTGACGTTTTGCGGTAGTATTGGCTGCGCAGCTGATCGATCTGAAAGATGTACGAGCTGTACGACCCATGCACTGTGATGTTCTTCTACCGGTAAGTGCTCATTTGATTACTGGGGAAATTCCGTTGAGCTGATTGTGTCGCATATCGTAGAAACAAACACATTATGATTGATTTGGGCACTGGTAACAATAACAAAATGTGAGTTGGTCATCACACTCGACCAGGCCTTGAAATTGACCATTCTCGACCTTCTCAAGAAATTGGGCTATGGATAATAAGCAAGAGGTAAGCAACCTTTATGCATGCGTCTTTCGATTACTCATCTCCTCATCCTCGTATAGTTAATTGATATCATTGAAACTGTGTATCGAGGTGCATCAAAAGGTCGTGGTCTCGTCGTGTCTCCTAAGGGTCGGTTTCAATTCGTTCCCGGCTATTCATTTATTAATCAATGGATCTCCAGACTATTCCACTCGCTACAGGTATTAGGCGCCATGTGCGCGCCCCGGATGATGCCTCGTGGCTGAGTAACACTATGTTTCTAAGGATATGGTACCGCTGAGTTCTCTATCTCCGTCTGTCTATTCCATTACACGAATGCATCTTTTTCCCTCTTCTATGGTGTCAGTACTACCTGAGTTATCAAACTGTCGTCCGAGGCTTGCTCTGGCTTGCTCCCCGATCGACTTGGCATCCCCAGATTTACAGGCGGAGCGCAGCTCCAAAAATAACTGCCAAAAAACTTTCTTCCGAAACGTTTCGGCCTAATTTCCCCCGCGTAAGTATTCACTTTATTTATGGTCCGGTTTCCGTTGGGCACGGTTCCATATGGTCGTTGCGTTTGCCACCGACTGCAGGTGAGACTGCTTACCCTTTCCCCAGAAATGACATCACCATCAAAACCCCGATCCCGTCTTACATATAAACCGCCCGGTTCTCCAACCCTCACTTTGCCTTTTTTTTGTAACACTCCTCACCCCACAACAATTGAAAATCGACTGCGATGGCGCTCTTCTACGTGTATGTCTTCCTCGCCTGCGGCATTTTCTGGTATTTACTCGGGTTTTCAGGCAAGGAGTGCCCATCGGCGCGGTGGCCATCATGCTCGCCCTTGTGGCAAGTATGGGAGGCTTCATTTTTGGTTACGACACAGGTCAGATATCTGATATCCTTCTCATGGAGGATTTCAAACTGCGGTTTGCTACATGCGGAATACCTGACGATGCCTCCACTTGTCACTTCTCCAACGTACGGTCTGGTCTGATTGTCGGCCTCTTGTCCATTGGAACCCTCTTTGGAGCCCTCTTCGGTGCACCGTAAGTCTTTCCTCACTTTTATGCTTATCGCGGTGTTGATGGGTTGAGTCAGAACAGCCGATTACCTCGGCCGTCGATATGCCATGGTTGTCGAATGCGGGTTGTTCATCGTCGGCGTCATCATCCAGATAACCAGCACAAGCGTATGGCAACAGTTCGCCGTTGGCCGCCTTGTCAGCGGTCTTGCAGTTGGAGCTCTCAGCGCTGCGGTTCCTATGGTCGGTCGCATTCCATTGCAAACCGCCCCACCCTGATTTCCATTCTTTCTTTTTTAGTACCAAGCCGAAACTGCTCCACCGCAGATTCGTGGGAGTCTGACGGCTACATACCAGCTATTCATCACGTTCGGTATCCTCGTTGCATGTCCGTAGTCTTCTTGCATTTTGGTGGTCGCCTCATTAACTCTTTCGTAGATTGCATATCTATCGGCACACGCGATATCAACGGTGCAGGATCTTGGAGGGCTGTTGTGGGTATTGGCATCGCTTGGCCCTTCGTTTTGGCGATTGGGATTCTTTTCATGCCTGAAAGTCCTCGGTGGCTCGCAACACACGGGCATCTTGACAAGGCTGGGGATGCTATTGCGAGGACCCGCGGGGTCCCCCGTTCGGAAGCCAAGTCAGATCCGATCGTCGTTCGGGAAGTCGAAGAAATTCGGAGTAATGTGGAATACGAAAAGAACTTTGCGGGAGGTTGGCTCGATTGTTTCAAGCCGGGGAATAAGATTTTGTATCGAACACTACTCGGTAAGCTGACTAGTCGTGCGACTAACGCGTATTTCCTAATCGAGTTTTCCACAGGTATGGCGCTACAAAGCTTCCAACAGTTAACGGGCGCAAATTACTTCTTCTAGTGAGTCTTCAAACTCAATTGGCTTACTTATATCTCAGTTTCTATTCAGTTATGGAGCCACCATCTTTTCATCAGTTGGTATCGAGGACTCTTACGTCACTCAAATCATCCTTGGTGCTGTCAACTTTGTATGCACGTTTGGAGGTATATATGTAATGGAGAAAGTGCGTCATATCTACCTGATGATTTTTACCGGATACTAATTGTTATTGGCTCATAGTTCGGACGACGGATCCCTCTCATTGTAGGCGGTCTTTGGCAGGCGGCATGGTTATTCGTCTTTGGAGCAGCCGGTACTGCGAAAGTTCCTGCAGATAACCCAGGAATTGGAAAGCGTGCGTCCCTGTTATCTTCGGTTGCACCGAGGCTGATTGTGGGGCTGTTGTATAGTCATGATCGTCTCTGCATGTATGTTCATCCTTGGATATGCAATGACCTGGGCCCCGTGCGTCTATTTGTTTTTCCTCGTCCATCGCTTACTCACTCTTTGAATGCAGGGGTGTGTGGATATTGATCGGAGAGACGTTCCCCACGAGGACCCGAGCCAAGCAGGGTGCATTGGCCACTGCTTCAAATTGGCTGTGGAATTTCCTCCTCGCCTTCTTCACGCCTTTCATCGTCAGTGCTATTGAGTTCCGATATGGTTTCGTCTTTGCTTGTGAGTGTATCATCTTCTCCTGCGCATTGCTTATTGCTCATGCATTTTCGCAGCATGCAATCTCGCCGGAGCTGTGATCGTATACTTCTTCTTGTACGAGTCTTCTGAGCTTTCCTTGGAAAGCGTTGATCAGGTATGGGGCTTGGCTTTTGTAATATGTGGCCTCATGCTTACTGCGGCATCAGATGTACAACGATCCCAAGTGTAAGCCTTGGACTTCTCGCCAGTGGGCACCTCCTGGGTACAAGGACCGTCGCGATCTTGTCGAGCAAACCCGTGCAGCCGAGGCTCAGAAGACCCCCTTTGCTACAACGGAACACAAGGAGAATGCGACGCCCTCCAGTAGTACCCATGCTGCGGAAAAGGTCTAACCTATACATAAATGTTATTCATGACTTTGATGCCGTTATGTCTTTCTCCATCATTCGTGGTGTAAGTGTGTATTCTTAATAAGCTTGGCTAGGAGATGTATAGTACGCCATACACGTTAATAATGATATCTATGAGAGTTTGCCGTTGATCGCAGCAAGTCATGTTGCTTTCTTGGCCGCATAAGTGAATGTGACGACACGATATGTGGGACCAAGCCTCGGATGAACGAGTGGATGCTTTGTTTGTTTGTCGTATAAGAGAATGGATACCGATAAGAACTGAGAAATGGAGTTCTCAGTGCTACGCACGATGTTCTTTCACTTTATCGAACTCCTCTTCACTGCGGGATTGTCCCCGAACGAGGTGGTCAGCGAGCGGCAGACCAATCTCCAGAGGCGGCACAGGGGAGATGGCGATCATGATGGCCAATATCACTGTAACGCGACGTATCCCTACAACACAACAGATCCCTACAATGCGACAGATCCCTACACATGGGGACTAAATAACCAGACAAATCCCTATAACGCGACAAATCCCTACAACGGCACATATCCTTATAACGGGACATATCCCTATAACGCGACGGATCCTTATAACGGGACATATCCCTGTAATGCGACAGATCCCTCCGCAGTCGCCGATAATGCTGCCCAGGCCAGTGCCGATCATGCAAGGTGAGGTGTGCCCCTCCAATTAAGTTTGCGTTCTGAACATATTTACTAGCCTCGTACGCCGTGCCGTCATTGGAAGCGTCGTGGGCGGGGTGGGGTCGTTGTCCCTCCTATTTTTGGGGTTCTGCTTCCTTCGACGCCGTCGTCGACGACAATTGGTTGCAAAGGAAAAGGACGGAGTTTTGGTTCATCGCGATCCTCGTGATTCAGAGGAGGATACATCGACAGAGGAACATTATGTGGTGACGGGGAAGAATATGGTCAGGCTGGTTCCTCCCCCTGGTCACGGTGAGTGGGATTGCGTCTTGAATATAGACAGGCACTCACCGGCGGTGTTTTACAAATCAGCGGACGAAGGACCGCCTCCTGCTTATCGTGGATAACATGTTGCGTTATATGGGTTTTTTGTACTATTAGTGTTCAAAGTTCTACGATTTGTTTACGATGTTTTATGCCAAATTCTTTCGAAGTCGTTCAGTCCCGTGATCGGTCCGAGTGCCGATTACCGTCGCAACCATCGACTTCATGTCATATCGTCTGTTTTCTCTCAACGAGTATATGGCCCGGGTTTACAGCGACCACCACCTATGGCTCAGATAGAATGAAATCAGGAATATCATACCCGATGGGAACGAGGAAGGTGGTTCACCCTCTACTGACATACCAAAGAACGATGCCAGAGGTAGGTGTCACAAAACTAAACTCTTTAGACTGCGTTCACGTCGACGCTATGCTCGGTACTACGGTATGTATATTATATCTCCAGCCACAAGTTTCTGACTTTTCTATATGTCAAGATGTCGGATTACGCACATATATACTATCCAGAAGACACCATGAATGAAGAGGTTGGTCCGTACGCCAGAGTCTGGCATATATATTAGCATGAAACTCAGCATGATCCATGATGCGGCAAGGGTTGAAGTTTCCCGGGATTCAGTTGATGTACTTCTTGTCTTTGTAAGTCAAAGAACATCAATATACATCCGAGTCGGTGAACAGTGCGGCTGACATCATTGAACAAGCTGGTCTCTTCTCTACTATCGTGACAGCCTTTGTCATTCAAACGTTCAAACATTGTTGAACCTTCAACAGGACTTCGGGGAGGTATCCGTCTCACTGCTGTCTGAACTCGTTTTCATACAGCGTGCCGTTGCACGAGTATAGACCAGGTTCCAGAATCTCGTTTAACCCCCCACCACCATCTTCAGTCCTGTCGGTACGACTTTAAGGGTCAACGGATTCTGGCTCATCAGTCTTTCCCTGAGCCTGGTGACTGCCCTCGTTGCCGTAGTGGTCAAGCAACTGGTTACATCAGCACATGTCCATTTCTCCCAATACGCCTCGCGGTCACAGCCTTATACGCCGCTATCGATTTATGGGTCTGGAAGTCTGACACGTCCTTGTCGAAATCGGTTTCTACCTTTCCTCATGTACATCGCTCTCATTTTTTCTTTCTGCACCTCTCAACATTGTTATTGCGTTGATGGTAGCTGTTATTGGCGCTGCGTCCTCTACGCTATTCTCAGTGCTCAAACAAAACCTCGCTATCGAAATTCTCTTGTCGAGTACCCTATAGCCACCACAGAACACGTTGCAACGGATGCACTTCAGTAGCTCTTTACTGCGTCGTCAAACCCAACTGTGGAACACATTATGCTGAATTCTCTTGATAGTATTCGCGGGTGTTATAGCGAGCATTTATCGAAGGAGAACACAGACTGCTCACATTGCTTGTCTATTCCGATATTTTCACTTCCGTCTAATCTCGCCCACTTGGGAAATTTTGTGCACATCTTTCATAGACAGCTTTCTTTCCTTGAGCATCTGGGATGAAGGATTGGTTCAATTATTATCCTTTCTGCGAGGATGTTTGCCTAGGTGGTCGAATGATGCGCTATGCCATAGAGTCGAGTTGGGAGCACGGGGGTTGCGAGGCAGTGTCTCATGGGCTACCGTGTGATAGGAGAGCGATAGGATCACATTACTCAATCGTGCCATTGTCAGCTAAGACCGCCTAGCTTCAGAAGCACGACCGACATGTCGTCAGAGCGTTCGCTATCGACAGGCTGAATTGAGTAATGGTTCATGGTATGACTTCGACGATATCGCCTGCTGATCAGAGGTGGTCAACAGATGAATAGCGTTTACCTCGTCAGGACACAGTTCCGGAATCCGTACTAATTGCAGAAAAGGATCATCAGATGATTTGGGACACTCGCCGAATACATAATACAGCAAACAGGACAGGCTGTAGTCAATCAAGATCTAGCTGCCAACGACTTCGCGCTCTTGACTTCCCAAGCCTCCAACTCAGAGGCTAAAATCGCATTCTCGATGCCGACACACCCAGCTCGATGGTACATCCAATAAAGAGGATCATACTCGATGCTCCCGAGAGAGACATCACACCCACATCCCAAACACACGACCTTGTCCGATTCAATTCTGTTCACATCAAGCCAAGGCTCGCGTTGGAGGAAGCCTCGCATTTGCTCTGTGTTGTCCTCGCAGTACCGATAGAGCGGGGTGGAGAACGTTTTCAGAAAACTTATTTCGAGACCGTTCTCTGATACCATGAACGTCGCCTTTTGGGACACGCTGAGTTTCCGCGGCGTAGCGCTATAGGGAGAAGAAATAAGCACTGGCCGGAGATTAGACTAGATGAAAGTATACTGACTGGGAGCCCTGAGGTTGGATTCGGAATGGGAGAAATTCGTGGACGGCGATCATCATTCGGTCGGGGTAGGAGAAGCGCCACCTGCACTTTCCGCGGCCACAGCGGCACGGGCGACTAGTTTGTCTCGATGGAGCGCTCCAGCCTAAAGGCGAGCGAGAGGCTGTGGATGTTTCCCTGGTTGGAAACGGAGGGAGTGTTCGAAGTCCACGAGAAGCTTGCTGGGGATTAATCTGGGGATTTGTGGCTACTCCGTTCATTGGGACGGTATGAGACGTCGAGGCAGGAGTGGTAAAGTATGGTTGGCTCGCAAGTCCACTGGCATTAGCATATTGGTGGTGGGTAGGATAGCCAGGTCTGTTCATTGCGGAAGGAAGGGCGGGAATGAATGTAGCGGACGAGGGCCAGGGCCCACATTATTCTTAAATAGGCCTGTACAGAGGAACAAAGCCAATATTCTTGTCGACAGGTGGCAGGATAACAAGGATAGGGAATGCGGATCTTGGCTTAGGACAGTGGATAACAAAGACTAGTTCAAGTGCCACCATTCTTAGCTTGGTTTGTCTGCTGTGCTGCTAGCTCCGTCGATTAAACTATGTTGCAGACTGGCTTCTTGCATGAACTGTCTAGTAGTGGAGGCGGGGGCAACGTCCTGACTCCCGTCTCGCAGAAGCAATTACATATATCAATCAAGGCTTCTTGACGGGTGTTTTAGGCAACAAATTCATCAAGTCAACGGCACGCCAATAGATTACAGCCATTGTAGCATTGGTTCGGACCAGCCACTTCGAATCGTCATCATCTTCAGGTTCCCATGTTACGTGATCTCTGCCCACGGCGAGGTACTGACTGACAGAACGTTGAATGCGTTAAGGGTGAAAGGGGGACGGTGAGGTGCAGTCTTAATAGAATAAGTACCCATACGAGGTGGACATTGGGGCTACCATATATACGCTTCAATAGTTCCTCCTCTCGAGTGATAGACAGGACACCGGTTTCCGGTTAAATAATCTTGATACGCTTGGACCTGCAGCTCAGCCACGCTGTAACAGCGGGAACAGAAGGGGAAGCCGCAAACCGGCCAATACGACGGAAAACTGGATAGCCTGGCGGGTCGTACCGTTGTGTATTGGTGTTTTCGTCCGTCACTGGAACAAGAACAAGACCCAACGCTGATCCCTCTGCACTGAGCCGGCCCACAAAGGCAATGTAAACATTGCCGATCCCCTCTGAGACTGGTTCTACAGCATCATTTCGTGCAAGTCCTATTACACTGTGGTCATGGTCCCACAACTCTGTCCAGTTGAGAGATTCAACTGGTGCGCCCGTTACATTGAATAACTGGCCGCCCCATTCTTCATCCACTTCCCAGACAGCTGGTTCTACGATTGTCTCAAGGACAAGATAACCATCCGCTACCTCACCAAAGGCGTTATCCGATCGAGTCGGAGTTACGGTACAATGGATGATGGTGCAAATGTTTTCGGCCATGAACCAACACTCTCTACTGTCAACTTTTCCATCTATTGCAGCCCAACTCCACGAGGGAGCGCGGTATATGTCTGGCCTGCGGCGGGACGCGCCACGGTGAGGAATGTGCCATAGTAAGCTACCGGGAAGTTGGTGCTCCCACAGGCCTGCTAAGTATCTGCTATGTGGCCAGAACTGGTGACAGTAGTCGGCAACGCCAGACAGGGCTATCAATTTGTCTCTCGGCTTCGTGAGGTTGCGACGTGAGTAAAGTGTTACAATATTGTACCAGGCCTCTGCTGCCGTCACTGGTGTTGGATCGTTATCAGGATTGGTCGCGGGGGTAGCGATGCGGCCGCGAAGGCAGGGAATATCTTCAGCATTACACAGCGGGACAAAGTTGGGAGCGCTGTTCACGTTATCATGTTTGGTTTCGCATTCATACAGCAGGGTGTGCGTTGCGTAGATCAACTTTCGGGGTGACAAGACGCGTTCCTCCAGACACCATGCGCGCTGGTCGACAGGTTCCAACAAGAAGAATGGAGCTTTCCCATCTACCAGATGCAGGGTCCCAACGCTGCCACCAGGACATCGAAACGGGAGCAAACTCTCATTGCGGATCCAGTTTGTGACAGTTGACCGCCGATCATGTAAAAATCCATCGCTCACCTTGCCAGAACAGGCTGCGATAATGGTAATGTAGGAGTTGTGGAATATATGCCGCATCTGTGCGATTTCTCGTGCCTTGTCGTCTTCCGAGTCCTGCATGATACAGAAGGAGTCCACCCACAGAAAACGAAAACCGAGTTTATGTGTCACCATGATTGCATCCATGATGGTTTTAGGTATATTTTCCAAGGGGATACCTTCAATGTATGAGTCCATGTTCTTCGTCTTCAGACGGTTCGGCTGCTTCTCTCCCCACACATAGCTCAGTGTGACATAGTAGTCTTCAACGCCGTTGCTGACAAAAAGGCGAGGCTGACCCGGATCAGAGCAATCTAACACCCGAGTTGGCAAGCGGGTGCACTGGAGTGGAGGGCAACGTTCATGGCGGGAACACTCAACGACACGCTTCTTGATCAAATCATAGGCCAGAGCTGAATCGACGTCGAAAAGGACACCACGATCAGGGATAAACTTTGCCGCTGGATCGTCTTGAGAAAGTTTTTAATATGAGCCTTATTCACGACACATGATTATTCGCAAGCATACCTTCAACAGCATAGATCGGGAGTTTGCAACCATGCTTTTGTACCCAGAGATAAAGGTAAGTGACCCTTCCATGTCGTTCAAAGTACATCCTGGCCGGGTGCTTCTTATTTTTGGGCATCCACTTGTACGGACGCCGGTAATTGCGCTTGATCAGCCGGCAGACGAGCTTGCACCACTCGCACCGCTGTTGGAATTCAAGTAAATGTCGACACCGTTGACGTTGGATTTGTCTCCACGCAGGCGTTGTGTATGTGCACGGAGCTGACTCTGGACGATCCGGCCCAAATTGAGTCACCCAGGCTTTTTGGAACCACTCGGCAGAAAACACCGTACTCCAACAGGTCTGGCAAACCAGCTTCCGTATTTCGTGCGGCACATCAGGGTCCATAGCTGGATAACTGGTCGAAATGTTGGCCAAGTCGGATTCGTTGCTAGCAGTCTGCAAGCCAGACAAGGTAGGTAGGAGGAGGGACATTGGATGGATACAGCCGAAAAAGTCGTGGCAGCCTTTATATGGTAAACAACCCTGAGGAGCGCTTAGCACTGCTTAACAACTCACCATACTGTATAGGCGCCGTAGGCGTCCCCAACACACAGAGTTCCTAGCGTCACAGCCTTCGATCCGGATAAAGCAACCATTCTTGGCATGGGCGTGCCATTATGTAGTATGTACAGCTTGGAGATCCTGATGTCGCCTGAACTTAGGCATTATTTAGCTTATGTACAGTTCAAGTTCAAATCGACTCAAACATCTGAGTGAGTAGACAACGAATACCGCGATACATTGAGTTCAGACTATGGAGAAAAATCAGTTTACGCACCAGTAGAAAGTATTCATTTATATTCCTAGGGGGTGTTGTTGACGCCGTCTTCTTGAAGGGAATCATCACCACGGTCTAGTTGGATCAAGAAAAAAGGATGAAAAGAAGCCAGTGATGAGAAGGGCAAAGAATTCCAGGAAAATGATGAGTCTTTTCAGCAACGGCAAGGCCATGTAGAATGCGACGTCCTGGGCCGTCAAAAACCAAAATTGTTTGGGATTACCTTGCTGGAAGTAAGATCTCTGCCAGCGAGCTTCAGGCTTCCTTATCCATTCGACTGGAAATTGTAAAAAAATAAATATCCGGCACAAGAGCTCTTGCAGAGAGTCGGCAACATCCGGCTGCAGCGGCATGCGTGAGATAGTTGATTACATAATTCAATCAAATAGAAATTAATAACTTTCGCATTGATATTTCTGTCTTATCCAACCTATTCTATCGCCATGCTTGACTCCATAGAGAAAAACGCTGACATACCTCATACAAGTGGCTATATGAGGAAGGTGTTATTGCCCCGGCACGCAGGGAGCACTTGTGCATATAGGACTCAGAACCTTTGCTACATAAATGTACCATCTGGTCTTTTTCTGGGAAAAACACACTCTCTGAAAGAAGCGTCCACCTCGAGCATATTCATCTTACTTGGACACAGTCCAATGTCCTTAAATTTGCTGTCACAGTGGCTAATTGGCAGTGACCTCATTGCCATCCTGTTTATGGGGCCAGGTGTTGATATACAGCTTGTCACCCGTGTGGTTCGGTATCGTAGCAGTTGTACTTCATACCGGATACATAGTTAGGTATACGTAGCTTAGTTTGAATGTACAGGTGGGGAACTGTGGTACGGACACCGGCACGCTTCCGATGTTGAGGAGCACCGTCGGTTAATAAAACCTCCTTCCTCCTTCCTTCCTCAGAGCTCGGACCGAACGCGCGTGTAACGCATGTAACATGTCACAAATACATCAAATTTTTCTTTCTTTCTTGTTCCATTACCATGACGAACGCCATGGGACGAACCAGTATGTTCTGTCTATTCCTTGATACCTCACTGCTGCAATGGGAATTGTATAGGATCCAAGAAACCGGTTGTCCCGTTGAAATCGAGTGCGTAGTAAACTTCCAATGTTCAACGTTGCTAACAACACCTCAGAACTGAAGAAAGACCCCGGAGTGCCCCGTCTACCCGACCTCAAAGTCAAAAATGCAGCCAAACAGCGTCTTAACGGTGTAGGTTTCCAGATTCTTGGAGAAGCCAGTACTGAAATTATCTTCAAGCCAAAGCCACCGCCGCAACGACCAGACGATGACTCGATAATGGCCTCAGAACCAACGCTGTCATCACTAGCGCGTCTTGCCTTGGAAACGGTAGATGTTGCTCAAGATCCGTCGTCTTCAACAAGTGGCAGCAAGACCAAGGAACAAATGCGCAAGCATTACGTGCGTACATTGCACAAAGTCATCGACGAGAGCGATATTGTCATTCTCGTATTGGATGCGCGCGACCCGGAGGGCTGCAGGAGTCGACTGGTGGAGGAAGAAGTACGAAGGCGCGAGAGCGAGGGTAAGAAGCTGGTATTTGTTCTCAACAAAGTGGGTATGTGCCGTATTTAATCACTTCTGGGATCTTGGCTGGAATATTGTGTACAGATCTCATTCCAAAAGATAACGCTCAACTTTGGCTTAAACATCTACGGCATTCTACGCCCACGCTCCCTTTTTTGTCTCCCAGCTCAGCTCAGCATCAACGAACAAATATATCCTCCGGAACTGCGCCGGCTCTGATTAGACTCCTCAAGGCCTACAAGCCCAAAGCGAGCAGTGTTACTATCGGTGTTGTGGGATACCCTAATGTTGGGAAGAGTAGCCTGATCAACAGCTTAAAACGAAGCAAGGTAACATATTTCCTGTCGTCCTCCTTCCATTCGCCGAATGTATTCGTAGGCATGCGCCGTAGCCGCACAACCAGGCCACACAAAAGAACTACAATCAGTGCAATTAGAGCGTGGCATGCGCATTGTTGACTCTCCCGGCGTTGTGTTCGATGAGGATGACCTGATAGATAAGGGTCAAAAGAAGGGAAGCGTACTCCTAAGGAATGTGGTCAAGGTGGAGGATGTTGATGATCTTATTGCTGTCGGTTCGTCCTATCATGGATAACCCTATCGCAGTCATTGACCATCTTATTACAGTGGAGCAGATTCTTTCAAGAACTGAAAAGGAAGCGATACAGAAGATATACGATCTACCAGAATTTTCTGAAACTCTCGAGTTCCTGACCATGTTAGCTCTCAAGAGCGGGCGCCTATTCAAGGTTCGTGTCTGCTTGGGGTTTATGGTCTATCTATGTTTATGACCGTGTCTTCCAGGGCGGCACACCAGATCTTCTCGCCGCAGCGCGTCAAGTTTTAACCGACTGGAACCACCAAAAGATCCCATACTTCAGCGTTCCTCCCACAATACACCCTTCTTCGATCCCATCTACGAGTAAGTTCACACCCCCTTCTTCTGCCTAATGTTAGTATTCATACCCATCTAGTTAATGCAACAACTATCGCCCCTGGCGCCGAAAATGTTGGTCAGGCCCAGATTGTCAGCACATTTTCCCAGCCCTTCGAACTTGAGGGCCTCTTTGGGGCGGCCGACGCGGGCGCTTTCGGGAATGATGTGAATATGGACCAGGAGGATGACGCGGATGAGATGTTCTGGGACGCCAACGAGTCGTTCGATATGCAGACGGACGATGCGCCAGGAAGTAGGAGAGAGTCGCTCAAGCGACCGCGTTCTCCGTCTCCTCAGCCCCCAACACCTAACGCCATGCTTACGGACTCAGAGCGTGATAAGAACGTGCGCCAGCCGAAACGGCAGCGCAAGTCCAAGTTGGTACCATCGTATGACGCTCCCCCGGATGAGCATGTATTGCAGAAGATGGGAAAGAGCAATCCTCTGAACAGGAAGGTCCTCAAACGGGAAAAGAAGAGGGAGCGCAAGCTCCAGCGAATGAAGGATAGAGCGATCGCCGCTGAAAGAGGAGGTATGGAGATAGACGGAGAGGATCTCCAGTTTACGTTCATGGCATGAAATGGCCGTCCTGTGTAGGATTATTGTATTAGCTAGGGTTGAACATGTACATGTAATGGCACTTAATGTAAGCTATTCTATGTTATACGATGGTGTAACTGTTCAACCATCGTTCATAATTGAAGGAGATAGGGAGTGGTTCTTTCCTTCCTTGTCCCTCGTGATACTGTACCGAACCGTATTCTACGTACCCAAAATACTCACTGGATTCATCATCTATGTCTTGCGACTCCGTCATATCACCCGTGGCCATACGTACAGCTGCCGTGTAGACCTCCAGATCCTTCCTCTCGCTCCTCGTGCTTGGAGCATCAAGGAGCTCCTCGTACTGATCAATATATCTGCGATTACATCATCAGAGTACATTCAGGGTGGTGGTAGATAGAACTCACCCTTGGTATTCTGCTTCCTCTGTTTCTGATACGAAAGGCTCGAGCATCTGCTTCGCAATAGCCTCTGTCGACAACGAGTGACGATCGAATTCGGGCTCAAAAGAAGCTTTCCGAGTCTCGGTCCTCGTGGTTGGCTTCCCGTTCGGTTTCTTTGGAGTTGTGACATTCTGCGACCCTATCCACTTCCTAACGCCTTGTACGACACTGCACATACGATTGTGAATAGATAAGGATAGGAGCGGGAAAACATAAGAAGACTAACCTAGATGGTCGATGACGTGAACTCGTTTCAAAGGGACTGTGATTCATGTCTTTAGCAGTCTTCCTAAAGCCGATTCAGATCAGATCACGTAGTCAGGTATGAAGCGTACCCTGGCAATTTCAATGTGCTGTTCATCGAATATGCAAAATGTTTCCCAAGAGATGTGAACAGCAAAGGCCGGTAATACTCGATCCAAAAGTCACCCTTCGTTTTCACAAAGTCTCGCAGCTTCTTGTCACAGTCATCGATAACATAGGCAGGCTTGAGGTGTTCTGGGTTAAACCATTGCCTATAACCACTCCGCACAGGACGATGGGTGATGGCACGTTCGCTCTGGACACCTAGGAAGAGGCTGATAGCCGTTTGCTTATCAGCATCTACTGTCACATCAAAAGCTGGAAAACATGAAACAGAGAAGCGCCCACCTAACAAGGAGTTAGTGTAGAACCGGCGGATATTCTCAATGATATCCCGGGAGTGACTGTTCCAGTGAGGCATACGGCGGTAGGTTTCCACGCGATTCACAAGGGCACTTCCAGTGTATTGGAGAGCAATAGCTAACGATAAGTTAGTACGGCTGCAATGTGATAAGGAATAACAAAACATAACGAACTGTCGCCGTGATCGTGATACATCTCAGTCAGCATATTGACTGCATCAGAGTCAAACGCGAGATTCGGATTCTCAACGACCCCGAGCGCGTACAACTGGTGCCCGAGAGCGCGCTTCCCAAAGACAAACTGTGCAGCGTTAGTGCGATCTAGGCAATCAACACAATTTGTCCGGCAGATCCCATTCTGCAAGGAGATGGTACTTCGCCAGGTCCTTGGAAAAACAGATTAATTGACAGATTCCGGAAACGGCGGGTCTTACTTACTCTGAGTCGCTTTGCAGATAATGCGAATACGGTTCTGGGCCCGAATGGAAGAAACCCGTCACTTGGATAGACTCTTCCGCTATATCCTCCAAAATGCTTATGACATCCTTCGTCTTTCTGTGGCAAATTACGTCAGAACGGTAATGAAAGGAAAGGAATATCTACTCTTTGTACGCTCTAGACATATCCCACGCTCTATAAATCATCTGTTTATCCCTCGGAAGGAACTGATTGAGGTATTCGACGCAAAGGGTATATTCATCCAGTAACTTGGACTCTCGAGGTACAGGTTCCCTCTCTTTGATGAGATTGAGAATCGTTATGGGCGCGCCATATCTTTTAAAAAGGTCATCAAAATGGCGAGATGCTGCTGTGTAAAAAGGGTCTACAACATTGACTAGGTACGGAGCACAGTTAACTCAAGGTACGATCATGACAAGGATAATAGAACGGCGTACTCTCAATGGGTGGCCGAGGGGTCATGCTGTTTGTTTCTTGTGTCCAATAGATAGGAATACTTCCGCGATACTGAGTATCATGAGCCATGAGGCAGAGATAATTAGGAAAATCAGTACCTGTAGATAGCTGGTATAGTTAGGGCTAGGTCGACGACTACACTTGTTTCCTGAAGAGTTCCTTGGAGCTGGGTAATAGAACGGTGTCGTGAGTGCCTCAGAAACTATCTGCTCCGTTTCAACCTCATTTGCGACATTGCCCTGAAAGAATGTAAGAATTGAAAAGCTTGACAGAGAGCTGTCCGACCTCGTCGTTGACCCCGCGTTTGAGATAACGTGCCCCTGCGAAGTGGCGTGAACGTCTTGCGATCAACGTAATAAAGACGACGCGGCCCAGAACAGTGAGTTCTACGACAACTTAGAAAGCCGACGCGTAGACAGACGTGCGTTACGTACTAGCTTGATCTACATGTCCGTGAAGCAGGGGAAGAAGCCAATGCGGACTCGCCAAGCTGTCTGAGTGTTCAAAAGGAGCTGCAATCATGTTGAAGTTCCAAGCATATCTGTCATTGAAGGTCCATTTCCCATGGACAGAACGACTGGAGCCAGTGAGATTGTGCTGCAAGGACGAAGTTAGGTCATAGGTATAACTGGTAATGATCAATTTCCATGGTTACGACACGGCAACTGGCATGCATACCTGAAGTAGAAGTTCTTTGACATATCAACTTGCTTAAAGATATTGATGAGTCGCTGCTCCTCCGCCGCCTTCTCGATCTTTTGGTTAAAGCACACCGGAATGATCTCAGTGTTTTCACAGTGATACAGGTAGTGACCGCCGAGCAGGGCGACTACAGAACGCTTCGTGATGATAACCATGTACCACCCCGCAGTGAAGCGGACGAATCCTAGGCGTCATTGTAATTACAGTCGCTATCCCAGACAAACCTGCTCACCTGCAATCCCAAAGAACATCTTGGCCTTCCCAAGCCCTCCAGAGCTTTTGTTCCCGTCGTCGAGCATCTTGAGCATGGCGCTCATCTGCTTTCCGCTGTACTCCGCTTCATCTTCGACGACGGAAAGTTCGTCTTGACTCGTACGGTCAATCTTGATGATTCTATGCCTCGAGTCGGCGGTATTGGAAGCAATGACGAAGAACCGTAGCCTGTTCTCGTACAAAATGTACTTGTTGAATGCTGCTGAGCGTTGTATTGCGGGTAGTGGGTCGCTCATTGTGGATATCGCCACAGCCTTGCCGCATTACCTACAGAGAGCAATGCTCAGAGGCTCGTTGATTTGGTCCTGGCAGTCGTAACAGAGGTGACAGTTTGAGAACGAGCGGGACGAGCGCATTGCCGCCCATTTTCGTGACTATCGTGACCGTGACATCGCGGTGAGAGCAGGCAGAATCGGGTCAATCGGGCCGAATAAAGTACACATCGAGTTGAGTTAGAGGCGATACTTGGATCTGTCTAAGACTTTGAGAAATGAGCCTCAGTATTCGTTAATGGTCTGATAGATACTACATGGACGCTTTATCGTCCACCCTTAACTATCTCACCTGAGTATTGCACCCATGATTGATCATTGCACTCAATTGATCGACAATTATCTAGTATCACAATTCAACTTGGAGTTCAAGTTCATGTGCTACCATCACTTATTCATCAGAAACGGTACAGATGTCCTTCTTCGTGATTGATCAAAAATTTCAATATAACAATATACTCTTTGAATGATACAAGCTCATTTGACCTAGGGACGCGATTCGAACTGCTGTCAACATCTTGACAAAAGGATAATATTTTTAGGTATGATAACAGTCACGTTCAAGTCCGTCGTTCCAATAGTACGCCTTTAGCAACAAATGAACAGAGAAAAGGCAATACTGCCTAATAATTTAATAGTAATCTAACAGTCACTCAACAAAGCAGTCTACTGGAAACACACTTAATTTCGTTCATTTTGGCCTTGGGTTCAAACCACATAAGATTGTCAAGATATGCCTCCATACTCTCGCCAACTGACCATTGGCCATCCAAATATCTGCATGTACCAAGTTGGAATAGCACCGGTCGACGTAAATTTCAAGTCTGACTGAATTGCACCCGACATCTAGGGATATAATTCATTTTCCCTCTCAGCCCTTTAATAGAGATGTGTATCAAAGGGCTAACAAGTCGGTGACGACAACCTTGATACCTATATCCTCCAGACTTGATGAAAGCATCTCAAAGATCCGGTATCCAACAGTACGGCCTTCGACGACAAATAACTTACGGAGAAAAATCCAGCCTAATAGTAGTTTAACGATCGCTCACAAGTCACTTCACAAAGAATAATGGAAATAGGCTCGTCATCCGGTTCAATTTTATTCATTTCGGCCTTGCCTCCAACCACATAAGATTGTCAAAACAGGCCTTCCCACCCTCGCCAGTTGACCACTGGCCATCGGATGAATCTGCGCGTTCCAAGTCTGAACAGTACCGATCGACATATATTTCAATTCTGGTTGTGAATAACAGCCGACGGTCTAGTAGGAATATGACCCCGTTTTGCTGAAGGCATCTCGAAGAACCAGTAGTACTACAACAGGAGTAGGCTGTCGTTGCAGAGTGTCGGTTGGAAACATGACGCGAGAAAAAAGCGAAGGCTGTTTAGGACGTTACGAAGGCTTCTCAGCTGCTTCGAGTCGATGAAATTTCCCAATGTCTATGATGAACTATCAGAAAATCCAGGGAATAAAAGATTCCAATGTTATGCGAAACCCCAGAGAAGACTCTGAGTCGGGGGCGGACAGGAAATAAGAGACACTACATTCAATGCTAGGATTTGAGAACACGTATATCGCCGCTATAAAGTTCGGCAGGCCGACAGTCACTCTAAACAGGGTGCGGGAGAATAAGGAAGACGGATGAGAGCAGGTGTCAAACTTCGTATCATCCAAGACATGTCACCGGTCGTTAGAATTCAACAGAACGAGGGATTGTTAGGTGAAAAAAAACACCACAAGTCGTTGAAAATTCGAATTTTGGAAGGAACCGCTGAATGGAGTAGAATGGCGACGATTGGGGATAACCAGAGATTTGTATTGATCATCAAGTTGCTAGCACTAGTAATCCCACTAATCAAAGATCAAGTGGTGAATTGATAACGACATATATATTGAAGCCATCATAGATTCGCAGAGCACGAGAGATCCGTCGACTGACGACAACGAGGAATCTTTCCAGCCAGTAAGTCAAACTGGAAGAAATCAAGACAGAGATAATGAGCAGTGAAGAACGCAGCGAAGGGGGTGAAAAAATTTCTCTACTAACCATATGATTATGTCTTGATGGGCGCCCATAATGGGTGACAAGTAATGTCGGCAAGAATTAGCCTACTTACTGATAAACTCGACTCGGAGCAAGCGCAAGTCACGGTACATCGGACCGCTTCACGTGGGTCCAACGGCGGTCCCGACACACATCCGAATGTCCGCTCCGCCTCTTCCACGCACGCCCACGCCCACGGTGTCTCGCCGTGGCACTCTCCAAATCCTCGTAATACGTACACATCTTCTAGAAATTCCTTCCTGATCTTGTCTGCTGTAATGTCAATATTCTCAATCGGGGTCATTCCATTCAAAACGGCGAGTGATCTGGGGTGATTTTCATTATAGCATTGCCATTCAACTTAATTATATATGGTCTCGTACCAAGACTTTGGTGAGATCCTCCGTCATTCCAGGTCCTACTGGCCCCGGGTCTTTGTATTAAACGACGTCAGCCTTGGGAAATCTCCTTGAAGCTTCTACTGCTCCCTAGGATCACACATCACGCGGGAAGTACCAAGAGACGGAGAAATCTCGAGGTTCACAAGGTGGGTTCCGAGTCCGAGTCCAAGTGGGTTCCAAGGAGAACTTGTAAATTTCGACCACAAGGCACACCTACCGGCAGGCGAATCTTGACAGCCACAGCCACAGCCGCGGCCCTTTTGTACTTTTTTCGTTCAAAGGTCACGGTTAAAGTTCAGCAAAAGTTCATGTGGTGCTCTCTGGTTATACGTCAAGTCGCCGCGCTCGCTTAGCCAAACGATAAACGACTATCATTCCGCGAGTCTTTTTCTTTTCTTTTCTTTTCTTTCTCTTTTTCTTTTTAATTCTTCTCCATTTCACAGGGACGCTGATGGAATTTAGATGTTGCTGCTGCGCAGCTACGCAACCGCCGGTTAATATTAAAAAGTTTCAGACCGACGTGTACACGCGTCCCAAAGGCGTGCGCGCAGCTAGTGACGCTATCTCCGAGTCGGAGGTACACGCAAGAGGCGGCATTTAGTGTTGCTCGTCGTTCATATACCACGCCGAACCCCACAAACCCATTCACCCCGTTAGCATCGTCCTCATTGCCATCCACGCCATCCTCCTAGGCGTGATCAGGCCCTCCGTGCCTGGTCATAGAAACCTATCATCGCTGGCTCAGGCTCGGGAAATCCGCCCTGCCGTCCAACCCCATAGGCTGGTTATTCGCCGCGAAACGCTTTCCACCACCGAATACACACAGGACCCGAACGACGCCGCCCAGAACGCCGGGGCTCTCGACCCTTTCTTTACGGGATGCCCCCACCCCACAGACAATTGCAACTGGATCGGACGATCCCATCCGCAAGGTCCCTCAGGGTCGCCGGTTATTTCTTTGATTTTCGATTTTCAATTTTCGAGTTTGAATTAATGATGTGTCCGGAGGTAGAAACTTTTAACTCGAAGCGGTGTTCGCGAAGCACGCGGAGGCGGAGGCTAACCAGGGGGCGGTGGAAGTGTGAAGTGTGTACGCGTACGTCGCGTCAAGAAAGATTAGGCGACGGAATGAATACATCTGCGTTCCTCTCTGTCCCTGCGCCACACGGTCCGGCGATACAAGAGATAGGGCATGTTCATTCCTAGGACTGTTCCATGCATTGCATTTCATGCTGTCACCGAGAGATTGTAAACTCGGCGAGTACCTTTACCAATTATGTGGCGTCTGTATTCACCGGGAGGTACGCTCCCAAATTCCAATTAGTTATCGAACAGGGCTGGGGAGAGCGACAAAGATCTCGCTGCCATAGAACATATCACGATAGCCAGCATTGGATACATGTCCAACAGTCAAAACGCAATTGAAAGTCTATGAAATCAATGCGAATCGTAGTCATTTATTTAATTTATATCATATCATCTGGTAATACTAAGTACTCTAATCAACCTGCCAAAAAAGAAAAAAGTGTCCGCTAATACACGTGCGTATAAATTAGACCTGAGGGCAACACTGTTCCCACATTCTCACCGAAAAAATAAAGTTCCGCTCAGCAGGGACGAAAACAAGGGACACGACAAACAGCTTGAGATGGGGCATATTCATTCCCAAGACCTTTCCATGGTCGCCGAGAAACTGTAAACTCGGTGAGTACCTTTTGCAAGGCACTTAGCAATTCGGTGGCGTCTGTACTCACCGGTGATCTCATTCCCAATTAAACATCGACCAGGGCTGGGGAGAGACACCCTCTTAGTAGAGGAACCACTTGGCTCCCGATGCCCAAGGAGTACCTGTTAATCTACACGCCGCGGAACTTGAAGTGCTCGCTGTCGTAGAACACATCATGATGCCTAGCATAGCATACACGTCCAACAACCAAAATGTGATTGAAAGCCATTGAATCAATGTGAATCGTAGTTATTTAATTTATATCATGTCATCTGGTAATACTAAGTACTCTAATCTGCCAAAAAGTGTCCGTGTCAAGGACCTAATACACGTGCGTATAATTTAGACCTCAGCATACTAACACCGTTCCCACACCACTGAGTCACTACAAAAAATAAAGTTCCGCTCAGCAGGGAGGCAAAACAAGGAACACAACAAAGATACAAGCTCAGCTTGAGATGGGGCATATTCATTCCCAGCCTGAGGACGCTTCCATGGTCGCCGAGAGATTGTAAACTCGGTGAGTATGGGGAGAAAGACACCCTCTTAGTGGAGTGACCACTTGGCTCCCGATGCCCAAGGAGTACCTGTTAATCTACGCGCCGCGGAACTCGAAGTTCTCGCTGTCGTAGAACATATCATGATGCCTAGCATTGCATACATGTCCAACAGTCAAAATGCGATTGAAAAGGGAGGAAAACAAGGAACACTCCAGAGAGCTCGCTGTCGTAGAACATATAATGATGCCCAGCATTGCATACACGTCCAACAGTCAAAATGCAAATGCGATTGAAAGTCTATGAAGTCAACATGAGTGAATCGTAGTTATTTAATTTATATCATATCATCTGGTAATACTACTAAGTACTCTAATCGACCCACCCAAAAGAGTCCGCTAATACACGTGCGTATAAATTAGACTCCCCCCCCACTGCATACTAACACCGTTCCCACATTTTCACCGAATCACTAAAAGACCAAGTCAGCAAAACAAAAAACAGGCACAACACAGCACGTACATCACAAACGCGCGCTGATCCACGTCCTCCGGCCAAGTCGCATACCACGTATCTTTCTTGTTATAAAAGTCGCGCATCGCCGCTACATCAACCCATCAATCAGCAAATGCAAATCATTTACCCACCCAGGGGCGATCACTCACTCGAAGACCCATCCAGCCACGGCTTGTCACCATACCCGTCGTCGAACCACCCGTTCGTGCCTCCAATAGCCACGTCCAATATGAGATAAAACCCTATCACAAAACGAGATCAGCAAAACCCAAAAAAGCAAATAGAAGGCGAATGGAAGGCAAAGCTTACGTTGATCAAAAGGCGCCGACATCGACCCATTCACCCACGGATTCTGCAACGCGATCGTCTCCGATCCATTCGTGGTCGTAGACGGGAAATCTCCGAGGTCCCAGAAGGATTCTTTGATGTTCATCTGGAACATGTGGTGTAGCCTCGAGTCGACGTATATCCGCCTACACAGCAAGTCAATTCGCACGTGTTAGCTAGTAAGTGAGATGGAGAACTCGACGTACATGAACTTGTCAGTCCACTCGATGGAGTAGGTATGGAAATCATCGGTGTATGACCCCCGGCGGAGGGTCCACCAGCCGTAGGTCTTGGCGACGGCGTTGAACCACGAGACGGGTCCCCAGTTGAGCGAGCCGCGTACGTAGTTGGAGCCCCTACCACGCGAGATTAGCGAATGTAGCGGGAAACAAGAAGGAACAGCGCGTACTGGCGAGGATATGAGATACCGTTTCCTCGAGATTCCATGATGTCGATTTCGCCTGCAAGATCCAGGATGAGGACGTAAAGAAGGGTAAGGAAGGCAGGCTAGTTACGCACCGCTTAGAGGCCACTCTCCATATGCGTTGTCGACGGGAAGCATCCAAATCGCAGGCCACATCTGTTTTAGCGGTCAGCACCTACACAGTAGTAATCGGAGATAACGAACCCAGTCCCTGCCAAGGAGCTAATCAGTCTTCCATCTAGCACAGGACGACTAAAAGTGAAAACTTACCCAGTTGGAATCTTCGCCCTGACCTCGACTTTTCCGTACCGGATGCTCGCGCTGCTCCGCGTGCTCAGGCGTGCACTCTGCACGGGGTTGATGATCTGCCCCGTCGTAGCGTTGCTCACTGCGGAACACGCATCGTAGTACGCCTTGGAATCGAAATTCTGGTCAGTCCCAATCGCACTGGTCCCATCGCTCGAAGTCGTCGACGAGTCCGTATAAGATTGGCCCTGCGTGATGTTGTACGTGCAGTCGGTGATGTTGAAAACGTGGCCATCGAGGATGGCGGATCTCCCGATGCTGTCTTCGGTGAGTGTGGGGAGGATGTAGAGGCGGTTGTTGGATACGAAGGAATTATTGAGCGAGGAAGTGGTCATTTCGAATTGACCGTTTCTATAGGATACGAGCGTTAGAAGCTGCGCGGAAGAGATAGAAGGTGCTTGTTTACCCGAAGCCACTCATATCGACCTCCCGGAAGAAGACACCATTGTCGCCAAAGACGTCATTCCCGCTCGAGAAATCCTCATCCAGGACGGGGCACAAGTTACCGGTCATGACGGCGAGCCCTTTGTAGTCGAACCAGATCTTGAGGAAGCTGCCGGCGATTCCGAGGAAGGCTACAGCATAGGTTGCAAAGTACGCGATCCTGGCGCGGGGGTCCTTCTTCTCGACCCACGGCTTGTGGAGGACATCGCTATCCGTGAGCCTAGTCGACTTGGGACGCTCCCTCGTGACCTTCGTGGGGGGCGGGGTGTGGTAGAGCGTGAGAGGCCGGGACGGGGGCGAGGTGAACGCCTCCCGCGAACGAGCAAGGTAGCTAGCCCGCGGAGACTCGGACGTAGGCGGGCGACTGCCCAAAGACGAGGACGTCCGATGCAGATCAGCCACGCTGGTAGCGAGCGACGTAATGCCGCTCCGCGGCGCGGTGTCGGGGAACGGATACTGCGTCGGGAGGAACCCCGGGGGCGGCTCGGTGGGGGTGCTGAAGCTGAGCACGCTCGCGGGGGGCGAGAAGGGATTCCGCGCGGAGGACTGGGTGAAGCTGTTCGTGCGCGGGGTCTGCGGGGGGGAGTCCATCGAGCCGGGACGGGTGTTCAGGTGTGTGCGGTAGGGCGTGGGCACCTCAGGGAACGTGTCGTTCTCCTCGCCGTCGCTCTCGATGATAAAGTGCGCGTGGGGTGCAGAGGGTGACGGTGGGGAGTGTGACGCAGGCATCGTCGGCTGGGGTCCGAAGCTTCAGAGTGCACTGACGTTTTACGAATCGTTATAAAACCACGGGATACCGGACGCCTAGGTCCGCATCATCCCTTCGATTCCCAGTTTTTCCATCCAGTCGTGGCCCCGATGAGCCATGATGTTGATGATCTCGTTCCTCGAAGGAACCGATCTCGCTTGTGTACGTATACCCACGCCCTGTCAACCAGATTCGAAGACGTCGGCATATATGCTGTAACGCCGTCATCTGATTGAATTAGATGGTGATGACACTTTTATGACCCAGTGTTCGCACGCACCGTGAATAACGCTCCCGGTCGGACTCTGAAGCTTGGTGTGACTGGAGAAGATATGTACGTTTAGTTCTTTCTGTGAAAGGGTGTGGGGGCCGGGAATTTGACTCCAAACGTCGCCGTGGGCTGCAAATCCGGCCCGGGGGCTCCTGCCCGACGTAAGGGTCGGAGATATTGGTGCCCCAACACGGCTATGTAGATCACTCACCTTGATCCCAATTTGCGATCCAAGGAGATAAACCCCCGTTCATCGCGACAACACAAACAAAAAGCTATCTGGCCTAGCCGCATTCTCCAGTTCGTCTCGAGCTCACCGAGAAGTCGCTCTACTGCCAATCCGAAACACAGTCGTTTAAAGTGCACGCAGCACAAAACGTTCGTCTAGAGCCGTTGATGTCGGAGCTGGGCGGGGCGGGTATCGTATTCTTAGGGTCGGCATACAAAGTCACCGTCGATGTAGATAAGTCGCCACAGAACAAGCACCACGAAAAGCACAAAGTGCATCCGCTAAGCAGTGACTCCTGCCAGCCAAGGCCCTGTATTCAATTTTCCATTATCGGCCATGCCCTGGCATCAGTCAGATTCCAGGATCAATAATCTATAATGAAGTGAAGAACGGAATCGGGGCCCATATGGAACGCATGGGAAAACCCGCCGCCGGAGAGAGGTCTACTTGTTATCCTCCGAGCCCAGATAGACTCTCAGTCGGAGGAAAACGCCAACAGAAACGAAAGATGTCCCTCACTGCGGATACGCATGAGTAGAAAGTTAGTTATTGCGCGCTACCCCATTAGTCCAAGGCGCGGATAGGGGCAGTTGGATCGCTGATTATCAACTCAACTTACTTACGGCGAACTAGAGTGAGTGAGTGAATTGGTGAGATAGTGACTCCTCCTCCTTGCGCCGCGGTATCTTCATGGGAATGGTGACAGTAGCGAAGGCATACACACGAGGCCCCGATTGCAAGCAAGCATCTTGTCAAAAATAGCTGCTGTTCGAGCAGGCAGAGCGAGCAGCGGTCAATTGACTCGCTGCCGAAGTCTCTGCGATAGCAAAACCTTCCTGATAGGCCCTTGAATGGAAACGGAAACGGCACCAATGGTAATGGAAATGACGCCAGTGAATGTTACCCGGGGCTAGAGATAGAAGGAAGATTGAGAAGATTGCAGTTGTCACGTAGATCCTGAGGAACGTTAATACCCCTCCAGCGTCTAGTTCTGGAGGAACAAACGCTGCTCTGACAATCGTGTGTAAAGAACCTAAAGCAGGAAGCGCGTCGTGCCATGCAGGTACCGGCCCAGGATTATTTCAAGATCATTTGGCAAGTCCCAAACTCGATGCATCAAATTCGCGAAGAAACCGTGTTGGCTGGAGAGATAAGGACTTTGTTAACTCAGTATGGTAGACAAGGCGACACGCCCCGGGGGCGGATGCCGCCTCGAGAAGTACTTCACTTACGCATATGCGTTGTACACGGATATTTAGGGAATGCAAAGATCCCAACTTCCGCCGTAAGAACCACGATATCAATACGGATGGTGTGATCCCAAGTTGGGCCACAGGAATTGCGATATCAGTGTATCAGTGGCCCAACAACAACAACCCGTATTCTATCAACCAACCAATATCGCTTCTGCCTTATCATCAATTGTGTATCCGTATCCACGGCAGAATCGAAATACCTGCTGTGCCAATGCAGAGTCCGCAATACCCGCGCCAGATAATCAACCATGGCGAGTACGGCATGGGCATTTGGTCGAGGAATCGATCATGATCAGGGTGGCGGCAGACTGAATAAACGCGAACCACAGCACGGATTTAGCTAGTCAAGGGTAAGAGGGGGCTCTTACGGAAGTATCAGGATTTGGATGATAGTAAGATACGTATCGTCTGGAGACGCAGATGTCAGGGGGTCAGTTGCTCCCGACAGTCGGTTGAATCCAGACGAGTATCGAGGAAGATTGAAAACTCACATTAATCATCAGCCGTTCGCGTTAATACTGAACACAGCCATGATCCAAGTGGGCGTCGGTGAGAGCGATCGCGCGATCGATTGCCAATGATCACCCACCCATTTTGGAGACCCAACCCAACCCAAACAAGGACAACCAATGGCCCGGGACAATATGTTTTTTTTCAATTCTCCGTTCTCCATTTTTTCTCTTGGGAGTCATATTCCTTCCAGACTCCAGACTCGAGAGGCCTGCGGAGCGCCGAGAGCCTGCAATGTTCGGCTCCAGACACGGCGCGAGGTTTTAATCGACATCACTCACTCAAAGGCCTCATTGTAGCCACCGTTCGCAATTCGATAATCATCCATCCAGCGCTCGAACTCGACTCTCATATTGAATGATTCTCGTGTTTTGAATTTGACTCTCCAAATGTAGTGCCTGCAGTCATTCAAGGGCTAAAACCGTGACAGACTTCTTGACGCAAAGAAGGGGGGCTTCAAGTTGGGATGTTGTGACCGCTCTCTTTCCGCTTTTTTTCCCATGGCTATAGTGGGCAACTGGGATGGGCCGGTGGATTCGATCAGGATGGCCAAGGTACACCTGCGTGCATGCGGTCAAGCGTACCTGGCTTTTTTTGTGCCGCCTGATGCTTGTGGATCGGGCTGTCACTGCTTTTCCTGTCACTGCAATGGGCCCCTTCCTTCTTAGCCGTAATCACGGTTGGTGGACTGCTCCAACTGGCCTGATCGGCCTTTAAAGACGTCGTCCCTTCGCGGAATCGGGTCTTTCAGTTGCTTGCTGCTCCTCCGGCTTTTTTGCTTCGCTCGCTTTCTTTTTTACCTTCCCCTTCCCCTCACGTTGGGTATCATGGACTACGACAACTATGATGCCGTCCTTCATTATGTCTGGGGTCGTGTAAGTTGTCGTTATTACATATAGCCCCGTGTACCTCCCATCTTACTATTTTGTGTTAACCTTAACTCTTTTTCTAGACGCAAGGAGACGCTTGGTTCAAGCCCTCAGAAGAAAACGTAGCAGCCGGTGTCTGTCTGCGAGTCGCGCCGGGCCAATTCCGCGTGTTTCCGTACGAGAACCGCTATCTGGCGCCATTCGAAGCAGCAGTCCGCGTCCTCAACCCCCTCATTGCTGTCAAAGTCAGGAGCGCCGCCGTCAATGCCGCCCTGTCCACTGTGTGCGTCCTAGCATGGAATGATCAACTGCTCACTTGGCTCACCTGTCTATGTGTCGTATTAGGGCCGAAGATGCTGTGTGCATGTACCTCGATTCCGACACGCGAATCCAAGTACTGGATACGATGAGCCATCTCGTCCGCGCGGACAAGGAACAGTGCGGTGCCTTTCTCGTGCGTTGTACCTTTGGCTTTCGATCAGTTGATGTCTAACATGAGCGACTACAGCGTGATGAACGTGTCCTGGTCGTGTGGTCCGACGACCTCGATAATATCATCCCCCTGTGTTCGGATTTCGAAGAGAAATTGATGAAGCTTGTCTGGCGGTCCCGCGGAACCATCGCATCGTCCATTACGGGAACCTCCACGGCCCCGTCGACTACAGCCTCCGACGACAATCTCAATGCAGGGACCAAAGCCGCCGAAGCAGCCGCCGTGGCCTCGGAGGCTGTTGCTGTCGCCGTTCTCAGCGAACGCGAGAAACAGCCCGGCCAGAAAACCACCACTGGTTTTTGGAGCTGGAAACTGTCGGGCAATGACAAGGGCAAAGGGGACCCTTCGGATCCGGAGAAGGGAGAGCGCAAGTCTGCGAGGCCTATTAGGCTGTTTGGGCCGGTGTATGGAGGGCTTGGGGCAGGACTGTCGTTGTGTGAGTTGTTTGTGCCTTTTTTAATTTACTGTTTGGTCGTTCCTGACATTATCATTATTGGGATTAGACTTTATAGGAAGCGGTATTTCGACCATGATTTCCGAGGCCCGGCTTGACGGGGACTACACGAGATTCGCATTGCTCGCCGCCAGTCCGTTTCTTATCTGTGTCTCGCTAGTGAGTCGCTTCTCTAAAACTTCAATTCAATACCAAGTTCACATCTTTCTAGTTCTTCGCCCTTCAAATCGTCACCAATATCAGTTTCGCGTAAGCACATCACCCTTCGATTATTAATAAACCCCAAAAATGACCTTCCCTCACCCCAGTCTTGGCCCGGTAGCGCAATACCATGAAAACTCCCGCTATTACTCTGCTGTCGTACCGGAACCTAACGCAGAACTAGACGCGAAGCTTCCGCACGTCACAGTCGAGATGCCAGTCTACAAAGAGAGTCTCGAGGAGACCATGTGAGCCACTAGAACCCTCTCCGATTTTTTAGTCTTCTGATCCGGGCCTGTCTTCTTCCTTAGTGCTCCCTCGGTTATGTCCCTAAAGAAGGCCATGCAGACGTACGCTCGTCAGGGAGGCACATCCGCTATCTTTATCCATGATGATGGTATCCAGCTGATCAGCGAAGCCGAGAGGGAGAAGCGAATAGCGTTCTATGCTAACCACAATATTGGCTGGGTTGGGCGTCCGGGACACTCGAGTGAGCCTGATGGGTTCAAACGAGCGGGTCGCTTCAAGAAAGCATCGAACATGAACTATGGATTGGCTCTCTCTCTGAAGTTGGAGGAAAAGCTGGCTGAGCTCGAGGCTTCGGAGAAGGCGGGCACCGGCTCAGATGATGGTCATGAATCTCTGGAGGACAAAGCACTCAAGCTCGCGATCGAGGATATCTACGAAGCGAATGGTAAACGGTGGAAGCCCTGGGCCTCTAATGGCAAATCATGCAGAATGGGCGATGTCATTTTGATTGTGGACTCTGACACTATTGTTCCCGAGGTACGTCGTGACCTGCTTTGCGGCGCTTGATTGGGGCGTGACGATCTCTATTCTATTCTTTCTACCCCAGGACTGCTTCAGAGATGCCGCACGAGAGCTCGCTGAATGTCCCGAGGTCGCCATCATCCAACACGAATCAGGTGAGCCTTCAACCAATTCTCCGACCGCGCTGGCCCAGGGTTGGGTGTCTGACGGTTTCCCTTTCTCTTTTGCCAAGACGTCATGCAAGTCGCACACCATTACTTCGAGAACGGAATCACACACTTCACGCGCCGAGTGAACAGGTGCATCTCCATGGCCTGCGCAAACGGCGAAGTCGCCCCGTTCGTGGGACACAACGCCTTCTTGAGGTGGTCTGCGATCCAAGATGCGGCTTTCGTCGACGAAGATGATGGCGTCAAGAAGATTTGGTCGGAGAGTAACGTTTCCGAAGACTTTGACATGGCGCTTCGACTCCAGGTACGCCCGGACCCGGTGTCTGGTTTTTTTCTTTCTTTCTATTTTTGTTGTTTGTTCGAGAACTGAGATCGTGTATGCATGTAGTTGAAGGGATACGTCATTCGCTGGGCAACTTATTCGGAGAACGGGTTCAAGGAGGGTGTGTCGCTGACTGTGGATGATGAGCTCAACCGATGGCAGAAATATTCTTATGGTCCGTGCCTTGATTAAATCTTCCCCGATGTACGGACTGGGATACTCATTCACACATCTTTTGTTATGACAGGTTGTAACGAACTGTTGTTTAACCCGCTGGTATCGTGGTGGCGGCTCGGTCCTATCACCAAGCAGTTGCGCACGTTCATTTGGTCAAATGCGCCGGTGCATTACAAGATCAGCATGATGGCGTATATGTTTTCCTACTATGGGATTGCGGCCTCGGCCATGCTGTCGGTGCTCAACTACCTCCTTCTTGGCTGGGCCCTCGACGTCGATGGATACTACATGCACAGTTTCGAAATTTGGCTGGCTTGTACTGTCGTCTTCCCAGGCGCGGGAAATATCGGATACACGTTATTGGAATACCGTCTTGGCAAGAGGAGCATCTTGTCCTCGTTCCTCGAGAATATCACCTGGATACCATTCTTGTAAGCCTTCACCTTCTACCTTGTTAGTTCCTGAACTAATATTCTGTATCTAGCTTTTTCTTCTTCGGAGGCCTCAGTATCCATCTCACTGTTGCACTACTCGCGCATTTGTTCTCTTATAACATCACGTGGGGTGCCACTGCCAAGGTTCGTCTTATCTACTTCGTATGTATGAATCAGTCGGGATTGACGGTGCGACCCACAGGAAGTCGAACGATCCAACTTCTTTCTTGAAGTTCCCAAGATCTGGAAGCGCTATTGGCCCGTTATCCTTCTGTCGCTCATTGGTATCGCTGCGATGATCGTTCTCTCTCTATCATTTATCCCGGAAGGCTGGCGTATTCCGGGGACTTCGTGGGCTGTCATATTCCCTCTTGCGTGAGTGCTCCGGTCGGACAGGTGTCATTATGTTCTGTTGCTCATATTATCTATATCTATTCTAGCATCGTGATCTCGGGGCATCTTCTATTCCCTGTGAGTACTTCGCTGGACATGTTGTCGTGCATCGTGCTAATCTAGGCCCTTCAGATCGTTCTCAACCCGTGGCTTATGATTTTCTCGTACTAAGCTGCTCCATCAAATGGCTAGAAGGCATCGATATCCCGCCACTTATATTACTATTGGTTAGACGATTTTTGGACTCCCTGTGTCGATAGACTTATTATCAGCTTTATCTATAATCCCAAGTGTACAGTACTACATACAGTAGGCTCCGGCATCTTCTTGTTTGTGCGCCCATTATAGCTTGCCTCTTTTCTTTTTCACCCTCTTTGCGCACATACCCTATCCTACAAATTTATTTGGATATCCAGAAGCATAAAGTGGACACCGGGTACATACACACGAGATGATTTTTTAGATGTTTTGTGTTTGTTTCACACCACCGATATATTTTATGAATGCGATGGTCATATTTTTGTGAAAAAAGCTTTTGACATGAATGAGTCGACTCTGCGAATTCAGTTAGGTATTTGATTATCACGCCACCTTGACCGCAGTTTGGCTTCACGAAGGCGAAGCTGTACTGATAGGCGCTTGGCAGATCAAGCATATCCGATGACGCATACCTAGCGTCCTTTGCGCACAGATTCGCCACGGCGCCGCCGCAAGAGACATATCGGTGATGCGTCGCTTCGTACTTCCGCTTCTCAGTACCTCTTTCTTCTCACCTTCCTCCTTCGCTCCCACTTTCAACCGCCTCCGCCGCACAATAACTCGGTTTCGAGTGCCGTGCCGTGCCGAAAGCGACGTTCGGGGCTCATCAAAAGTCGGGATACTTCGTAGTTCCGATTTTATTTAACTCTGACGCAGATCTGTCAGGAAGGGGATATCATAACCCACTTCGAGGCTCTCGTGCCGGCAGAGTAACCGGCGGTGATCTTTTCCTTGTTTCACAACAATTGTTTCGCAAGATGAACAGCTTCTCTATAATGGAAGACACCCTCCGCCCCTCTCTCTCAGGTCCAAGATCTGACTCAGCGACGTCGCGTAAAGAACGAAGTTGGTATGACAAGCTGAATTTCTGCGGGGGTCGGACCCTCTTAGTAGCATCTTTGCCACATATCCTCCTACTAAATCAAAGGGTGGTGGTGTTATAAACCTCTTAAATGACTGTTTCATGTATCATCTGCCATCCGTTGTGTCGCTCCGACCATTGTGGCGCGCCTTGTAGAGGCGTTTGTGACCGACACTGCGATCCAGTGTTAGTTCCCAAAACGTAATATCATCTAGCGGTCTCGTGTTCACTGCAAGGCCCAACGAATGTTTCACGCCATCAAAGAGTCTTCGTCGACTGCATAAGGTCAGATAACTTGCCAGCTGCACATAGACATAGAAGAGGGCACAAAACTTGTACCTTTTCTCTTCGATGTATCTATCTCCTTGTCACTGTTCAAGACTTATCTGATCTGTGTAAATATAACCGCTCGCTTCTTGTTCCTGCAAGACGCCTCGTTGAAATGAACGCTTCTGTCGCCATCGATGGGTAGCGGACGCTCGTGCATACCGCAAGTTCAGTATGACGGCATGACGGTCCGAAGATGAATTGCTGCTGAGAGATCCTCACTTATCGTCAAGCAGAGCGAAGGGGGGACCATTCAGTAGGGGTGTATACAGTATCCCGATGCTGTGGTTCCAACCTTGAAGCTTAAGCTTAAACATCCAAGGACGCACATTCGTCGTCGCGGGCGGGGATCGTCGGCACTACCGCCAATAGAACGAACGACCCATTGACGTTTTTCTGATAATCGGGAATTTCCAGCCACCGTCGACATTGTTTACGTTGAAGGAGTGACCGCCTTTCTGGCGTTCTCATTTCACAGCGCCTCAGTGCGCATCTTTTGAGGGACTGGGAGATATTCGCTTGAGTTTCCATCAGTCGTCCGAGACCCGCGACAAGGAAAAGAAGGATGTATGTGATTATTGGCTAGACGTACAAATTATGCCCATGGCGTGTTGGTCGGAATGAGTCCTCAGTTCTGACAATGTATCTCGCCACGACGTTTGTTTCAGTAGACGACACCCCACCCATCTTCTTCATCAGATTCGCTAGGAAGGCCATCAAAATAAGTTTGAGCCACAGAATTCATGTTTTACCTGTCGCCGAAATCTTTGGTGAAAGAAAGAGCCCCCTTCTGGACGAGGCGAGGCATAGAGTCTCTGATCACATTCTCCGTCACGTCCAATATTCTTGATATTTCTCCAAGAGGGGAATCCTCGCCCCCCATTAAACGGATCATTAATCTCCGGAGTGGATAACTTTCATCTCCCAGAACTGAATCGAGGCTCGCCCATGCCTCTTTACCAGCGGTGGAAGAACACTGGGTGCTCTTGTCATCGAGATACAGCTGTATTCTTAGAGACTCCAGACGAGTCGGGACATTACGCGATGGTCTGAGTGCGTTCGTCCACCACCCTAGGATGGGAAGCGGATTGACTTCCAATATATCAGGAAAATCTCCTAGGTCCACGGATAGTGCACGCAGGTGAGACAAAGGAAGATCGAAGGGGGGAGGGGTGCGGCCATCAATGCATGCTTGCATGAACAACGCTGAGACGCTGATTAGCGTATCGCGATTACGGTTGAGGTCTACAATTCTTTTCCACAGCGAAAGGTTCTCTACGCTCAAATGGTCATAAGGATCGCCGTCGAATTGCATATGCATGGTGAGATGCTCAAGCCCATCGGTACGCACAGGTGGTGTGGAGTAGGTGAGGATCGTGTCCAGTAGACGTCGGGAACCCGGCGTACATGTAATCATGAGATGTCGAAGGGAAGGAATGGTTGAGGGATCACCGTCTTCATGAAGGGAAGGGTGGGGCTGGTCGCCTGTAAGGATGAGATTGCCTCCTATTGACAAAGTTTGGAGATGATGACAACCGCGAAGGAACGAACATAACTCCTGGGTATCGTCAACAGTTAAATCCTCAAGTGCTACGGTCTTCAGTCTATATGAACCGAGCCTGGTAATAATTCCCATGGAAAGATCACGGAATGACATGTTTTCCAACGACAGAGATTCGAGGTTAACTAGGGTTTTTATGACGGGCACGAAATGCTCATCCGCAGTGACACTCCAGCTTGAAGTTTTCTGTAAGTACAGGCGCTTTACGCAATGGGATATTTCTGGAGATTCTGTGCAGATAGCATGGAATCCTCGGATATCTTCTGCGTTGTCGAACGCGATGCCAGAGAATATTCGCCGGCGCGACGAGGAAAGGAAGGAGCGGCAGGCAAGAGAACAAGCAAGCAGAGAGCTGACGTCTTCTTCGAGTTCGTCGATGATCATGTCCGTCAGCTCTTGGGGTAGAGGGAACCCTGCCAGTGATAAGGCCGATAAAGTCATGGAAATTCTATCTATACGTAAGTAAATTCGCATAACGATTCACTGCGGTCAATACGGTTACTTACCAATGCTTCAGTAGCACTTTGATACAGGCTAGAGACCTCGAGTACTCGCAAGATCCCGAAATCGTCGTTTCGACTTGGAAATCGAGTTAAATTTGAATGCAAGAAAATTACCAAAAATGTGACACGATAACCTCAGCATCACGTGAAGTGACAACATCCAAATTCCATTCTTCCAAGTTGAACCACATTCGCGACGACAGTGCTGATCCTATTTTGCCTGAAAATAGAAACAATGGAGTAGATGCTGCAGTGCATGTCCCTTCCTTTCTTCTAGGACGATCAGCAACCACAAGCGCTTCGTTTCGCGTGAATGGCCTCGCGATCCCTATGAGCAAGTTCTTCCAGAACTGCCGCCGCCTTCCTACGTCCAACAATATCCGTTGGAGACATCCAATGGATAATTTCTACTGGTATGTAAACAGATTTTACTCCATGGTTTGAATCGTCCGCCTGATCCGGATGCAAAGCCGATTTAGATTCGAAGCATGCTGGATGAATTCGGCGAGTACTTTGGTGACGAACCTCTAGTAACACGACTTGAACCGCGACGCTTGACACCATGACCGCTGCTCAAGGTCCCGAACAATGACTCTCGTTTGGGGTTGGTAGATGAATGTGCAACGGAGATCATTCTCTCAGGCTGCGACGATGGTACGTCAACATTGTCGTTCATAATTGCCATTAGTGACGCTTTTTTCTAGCGGTCCCGTTCCTAGGCTTCGGGTCCTCGGGGGAAAAGGGTAGAATTATTCGTGGAGCCGGCTCTGGCAAACGGCGATGTAGCTGCTTCGAGTTGGAGAATCCGTCGTCGAAGGAGCTGTAAAGCTGAGTGACAGCATCTTTCACGAACGGATAAGAAAGGCATATTAGCACATTGACAGAAATTTGACTATCAAATCAGAGACGAAGTTAAGGTCGATGATACGGCAAAAGTGAGGAATTTTGTTCCTATTAGTCTCCATGCCTAAATTTGGTGAATTTTTGACCTAGGCTAATAATATAGAGTGACGCTATGCTAGTCGGAAATATCAACGTACAAAGAAAGGCTAGCGACATACAGATGTCAAACGGTAGCACAGGTGTATAGTCCGCGCCGCCTCTTCTTACAGGAGTTATGAATATGGAGAACGCCGCTTTCAAAGGTGACCAAATGGTGTTTCTGTCTTCCTTACTAAGGGTGATCTGACGGGTGAAGCGGCTATGTCAGTCGGAAATTGTAATGCCGAGGCAAAGAACGAAGGTAGCAATCATCGGCCAGCTGTTCACAATGAACAATAACAAGGGCGAGCAATGGATACTCTCTAAGGTAGCAGGTTTATTTCTGCCATCTCTCTCTCTCTGACTTTGGCAATAGTTTGTCCTGACTGATGATACTATGACGGGTGGCTCGGGCGAAGGATCTAACTCGAAAGGAAAGACTGGAGATGGACAACTTTGTACAGGTCCGCGTTTTACATCCACTGGTGCTGACGGAGACCTGACAATAAGGGCAGATGACGGCGGCCCCGAAGGTACACAGACCTTTTTCTATATTTTCTAGGTCTAACCTCGATGATAGGAAGCGCCGCAATTGTCATGCTGATTGAAGAATCCAAGACACAAGGAAACGTCGCAGGTAATTACACAATGCCTATGGATGGTAAGTACAGTGGTCCTTTTTGACACCAATCTGACAACGAACACAGAGAACAATATTAAGAACACACACAAAGGTGGCCAGTGTTTCCGCCCTTCTTCATGTCTAATTTAGACAGTAGTTCCAGTCGTTATAGGAGAAGGAAGGGCCGGAGACCGATATAATCTGCCGACTGATCTGTTTCCGTCCCCTGTTATATCTGACTTCAGTGATAGTTTTCGTCAAGAATGATAATACTTCAATGGGTAACGCAACTATATCAGCCGTGCAGGAGAAGGCTGGGGATATTCACGATGTGGCACTGGGTGGTAAAGGCTTTCTTTTCAACTGTTTCTCATGACCGCCGACCGGGTCTGACGATAAAAGCAGAAAACGACACCTTGATCGATAAAATCGGCACTCCAACAGGTGACGAGTTTCTTTGCATCTCTTTGTTGAGATCGAGATCGATCGGACATGCCAGGTTTGGCAATCAATCCGGAAAAGTCCGGAATCTTCGAGATGATTGAAGTTCCAAGTTCAGCTCATTGCTGACTGAGTGTAGAAACTTGTAGACATTGTCAGAAGGTTGTAGAACATTGTAGAAATAGTCTATTAGCAGTATATAAGTACCTAGAATTTTTCCGAGCTAATAATCATTGAATTCCACTATCCCAGCCATTGGTGTGCTACAACTCTTTACACTGCGCTCGTTTCAATACCTAACCTCAACAGGTTATGGGCCCCGACCCTACTATCATTTATTGACGATTTAAGACGCACAGCCAACCGCTCTACACGACTTATATATTCCTAGTCATACATCATGTCTACATCATCAGATTCAATCCCATCATCCTTATTTCGCATTGAGCTCTTGCGGGAAGACAACTGGGTTCCGTGGAAGCGTCGAGTGACAGCTATACTACGAGAACGAGGTCTCCTGAAGTATGCAGAAGGGGTAAAGACAAGGCCAGTGCCTGTAGACCCCAAAAAGCTAACAGCAGAGGAAATGAAGGGTATGCAAACATGGGATGAGACAGATGGGAAGGCGCAGACACAAATCGAGCTTACATTGAGTGACTCACAGATGATTCACATCGCTGGAGCCAATACAGCAGCCGAAATGTGGAAGCAGCTAAAGTTAGTGAAGGAAGCTAGAGGAAAGCTGGGAATACTCTCATATCGACGTCGCCTCTATCGTACGACTGCAGACGAGTCTACTGACATAGTAGAACATGTCACTGAAATGCGACGCATCCAGGAGGAGTTAGGCATGCTTGGGAGTCTTGTTTCGGATGAAGACTTCCTAATGCTGCTGATAACTTCATTACCTGAATCTTGGGACCAATTCACGACTGCATATCTCGGTTCTACTGGTAACAATCCGACTATAACATCTCACGAATTTATAGCCATCATTTTGGAGGAAAATAGGCGTAGATTGGAGAAGTCAGGAGGCAAGGAGAACGCACTATATAGCCATGGGAGGAAAAATCCATGGAGGGGGTCGAATGTGTCAAAGAGAAGTGACAATTCAGACCAAGATACTTGCAGGAATTGTGGAAAACCCGGACACTATGCAAAGGATTGCTGGTCCAAAGGTGGTGGATCCGAGGGGAAAGGTCCAGGAAGACTAGGAGGGCGAAAGAAGAAGAAGGATAGGTCAAACCAGGCGAACGAAGCGAGCACAAACCAAGACTTGACTGATAACTGCTATAACTTGCAGCCCAGCTCGAAATTTTCGAAGGAAGATTGGCTTGCAGACTCTGGAACTACGTCGCACATCTGCAATGATATGAATTCATTCGTTGACCTTACTTCTCTGACGGAATCCTCAATCAGTGGGATAGGAAACCAGTCGATTAAAGCCCTAGGACGAGGAACTGTTGTTTTGGAAGCAAAGGTAGGCAAAGAAACTCGCATACATCGCCTCAAGGACACCCTATATGCTCCAAATGCAGTAAACAACCTCATATCGATTACCCGACTCGACGACGCAGGCCTGACAGCGAAATTCAGCGATGGACAAGTGGTATTCCATCGAAAGGATGGTACAGTGCTTGCAGAAGGGAAGAAGGTGAACCGGCTTTATCTCATGAAGATGCGAGCCAAAACGAACCCAGAGAAGTCACACATTGCTAGAGGAAGTGTAGACACTTGGGATTCATGGCATCTTCGATATGGACACCTTGGAAAGAAGGGATTGGAGCAACTAGAGAAGGAAGGTATCATCTCTGTTGACAAAGACTCACCACCGCTATCCCAATGCGAAGCATGCATTCAAGCGAAGCAGACACATCGTCCATACCCTCAGGAGGCAAAACATCGAAGCCAGGAGCATGGAGAGGTTACTCACTGCGATATTTGGGGACCTGCACGAGTTGCTTCACTCCAGGGATCGAAATACTACATTGCATTCACAGATGATGCGATCCGCCACTGTACTCCGAAGTTCATGAAGCAGAAAAGCGAGGCCTTGGGTAAAATGAAGGAGTATATCACCTTTATTGAAAGGCAGTATGGTTTAGTGCCGAAAGTCATTCGGGTGGATAATGCGATGGAATTGGTGAGCAAGGAAGTCAAGATTTGGCTGAGAGAGAAGGGAATCAAGCTGGAAACCACTGCTCCCTATGCACATTCATCAAACGGAGTAGCAGAACGATTCAATCGCACTCTGATGGAGCTTACACGAGCCATGCTTATAGGAAAAGGACTTCCGTCATATCTGTGGGAAGTAGCAGTGGAATATGCTGCTTATATTCGCAATTTAGCACCGTCACAAGCGCTGGGTGGAAAGACGCCAGAGGAAATGAATACAGGTGAAAAACCTGATGTTTCCCACCTCAGAGAGTTCGGATGCGATGTCTGGGTCTTAACGGAGGGCAAGAACTTGTCAAAACTCGAGTCTAAGTCACAGAAATTCACCTTTGTCGGATTTCTGGACGGTCCAAAGGCAATCCGCTATTATGATCCCAGAACTCGATCCATACGAGTATCAAGGAACTTTGTATTCGCAGAACCACCCAAGACTGCAGATATTGCAAGCACGGATAAGTCGAAGCTCGAGGGGGAGAATAGGAGTCAAAACGACCCTCGACTCACCCGAGTACCTCAAGAACCAAATAGCGAAGAGGAAACGCAGCAGCCAGACACAGAAAGTCACTCCAGGCCCACAGAGATGAGTTCCAAGCATCCAAGCGAGATACAGAAGCCATCTGTACCATCAGCACGATCCACTAAAGCTAATGACACGACTTTGCAAGAAGAAAGACCCCGCCATTCAGCCCGAAGTTTACCAGACCACAACTACAGAGCTCTCGGAAATCCTGATTCCAGACTTCCACCAGCACCCAGGGAACCCAAAACACGTACAGAGATGACTCCAGAGCAGCATTTCGCAAATCTAGTACAGAGTTACCTAGCTGGAGAAGGAACTGACTTTGATGATGTACCTCACACCTTAAACGAAGCCAAAGCATCAAGGGAATGGCCAAATTGGAAGGAAGCCATGGACGAGGAGATGAGCATCATAGAAGCGATGGAAACATACACCATAGAGGATTTACCTTCAGGAAGATCTCCTATAGGTAGCAGATGGGTTTTCACAAAGAAGTTCGACGAGAATGGGCATGTTTCAAGATACAAAGCAAGGCTGGTAGCACAGGGATATTCTCAGATCCCAGGAGTCGATTATTTCGAGACTTTTGCACCAGTAGTACGCCTAGAATCCGTCAGGGCAATATTTGGAATTGCAGCCATAGAGGACCTTGAAATCGCACAGATGGACGTCAAAGGAGCCTATTTAAATGGCAGACTTGAAGAAGAAATTTATATGCGGCAACCAGACGGATATGACGATGGTACAGGCCGTATTTGTCGACTGCACAAGACGCTATATGGTCTTAAACAGTCAGGACGAGAATGGAACCGAGAATTTGACAGAAAGATGTCGGAAATCGGATTCTCCAAGCTACAAGCTGACCATTGTGTCTACAAGCGAGTTAACGAAGGCAAAAGGACTGTAATAACAGTCTGGGTTGATGACTTGCTTATTTTCACGAAGACAGTTGAAGAACTCGAGGCAGTAAAGCAGCAGTTGAAGGGATTATTCGATGTGAAGGACATTGGGGAGCCAGGAAAGATTATAGGCATTGAAATACGAAGAAATCGCGAGGAGAAAACGATATCCCTCTCCCAGAAACAGTATATAGATGGGATACTATCTCGTTATGGCCTTCAGGACGCATCCCCAGTCACCACACCACTTGACCCAAATGTCATACTGCACAAGTGCACCGAAAAGTGTCAAAATCCCGAAGTTAGACATGGATTTCAGTCTATGATAGGTTCTTTATTATACCTAGCACTTGGGACTAGACCAGACATTGCATGCGCTGTACAGACTGTTAGTCAGTTTGCTTCGAACCCAGGACCGGACCATTGGACAGCCTTGAAGAGAATCTTCAAATACATTGCAGGGACTCGAAATTATGAGCTGGTATACTGTTCAGAAGAAGGAGATGAAGTAATCAGCCATGGTTTCACAGATGCGGACTTTGCTGGCAATCCAGATGATAGGAAATCGATATCTGGCTACGCTTACTTTGTAGCAGGTGCTGCCTTCGCATGGAGCTCGAAAAAACAGTCTACTGTGGCGCTCTCTTCAACAGAAGCAGAATATACAGCCCTTGCACATGCAACAAGGCAAGCAATTTGGAACCGGAATTTATTCACTGAGCTAGGGTACATTCAAGACGAAGCTACTGTACTCTATGAGGACAACCAATCCGCTATTGCCATTGCGCGTGATCCAGCATATCATGCTAGATCGAAGCACTTTGATGTGCAGAATCATTTTGTCAGGGAAAAGATTGAAAATGATATCATTGAGCTGGAATATTGTCCAACTGAAGATATGATTGCAGATATCTTTACCAAAGGTTTGCATCGACCCAAGCATGACAAGTTTACGAGGGGATTGGGACTTTACCAGCTTGAGGGGGAGTGTTGAGATCGAGATCGATCGGACATGCCAGGTTTGGCAATCAATCCGGAAAAGTCCGGAATCTTCGAGATGATTGAAGTTCCAAGTTCAGCTCATTGCTGACTGAGTGTAGAAACTTGTAGACATTGTCAGAAGGTTGTAGAACATTGTAGAAATAGTCTATTAGCAGTATATAAGTACCTAGAATTTTTCCGAGCTAATAATCATTGAATTCCACTATCCCAGCCATTGGTGTGCTACAACTCTTTACACTGCGCTCGTTTCAATACCTAACCTCAACACTCTTCATTGCTAATTCCGATGATAGTTGGTATCGAGATCGACGATGGTCTAGTACCATCAGAACGACGGACAATGGAGCCAGGAGGTCAGTGCCATGTCATTGTTCCCTTGGCCATCTAACGATCACAAACGTAGCCCTGTTTAACTACGAACTACGAAACTATTCAGGAACTTGAGAAACGTATCCCTGCAGAATATTTTCCTGATATACTCCTCGTCAATGACCCTTCCAATGCTACTACCTGACCGTCGGCCATGTTCGCTGATTATACGCTATAAACACGTGTGGCCAAAATTGGAGCGCAACAGCAAGCCGGCTGCGCTCTTTAACAATGACCTTCATTACTGTTCAATGTTCCACTGGACACCGACCAAGGAGGCACGTTGCCGGTGTCTCTCAGCGAATCGCTACGTTCAACCTTTCAGGTGCACCAAGCCTCGGCGAGGACAGTCATTCCGCCGTCCTCAAGGCTGCCCCACTCCCCGATGCCTTTAACAACGCGGACGGACATGTGTGTTTCTGTAGCTGCGAAATTAGCGTCAATCAAATGTACTGATCGGGAGCTGCTTGACAAGAGGGGCGCATGTACACTGCGTTCTCCAAACACCTTGAGGAGAGCTCCTGCGGCTACAACTTAGTAGTCCCGATGGACCACCTTGTTCCCGTGGGTGCTTGCGTTTCCGAGACCTTTGGGTACTATGTATCGGTGTAGGAGGGAAAAGAAGCGGCGCGGAGACGAAAGGCACTGAAGAGGATCAAGGAACTGGTGGATGGAAGACGGGCACGAGAGGCGAAGCGAGAAGCCAAGAAGAAGGGTGTAGATGGGGCGGTGGAGACTGGAGAAGCTGCCGATGCAAGCGTGAAATTCGCGGAAGAAGAGGGCAATGACGGTAGTGATGATGACTTCTGCTACTACTACTACGACTGTGAGTCACCGTCACCACGGGCCAAAGAAGTTCGTTCCTCCATTCTCTTACTCGAAGGGTGCGGTACGCCTATCGAACCGGAACAGTTCGCAGAAGATGAGAGGTATTCTGGCTTCATTATGCAGGTTGCTTCTTGTCCGTGCTGATGGCGCATCTTCGGATCTAAATACTTCTCACTAGTGCTCCGCCTCCATCATGCAGAGTCTGTGCAAAACTCGCTCTACGCACGCAACTTTTGCGACAGCCTGATCCTCTCATTGTGCGACCGTCGGAGCGATCGCTGAGGACGCCGAGCTTCAGGATCGTTGATTCTGGGAGGGAAGCGTCCGTATAGAGAGAGAAAGCTTGGCGTAAAAGGAGGAAGATCAGGTCCACCAACCGTTCTGACGAGAGAAGAAATGGCTCGGCTCAAAGAGGCGGAAACAGCTTGGACAATCACAGAGAGAGTTGTTGGTTTTCATAATGCAAATATGAGACACGGAACGTGGAAAGCCATGGGAACAATGGTCGTGGATTATAGGCTGTAAAGTGTTTTTGTACATGTTCTACCGTATCATAAGTTGCTCAATTGAAACAGTGTAGGTTCCTAGTTTATCCGCTGCAATTTTTGGTAAAGATTCGGATGATACATCGCCTCAACAAATGATGTGGCAGTTTTCGAAGCAGGAGAACAGTGAAGGGGAGATGGTAAAATGTCGGGAAGGCAGTGTTTCATTGATCTTCGAAGTTCTACATATCCTGCCCTTGTCAAGAAGGAACTATTTACGGACATTCATAACTTTCATAAAGGCTCACAGGGGAATCGAACCCCTGCGAATCGACCGCGAGCGCGCAAAGAGGAGAAGGAAGAGAGAAATATAAGTATGGAAGAGAAATCGAATCCAGGTCCAAGCAATGCAAGACAGCCCCGAATGTCCCAAGGAAACCAGCCAGAAGCCGGAGAAAGAATAATGTCCCAGAAAGTTTAAGTACAAGAAACCCCAAGAGTTCCAAAGAAAAGACACAATATTTCGCGATATCCAAGAGAGAGAGAGATCAGGGAACAATACGTTGAATGAAGGAACGAGGGAGGAAATGAGTCCATGCCAAAAACGGCGAAAAGATAATTAAAAAACGAAACGCAAAAAGATGGTGAGTGAGGAATGTCTAGAAATCCAGGCAATCAAGTAAGAGAGAGATGGAGCAAACCAAATCGAAGAAGGAAGAAGGAAAAGAAAATTGACGTCCCCGAGCAAACATGCAAATCATGAGAGTGTACGAAGAGAAAGTGACATAATCAGGCGAAGCGCACTGGCACTCGGAAGAGTCCGAGTCAGCACAGGCGGCTGCATCGCTAATCGTTGATGTGGGACGGGAGGAGAGCTTTGAAGGATCTTCGGAGACGGCTGCACAAGGAAGCTGAAATCAATACCCAAACCCAATTCAATTAGTGAGGTGCGAGGATGAGGCATCGTCGAAGTACAGAAAGATTGATTGACGTCCTTGATTCTTGTGGTAGTGTTGACAAGTTCGGCGTCCGCGAGGAAGAACCGATCAATGTTGCTAATCTCGGCGCGGAGTTCTGGGAGAGCGATCCTTTTTGAAGGCGTACGTCGAAGACGCGAAGCACGACCTTGTTGAGGGTGGGGGTGATAGAAAAGATTTTGAGAAAATAGTTGGGATTGCGAAGGAAATAGTTAAAGCATGGGTCTGAAAGAAACGTGCGCTATTGAGTACATTCAAATTTCATAGCCAGGTGCTACGTATAAATAGAGCTCCCAGAGGAATCGAACCCCTGAAGACCGACCACGGGAGCATGGAAAAGAAAGAGATAAAAGAGAGCAAGGAAATCAAGAGTGAATCAGGAAGAATCAAGACAGAGAAAGAGAAAAGAGTCCAAGCAGCATAAGATAACCATAATCCCGTCAAAAAAACAAAACCCCATAGTCCCAAGAAAACGAAACAAGTAAAGCCCGAAACCCAGGAATCCCAAAGAAACAGACGAAGTCCTCTAGAAATGATGAAAAAGACGTAGAAAGATGTAGTTCAAGTCAATATGAAGTCCCAGAACCCGAGATGAAAACCGGAGCAAAGAAACCAGAAAACAAGAGTCCGAAATGTAGAGAAAGGAAAAGGTAGGCGAAACTGTGTCCGACATGCAAAAGAGAGATAGAAAGAGAGAGGTGAAGAAAAATAAAGTACATGAAAGAAAGAAATAAAGAGATTCAAAGTCCAAACGATGAAAGAAAAGCAGAATTAAATGAAAACGAAACCCAAGGGAAGAGAAACCGAAAATGTCCGTGCAAAATCCAGGCAATCAAGTCCGAGAGAGATGAAGCAAAATCAAACTGAAGAATGAAAACAAGAGTGGAAAACAACGTCAAAGCACCGAAAGCAAGCAAGTAAGCAAATCATTGTGAGAGTGAACGATCAGGAGAAGACAAGACCAAGCGAAGCGCACCGACAGTCGCACGGGCCCGAGTCAAGATAGGCGGCTGTATCGTGGGCCCTTTGTGCGGAACGGGAGGTAAGTGTTGAATGATCCTCGAGGACTCCTGCAGAAGGAAGCTAAAATCGATACCCAAGCCTAATCCGATCGGCGCCGCGCGAGTGCTCGGACGAGGCATCGTCGAAATGCCGAAAGATTGGTCGACATCCTTGACTCTCGAAGGAGCTTTGATAAGTTCGACGTCCGTGAGGAAAAATCTATCCATTTGGCTAATCACGGCGCGGAGTTCTGGGAGGGCAATACGTTGCGAAGACCGTAGATCGAAAATGCGGAGCAGGACCTCGTTGACGGCAGGGGTGATAGGAAAGATTTTGAGAAAATAGTCGGGGTTGCAGAGGAAATAATTGAAGCATGGATCTGAAATCTTAGCAGCGAGCCAAGGGTTTCGCCCAACCATCATATTGATGAGGACGACACCTAGAGCCCACACGTCGCTGCTCCTCGTTGAACAGGTGGGGGATTTGAAATCCTCGCCCAAGCATTCTAATGAAAAATATGATTAAGAGGGGAATAGAAGCCACTAAAAAGGAGGCTCACCAGGACTCTTGTACGGTAAGGTGCCTGCCCCCCGCAACGCGTAGTCGTCTGCACAAGTTGCTAGACCAAAGTCAGCAAGGAATACCTGCATCCCATCTTCCGAGCAAAGGATGTTCTCAGGTTTGATGTCGCGATGGAATACTTGATTGTTGTGACAGTGCTGCACAGCATCGATGACCTGAAGGAAGACCTGCTTCACCAGTGAGTCGTTGCGATAAAATACCTTCTTTTCCCGGATGGCGTTGTGCAGCTCGCCACCAGAGCAATAATCCATGACCATAAAGATATAATCTTCTTCGACCCATGTAGATCGGTATGTGACGATATTAGGATGTCGAGAGACGATAGCATGCGAAACGATTTCCTTGCTGACTGCTGTAGCCCTTTTAGGATCATCAATCTCGATACATTTAACAGCAAAATAAGAGAAATTATTGATGGCCTCGACGTCTAGGGCCTTGTACACCTGGTCGTAGTTACCAGAACCGAGCAGGTCGACGAGGATGAGCCTCCCGTTAGCGATGGACCGGCCGACGAGGTGGGGAACCCTGCTGAAAGGCATAGTATGTGAAATATAAAAGATATGTGGAAGAAGCAGGGATATAACACGACTTTCAAAGTCGAGAAGATGGTGGTAGGAAGGAAAGAGTAGATGGGGAAGCTCCTATTCACGGGAACGTGATATCGTCCACACTCTTAGACCCTCAAAAATATTCGGCAGCACCGGACCAGGACAAAATGTACCGCTTAGCCCAGCACTGCAGTTTTCTAGTTCCCTAGCAATTTCTTTCGCTATCCAGTCAACCCAAGCACGCGTATCCTTGTGCCCGTTACAATGTGAACCTACTGTTATCCATAAAGTTTAGCGCCTACTAGTCTTCATCTACTGTATGTCCAAAATTATGATCTTCGATAGAGTACCAATTGGCCAAGGGGCATAAGTGGCGAGCCGGATATTATAGCCTGCTTCATAAACAGGATGGCGACGAGAATGATGATTAGCCACAGCGGCCTTGCAAATTCAAGGATGGTGGACTGCCTCCCAGTAAGATGGGTATGCCAGAGATAGGGTGCTACTGTTTGAGAGAGCGTTCTTTCTTTGCTTATGAAGAAATCACTAAAGAAGGCGAGATGAAGTAAAGTTAACAACGCCAGAATATTTATGTAATGTGAGCAATTCGTGCTTGGTACACCTATGCTAGTTTCATATAAACGTGCTGCGTATGATGACCGGGTCTTTCCCCATCCTATCTCATCCGACTTCTCCAAGTCTGGAATGAAGCCCAACGTCCGCGTCCAAGCAACTGGTGGGCGTAAGAATCTATTTGCATCTATGGTCGCATTGCGTAGGACCCTCTCGATATTCTCTTCACTGAAAGGACGCAATTTATGTTCACCTTTAAAAGCCAGAATCTGGAGCATTGTGAAATAAGTATCACTGCCAGCCAGCTGCACAAGCACAAGTCTGGTGCGACATTTACTCCACAGCGGGCAGTGGTCCGGTCACAGGATTTGGACGAAGTGAGAGGCGGGAAGCTACATAGACATTAACTTCATAGGCACAGCACAAGAAATAAAAGATGATGCAGTGAGAGCAGAGGCCAGATTTAGAGACCGAGTATATGCTATATCGTCCAGAGAGAAAAACGCTGCTCATTTCGAAGTGCTGGACGCGGGAAGAAAAGAGACAAGATATGTAACGGATATAGCCCAAGGTTATTAAAGCTGGAAACCAAGGAATAGAGCTGAGAGATTGCGTCAAACATAATCTTGTCCGAGATAAGAATTCAAACACTGGTAATCGGACGAGCCCAGCATGCAAAACGTTCTACGTGCCGAGCGTATAGAGTCTTTGGGTTAAGGAGGAGCTGCAGTACCGATGAAAGGGATCCAGTGCCACGCTCCTCAGGACAGGACAGGAAGTCTAAGAGGAAAGAGCGAACAGATGTCGTTGTACGTTCAAAGGGTGTTTTGGAGCTTGAGACAGATATGAGAATCCTGGACTCGTACTTTCGGCAAAAAAAGTAGTCTGTGGTTCGGAAGCAGGAGGGAGGATGGATCAGTGAGCAAGCCTTGAGCGCGGAAATATCGAGGAGGAGATGGATTTATATTTCATCCAGTATATCTTGAGGTAGGCCCACAGCACAAACGTGTCAGTTGGATCAGCAATGGCACGGTCCGGCTACTACTAGGCCTTGGCATTAAGGCTAGACAGCTCGTAAGTCGTCCCCGAGTATCATAGGCAACGGGCACCGTGGAGAGCAGGTTGCGGACTCGTATCTTGATTCTTGAAAGTATCGCCGTCGAGGAAAAAAGGATAATAATATTGATAAAATAGACCCCAGCGTGACTCGAACACGCGACCCCGAGATTAAATGATGCTTGGACCATTGCGGTAACCGCTGCAATCTCATGCTATAACCACTTAGCTATGGAGTCTAGCAGCGTTTGGCGAGTAAGGATATCAAATCAGCTGAGCAAATGAGCAACTACGGAACGAGACCACAAACAAACCACATATAACCAGTAAACTGAGACATTGACGAGGGCATTGCGGCAGTAAAATCTGCGATGTTAAGAAAATATCATGGTACAACAGAAAAATTACAACTTGAGAGCCAACAATGCTTTCACTCCCCCTAGGAGTATTTCTTCATGTGAAATAGTTTTGGCAGTTTCGCAAGCACATTAAATTCCAAGCATTGAAAATTCTCATTCACTGGAAAGCGTTATATCAAGGTATTCGGGAGTTAATGCTCTTACGCTGGACAAGTCGATCAAACGAGAGATCCAATGAGTCTGCCACACCATCGAAGCCCTCAAGCTAAAGATACTCCGTCAGACAAAGACTATCCCTGCTTTGAACTTATTGATCCTCTCATATTTGTTATACCTGTTCTCGACGGCTTATGGACTATATTTGCTACATGCTTCGTCGTCACTCTCGTTCCATTCCGCCAGAACCTAACAGAGTATTACCGAAGCCGTTATTGTTATTTTCTTTGCATGGTAATAGGAAGATACGATACCGACCAGCCGGCCGCTGAGCAAAAAGGAAAATGTTTAGTTAGACGAAATAACAGTCTTCCATATGTCCATGGTATTGTCGAAACAGAAGATAGAATAGAATGGACCGAAGCAAGCATAAAACTAGTTCAGAGGAACCTCAGTGGTCACGGGACTTCCTAGGGCGAGAGTTTCAGATACGTGAAAGTATCGTAACAACAAATTCACCTGTACTCTCCCTCTGCTGCAACACTTAACTCCTCAATTTCACCTTGTACGCTCGACAGTGCCTCGGCTGCGGCTGCGAAGAACATAAGCTGTGACTTGGCAAGTTCATTGAGGTTCTTGAGGGGCTCCGGCTACGTAGTGGCAATGAGCGGGGTAAAAAGCAAAGCGAGAATAAGACTGACGTTCTCCAAAACCGTCTTCATCAGAGTGATAGCCACCTCGGTCTTCTGCACTAGATCATCCTCCGCATTCTCGACCTCCAGTCTAGCATGTTCCTGTTTGGATGGGTTGGCATTCTTCAGTCTGCAGACACCAGTCAGACATATCGCCAAAAACGACAAGATGACGACGTACGTTTGCTTAGCAGCATCCAGCTCCAGTCGGCTAACTTTGACTGCCTGCCGCGCCCTCATCGCAACCTGGATTGAGGTGCTCAAGGTCGTTTGCCACGGGTGGAGGAACCCTACACGGATGCTCTCGTCCTGCTGTAGTCTTGCCGTCGCAACCTTGTCGTATCCTCCAGCATAAAGAGCCAGGGCTCTCCCTAGCCTGTCCTCAGAGCCTAGCCCCTGCGCCGCACCCGTCGCCGCTCGTCCCAATGCATGCGGAAGCGTCTTGTGCTGAGCCTGGGGAGCTACAACGGGTGCGGGAGTTGGCAAATTGGTTCCCTTGAGGTTGTTGGCGGCAAAGTTGGTCAGACCTGCACCGATGGACGTGGACAGCTCAGAAATGGACTCTTGGATCTGGGTGGGATAGTCATAGCCTTCGTGCTCATAGACTTTCGTTATCCTGCAAGGTAATCAGCATCAGGGTAAGAATGGATGTTGAATGACTACTCGCTTGAGCAGGGCAATATGGGCATTCCGCAGGGAGTCGATGCGGTTCTCGAGATCCTTGTACTCTGAAGTGCATCACTCATTGGCCGTGGTTCTATCGTGTCACTAACACAGACGCTCACCCTGTGGAAGCTCGGTAATCTCCTCCGGCGCTACCTGGCCCAGTCGTTCCTTCGTTGCCTGGACGCTCGAATTGAAGCCCTTGGCAAATTTATTGGCACTTTGTCCAAGATTGAGGCTGCCGATGCTTGATTGAAGCTTGCTCCAGCCTTCCATGGTGGTGGTTGAGGTACAAGAGGTGTTCGCAGCTGCGTTGCACCGCCACGAAGCGCAAGCGTGTGAAATTTGCCAGGCTCCATTTTTCTATTCTTAGTCCACATCCAGTGACTTGAGACCCCGGAGTATACGCCAAGATCCAGGTCACGATTCGGATAGGACTTGGACAAATTGACCCTTGAACCCGTGTCTAACATTCCGACATTTGGGGGCAACCGTCGCTGAATCCAGATAGAAGTTCGGACAAATGTTGAACTTTTGGAGCAAATTTGTCTACGCGCCGGGAGGAATTCGCATAAAATAAGACATTTTCCGTTCGGACAAAATGCAACAAATTTTCAGAAACTGGACTAAGTAGTCCGGGTCCCCACAGTGTAAAGCTCAGGGTATGGCAGCCTGCATATAAAGTTCGGACATGGGAAATGGGGAAAATCACATAAAAATCCTGTACAAAAAGCTGGAATATCTAAGACTATAGCAAAGTGAACGTGCGTGGAGGTCAACGACTATGTTTGCTCTCCTCAGGCTCATCCTCGCTCACTTTCACTGGGTCGTCGTCAATCTCGGCTCGATGTGCTGAGCTCGAAGCCTGACCGGCCTCAATAGTCTGTTCTAGTTGTCCATTCTTCTTTCTCTCGTCTCTTCGAAGAAGGAGCTGTATGAGAAGAGTCCAAAGAACTGCGAAAAGCACCGTCAGTGATCTGCTCCGGATCAGAACACGAGGAAAGACCTACTCAGAAGGACCTGGAGAACTGTCGAAGGCGATTATAAAACAAGCTTAGAGGGATAGCATAAATGCGACATACTGATAGACCAATGGTAACCTTTCGTCGCTCGCGGGAAATCCGTCGTCTTCCAGACAAAATTGGGTGCAACAGCCTGTACGACATATGCAAGATCGTTTCCGAGGGCAACGCAGAGAGCCCGAAGTTCATTCTGTATCCAATACATCATCAAATGATGCACAGCGTGATGGAAGAGCGAGTACTGACATCTGCCTGCGTTATTTCGCTGGCCCAGTTTAATATCAACGGCCCGGCTGTGGACTGGATACTTTGGTTAGAGGACGATAAGGAGATGGAGAATATCCAGACAAACCGCAGTAGTCATAAGATAAAAGTAGGCAAAATGGCCCGGTATGTTCTCGTACAGAGGCATAGCAAGCCAAGCGATATTAAATATAAGATTGAGCACCGCGCCGAGGTATATAAATGGATATCTTTTGCCTTTGGGAAAGTCAGCGTTGACTAAGACGATAGGAACAACCAACCTTTGAATGGTCCGTCGCTTTGCCAAGCTAAGAACCACGCTGTGACAACGAAGACGGCAGTTGCAGGAAGGGGTACTGTGGGAATTTGAGAAAAGGACGAAAGGAACGAGGGCATAGGTCGACTCACGCAGTTGTATTTGAGATACGGTGTATTTCTTCCCCGGAACAGGAGCGGGTTTGGTATGGAAGCTTTTGAGCCAATATTGCATAGGACTTTGGGCACCGCCATTGTTCCACAGAACGTATTCTATGGGCAAGATCCAGATGTACCAGGAGGTGAGAATCCGACGAAGCTACGCCATGTCAGAACGGGAGATATGAGAAAGCCTGCTTCCGACCTTTGCCCACGTCCATGGTTCTGATTCCTTCCGCCCTATGGCTTTCATTCGGGCACGGGCTAGAGCGATATCCTGCAGGGGTACCCCTTGTGAGCGAATTGCATTTGTGAACGGATCAGCGATCAAGAAAACGTACATCTGGACTAAGAAGGAATGATTTCTTAGCATTGAAAGGGAGATCCGGAAGGAAGATGAATCCAAGCACGGCGATAGGAAGTGTTCTGTAACGTTTCTTAGCACGCATAAAAAATGTGTTTTTAGACGCACATGACAGCGTCTACAATCATCAGCCATCTAGGAACAGGTTAGCTATGCTTTTCAACGATATGCAGTCGACCTACCGCCATCCGCTCAGTCCATGTATACCGTTCAGATTCTTGTATGCTGCGGTTTGTAAAAAACCTGAGAACATCTGACCGAGTGATCCTGCGGTCCAGAACATCACAGATCGCTTTGCTAGCTCCCGTGGGGTATACCTAAGCCGGAAAAAGATGAGGGCAGTTGGTAGAGAGGTGTTGCAGGACTAACCATGACCCAAGAATGAAGTGCATTCTGTCGAGGAAGAGGAGATCAGGCTTGAGTGTCGTTGGAACTCGACAAGGCATACCCTGGATAAAACCCGCTCTCGAAGAGACCAACTGGCGCGGCGATCAGGACAAGGAGAATATAGAAGAACGACAATAGTTACCTAGGAAACGAAGGGCAAATAGCGACTGTACATTCTTCACCGCGTAGGTGCCGAGCGTCGCGAGTCCCCAGGCGAGTTCGAGCTGGGATGACAAAGGAAGATATAGGTATTTATGAGATGTAATAGAGGGAAATCTCTTACGACGGGGATAACGTAGCGAGGAGATATTCTCGTAAGAAGTAGGTTTGAGGGCACTTGACCAATGACGTATCTAGAGGCGCTGGTATGAACATCGGTTACAAACTTGATGTTCCCTTCTCACCCGGCAGTCCAATAAGATGTTGCGTGAACGAGTTCGTTTCCATACATTCCCCTGAAAATAATCAGATACAAACATCAAACAACGGATTGTTAAAGGCAACGTACAACTCTTCGCGCATGCCAGCGAAATACTATAAGGGCAAAAATCAATATAGTGCCTACAATTTGTACAGATGGAACTCACCGCACTAGTGACATTGGTCTAGAGAACGGTAAGATGCATGTCAGACAGCAACAGGATAGCTACCTGATCCAGATTCTTAATGAAGTAACCCAACTAAAACAAGATTAAGTTAGTAGCCAGGTCCTGAGAAAACAGTACTTACGGACGCAAAAATAAGCACCGAAGCGTCTACTTTAAACAAGAGACGCCGCTCCTCAGGACTGAGATCCGCGGTATCCCAAAAGTACCCCAAGAGGGACTGCTTTTGCTTCTTCTGGTCGACGAGATTAGGAAGTTCAGGAAGCGAGTCCACCACGGTAGCCGCGTCGTCGGGTTTGGACGCCATGGCTGCAAGACGAAGGGAAAGACCTCTAACTTATGGAATGCCGTTATCTCGTCCTGTTATCATTTGCGTGCTAGTGCCAGGGGATTACTGCTAGTGCGGTCGACCGGTGGCTTTCGTGGTTTAGTGAAATGAAGGCGAGAGAACGCGCCATCGAGAGCACTGATTGATTGGTACCGGATGGGGCAAACTTTGGTTCTGTAGGTCCATATCAGTGATTGTTGGCAGTGCTATTGTATGAGTGAAGCTTCTAATACAAGCAAGCCTCAGCCCTGGAAGCTGCTCCCAAGAAACATTTTTGCCAGGGCAGAGTGTTTTCAAGAAACAAGGCGTAGGTCATGTGCTTTCCGTTCTCCGTAAGATATTCCGCCAATGGGGAATTTGCATAGAATCCAATCGTACAATGCGACATCCCGCGTTTAGTTGGACATATGGTGGCGGCAGAGTGGGGAAAATTGATGGCGGTTCGGCGGCTCGGACCAAGTTCGGATACGGCCCGGTGCGCAGTCATCAACCAACCACTACCATCCGATTGTTGACCTTGGAAAATGCGCGCCAGAGGCCCTGAGAGATGTGCCAAAAAGTATCTGAATGACGAAATTTGACTGCGTTTCTGCAGATTTCGTCAGTTTTTCTGCTGCACCGACTCGGATATGGACTAGCCTGAGCGCGGTTGGCGGCTGGCCAGCTTCTAACGGTACTAGTCTGCTTCGAGCGAGGTGAGAATATCATGGGTCAAGCGTCAGTGCTACTGGAGAGCTGTGATTTCAACCGGATTAACAGATACTTAGTGAATACGAACCCTACGTATTCTAAGACTGTGTCCTTGCTACAAACGCCCCTTTCCGGGGAAAGGTGAGTAATGGTCGGATTGATATAGGCCGATATAGCTCTTTGTCATTTGACATTTAGCCAAGTCATGAGACCTCGTGTTCTTCCTGGTATGTGCTGGTATGCGTCATTTCCTCTGTGGGTCGCCTCATAGCAGACCATTTCAAACTGAATTGCGTGCAACTCTCCTTATCTATTCTCCGTAATCATCTTTGTAAGTCAGCATTCGAAGAGGTATATTATACCTGTTACAACTCTTCATCTCGACACAGTACTCACTACTACCATGGCACCAGTCGCTACAGCTCCCGCTCCTGTGATCTCTAACCAGCCTATCAAGCCTGTGTATCCGAAGGAAGATGCAAATTTCAAGCTTCCCCCGGCGAACACCCGTCAACGGTACGAAAAAGCTGGTGTCGATATTTCCCGTATGTTCTAGTCCCTTTCGTTTGGCCATTTTACTCACCGATCGTCTTTATAGAGGGTTACCCTTACTACCCACCCAAGCCCGACTTCTATCAAGACGTAGCCAAATTGCAAACTGATCTTCGAGACTATGTCGACCCAGCAACCAGGGCTGACCCTGAGAAGAAAGCTCTTTTTGGAGCTGCGAAGGAAGTTAGAGACCTTTCCATCCACATTGGAGTACGTGCCTGTTGGACTAATGTCTTGGTCTCGTTTGCTCATTTTTACAGACCGAAATTGTAGGCTTGCAACTCTCAGAGCTTACTGACCAGCAGCGTGACGAGCTCGCCCTTCTGGTCGCGTAAGTTCACGCTTTGATCCACTTTGCTTTAAACTCAAGATCTACGATTTTAGTGAACGCTCCGTCGTCTGTACGTCTTAACTATACTATTTAAGTTATCCCGTGCTGACTGGTGCCTTTGTACTAGTTTTTCCGCGACCAAGATCTTTCTCCCCAGAGCCAGAGAGACCTAGGCCTCTATCTCGGCCAGGGTGAAGTCGAAGTTCACCCTCAGGTCGCCCAAGTTCCCGGATTGCCGGGCGTCTCTCTCATCTGGGAACCCGGTCGTAAGGACAAAGAATACAAGGAGTTTTCGAAGGCTGGCCGCCGAGGCTTTAGACATGCCTATCCCTCCGGTAGCTATGGTTGGCACACTGATCTCGTTCATCTGGCTTTCCCTCCAGGCTACACCCATCTCCACCAGGTATGGTGTTCGCATATTTTATACACCACCTCAATGAACTTATTCGTTCTTCCTCAGGATACTGTCCCACCCGTTGGAGGTGACACACTTTGGGTACGATAAAAAGTCATTTACAGTGATGTCAAACTGAGTGATTTGTCTCGTAGGCTTCTGGTTATTCCGCGTACGATAAGTTCTCTCCGGCGTTCAGGAAGCTTCTTGACGGGCTCAAGTTAGTTATTCCAATTCAATTCCATGACTACCACTGACGAAATATCTAGCGGAATCTATCGATCCGCACACCAGTACAAAGACGCGAACAACCCTGATGCTCCTCCCCGTCATGTGGAAACTGTACATCCTTTGGTGCGAACACACCCCGTGACTGGTTTCAAGACCGTCTTTGCCAACCGCAGCATGACTGTTGGCATTGAAGGCTTCGACAAGGCAGAGAGTGATGCCATCTTGAACCATATCCATGAGTGAGCGATCAATCTTCACTTGGGAACTGGGGGTCCCTGCTAACATATGGAAGTGTTTACGAAAGGTCGACGGACATCCAGATCAGATGGCACTGGACTCCTGGAACTTCTGCGATGTGAGTCTCTCCTTTATCCAAATTTAGAGTGTTCTCATTGTTGCTTGACTATTTCCAGCTGGGACAACCGTACCACAATCCACACCGTCTCTTATGACTACGAAGGAAAGCCTGAGCGGCATGGTACTCGGGTCAGCTCGCTTGCTGAGAAGCCCTTCTTTGAACCGTCGAGCAAGTCCAGAAGGGAGGCATTAAAGCTCGATGATTGATTCAATTTAAATACACAAATGCAACATGTACCAATAAACAAGTTAACGGCCACGGCGCCTACTATGTGTCTCCTTTTGAACCTTAACCTTGAAAGAAAACATATACACTCTTGGACTGGTCTCTTAATCATAACAATTCTTTCACCTTAAATGGTATTGCCTGCTCTTGACCGACCCGGGGAAACTAAGTCTGTCAGTGAAATCTCGGAATCTGAGGCATCGCGGCTGGCCTCGAGGTTCTGTTTGAGACGGGAAGCGCTCTTTCTTCGGTCCCGCCGTAAAAGGAAGAGTATAAGAGTCGTCCAAAGGACTGTATGGAAAGATGAGTACGAGTCCTTCTCGGTGAAATATGGACTCACTCAAGACGAACTGAAGGACTTGGAAAGGACGCATTAGAATCCGGGGTAGCTTACAATCAAAGTGACAGTGCGAGTACGTACCGATAGAGTAATGATAACCTGTTCGCGCCCGAGGAAAGTCGACAGTTTTCCAGACGAAGTTGGGCATAATTGCTTGAACCACATAAGCAAGATCATTTCCGAGAGCTACACAGAGTGCTCGGAGCTCAGTCTGCAACAGCCTTGTGAGCCACATTGTCCGCTGCTGAGACGAAATCGCTCACGTCTCCGCCGGTAACTTCGGTGATCCAGTTCAGGGTCAGTGAACCAGCAGGCCCCTGATTCACTCTTGTCAGATGTCCTGACAGGCAATGAGAAAATACGTACACTGATTGCCCCCAGATAGAAATAGGCGAAATGAGCGGGAATATTCTTGTATAACGGCATAGCAAGCCAAACGGTGTTCAGGGCGAGATGTAGAATGGCGCTATAGTAAATAAAAGGCCATCTACGCCCTTCGAAAACTACGGTTAAAAGGACACTGACACACAAAAAGACTTCGGTTTGCATACCCTTAAGAGGACCATCACTTATGCAAGCAAAGGTAATGGCGCAGATGATGCCGATTGGTGTTCCTATCAGTGGGACTACATAGGAAAGCCAAGAAGTTTGTTATGAACAGCAATCAGTGTAGATTAGCTTTGACGTACGTAGCTGAATTTGGGAGACGCTGAAGCGCTTCCCGGGAACCGGTGGAGGATTGAGGTTGAAACTTTTCATCCAATATTGCATGGGTGATTGAACACCACCGTTTGCCAGTAGAACGTATTCAATGGGCAAGACCCAGATATACCAAGAGCTGAAGATGCGCCGTAACTGCCGTTTACTCGTCAGTATGGCCGTTAGAACGCTATAGGCAGCTATGGACCTTCTCTCGTGACCACGGTTCGGTCTCCTTGCGACCTATAGCTCTCATTCTGTCCCGCGCTAGAGTGATGTCCTAGTATGATCGAAGAAGAAATGTTGATCAAGCGAAACCAAGATATGAGCAAAGACGTACGTCCTGATTGAGGATAAAAGTAGGTTTCGCATTGTAAGGAAGCTCTGGAAGACACATGAATCCGAGAAGAGCAACAGGGAACGTGCTTCCTTTCCGTTTCAATACTCTCTTAGCTTGCAGCGGCAAATAAAGACGTACATAGCAGCATCTATAATCATTAGCCATCTGCGAACCAGTAAGAATACAAAGACATGCAACCGGTTCGACAGCTTACCGCCAGCCAGATAGTCCATGTACTCCATTCAAAGTCTTGTACGTAGCAGTCTGCAGAAAACTCGAAGATACTGATCCAAAGGTACCGGCAATGCCAAAAGCAACAGATCGCTTAGCTAGCTCACGAGGAGTATACCTAAAGTAATTGCTGATAGTCAGCAGACTGATATTTTCGACACATATGAAACCATACCATGAGCCGAGAATGAAGTGCATGCTGAGGGAGGAATTAGCAATGGTGCATTTGGATTCACAAGGAACATACCCCGGATAGAATCCGCTCTCAAACAGACCAACTATCACCAGACGTGAGAGTAAGTACCAGCATATAATTGAAAACGAACCTAAGAATCTGATGGCAAAGAGTTGGTTGACGTTCTTTACCGCAAAAGTTCCAAGGGTGGCCAATCCCCACGCGAGCTCGAGCTGATTAGAAGCGTCATAGGTATACATATTGTAAGTATCAGAAAAGGCAGACTGACGACAGGGATAACGTAACGAGGAGAGACCCTCGTGAGCAGTAGGTTCGATGGTATCTGTCCGATCACATATCTGCCATTGCCGAGAGAATCGTTTAGGTTGTGTCAATCATTTTGAATTGTACGTACCCGGCGGCCCAGCAGGAGGATATGTGAACAAGTTGGTTTCCATACATGGATCTAGAAAGTTATCCCATGAAAGATGAAGCAGCTAAAGGAGACCGTCCTTACAAGTCTTCACGCATTCCAGCAAAGTACTGAACGGATTGTTATAATTCAGTGCCCACAGAGTGCTTCAGCGAATTGCATGGCTCACTGCGCTAGAAATATTGCTCTGCGCGAAGGGTCAATAAAGATACCTTTCTCCGCAAAACTGATACTACTCACTTGATCCAAATTTTTAATGAAATATCCCAACTTCGAGACTGTCAGGATCGTATGCGAGTATGAAGCAAACTACGAACCGAGGCAAAGATGAGGACGGAGATGTCAATTTTGACCAAGAGACGTCTCTCTGCAGAACCAGACGAGCCGGGCACCAGACGCTGAAGGAATGACTTTTTTTGCTTGTCGCTGCCAATCACTTCAGGTATGGAGTCTACCAAGGTAGTATTGGTATTTGAGGCCATGTCGAGCTGCTGAGTGAAGTAGGGTTAACCTTCATTTTATACTTCCCCGCAATCGATAAGTCAATTGGAACCAGTTGTCAATTCTAGTTTTGGTCGCTTCCGGGGGTGTTCATCAGAGAGCACACCATTAAGATGATTTATTTTCGTCAAACTTGGGCTTCGTATGAGAGTATTATGTATCCGGCAGATGTTTGACGAAACAAGTCCTAGACGTCGTAGCCTTGCGCGAGTCTTTGCCCCAGCAATCATCCACAGCTCTACGAAAATAAAGAAAAATGAAGACGACAAAAAGTCAAGATGATAGCTGAATTTCTCCTAGGAGTCGCCGGGCATTTGCATTTGAAGAGCGGGGAAAGAGACCAGCAATTGTCTAACGCTGCAAAGCAAAAAAAAAAAAAAAAAAAAAAAAAGTCGCCATCAAAAGCTAGCCAACTTGCAGTTATGTGGCGTTGCTTCTGTACCGCATACTAGAAGTAGACCGTTACACTTCGTTCATGTTGTGATAAACTTTGTTCTCAGAGCTCAAGAATACAGAGAGCATTCACCAAAGTAGCTTGACATAACATCAAGAAAGTGGAACCCGAGTTGGTTATTCGGGGTTAAGCGGAATCTCGTGCCGGTAGCCGTCGCGCGAAAAAGGATTACCGTGGTCCGTGACAAATCCTTCCGACTAACTAACCAAAATCATCAGGGCTCGGCAAGGAATGCCGCAGCGATTTTGCTAATGCGCATTGTATACAGGGCTGCCAACATGATAATATGTTCGATGGAGGGCTCAGTGAGAACCTTTCCAATAATACATTCTGCAATGTTACTACAGCAGCGTTCTGTAACAGCGATCTTTCTGTCGAGAGCTTGAACGGCAGGCTCTCGGCTCGTTCTTCGTTCTACACAGCCTCCCGAAGTTCTGATGCAAAGCTCAGCCGTTTCTCGGACTCGGACCAGTCCCCCTGATCATTACTGTCTGGACTCGTACATGAGTTCATGAGTACATTTGGAGTCAAGACGGAATAGCAATCGTCGCAACAGAAGTCGGTGCAGTATAAACGTCCTTTCTTTCTATTCAACGGCACGATCATGAGGGTCAGGAAGCCTGATTCTAAGTTTCGAATCACACAGGTGCTCAAAACAAAGCTCGACGATGAATTCGATGTTGTATCTTGGTCTTGCTGCCCTTAATGGCGTACGGTGCAAAGGTTTATTGAAGGTAGATTAGTACAAAGTGAGCGGCGAAAGACAGTGTAACCGTCTTTTTTTAGAATGTGAAGCTGAACGAAGACGTTTCAGATTAAGTATATCAGCGGTCGACGGACGCCGCCCATATCATAATGGACTATGGTCTAGCTTCTGCGATACAAGTAGTATCCCTTTTTAATTTTGCTCGTGTTTCTTGACAGTATCGTAGAAACTCCTAACTTGGTCAATGCGGTAGCTCCAACGAACCGAGGAGTTTGTTCGTAGAGCAAACCTTTGCCGTCAATTTTAGGAAGAGGTAAAGCAGGACACTGGCAGAGGTTCTGTTATGGTTATTGTGAGTAGAACGAAGGGGTATCTGAGGGAAAGCCTTTACTACCAAATGTTACCTCGCTTATACAACCTTGTCTATGACAACAAGAACAACTAACATGATAGTAATAGTCCAGCAAGATACAGATGAATACTACTTGGGGAAACCGGCGCGCTTCTGATTCTCTTATCTTGCCAGGGATACTTGCTGGACCATGGACACAGTCCTCTACGATATTATCACAGGCTGGCCTTTCGTCTATTGACGCCTAAATTTCCAAGTACTCGGAAGGCAGGTGACGTAGGCTACCAGCTGCGCAAGAAACTGTAGCTCATACAGGAATGGCCGCGTGCACAAATATTCCAGACATCCTTTCTTACCTCAGCGTACAGAGTCCAGACAAGGTGTGGAGCTGATCTCAAGACTGAACGCATTACTTAAGTTGTTGTCGGCTACTGAGGCAAGGACTGGACTTCCTCCCCGGGAAGTTATGGTATTATATGCACACAAATCATCCGACATCTCTAATTTCTACTATGGTACATACATTTCACCACCACATTGCGACGGGAGTACTTAGCACAATGTTCTAGTTCTCCTACTGTATAGTGCACCTACTTTAGCTACGCTTGGGAAGAAGTTGAACAACTCGATGAACCTGAACCTCGGCAGCAGCTTCGCCGAAGTAGCGGGGTGTAATGAACGACCAATCATCATCTGTGCATACCCAATATGCCATGCCGAGGACATACTTCCGCACGTATGTGGCAGTGGGCTCAGGAAATACTGGCATGCGCTTCATATCCTCCAAAAACTCTTTCGATACCTGAGTGTAACGTTCCGCGATGCAGTCAATAGCCTGCTGAATTGACAGATCTTTTTCGGCCATTGTAACAGAAACAATATTGTGGTTCTCGTCGCCATAAGACTGTTCGACGTTGAACGAATAAATGTCCTAAATCCTTCGGTAAGAAAGTATGTTCTCTTCCATACGCAAATAAAGAAGAGGTCCTACGTTCGCAAGGATGCACATATCAATGACACTCAGAACCAACTTTTCCACCTGCGGGTGCCGTATTGCTTCATCTGGCACATCTTCTGAGAGAAGGAAGAACTCCAGTGAAGGTCGGACGCCGACGGTTCCGCGTCGCATAACAAGGTACTCCTCGATGGGACGGATTCGTCCGAGATCACGATCTTCGGCTTGCTGGACAACGGCATCTGTGTATTCCGCAAATGTCTCCGTGAAACGCCTTGCGGTCGATGGACTGGTGCAACCTTCCTCAAGGGCTCGTGTCCAAAAACTAGGTCAAAGTAAGTCAGCAGACGAAAGGATGGGGATACAAATCCAAGTCATACTCTCGTGTCATGATGCCAAGGATGTGTTCATTCGGAGGAGGAGGCTCGTAAGGATTTCTGAAAAGCAAATACTAGTCAGATAACGAATATCAAAGACGAAGAAATAGTTACCTTAACGAGTTCATGATAGCGTTAGCTTGCATTCGCACCGTAGAGCCGTTCGCCTTGTCGCTCAGCTCATCGAAGACAAAGTAGAAGTTGATCAAGTCCACGCCAGCACGGTATTGGGCGGGACCAGCTTTCGAGTACGCGAGCGCAGCGAAAGCCCCGAAATTCCATTGATCAAACATGGCTTGATATTTGGCGCTGAATACACCATAGCTTGCGACCCATGCAGCACTTTCAGCGTTAATCTTCGCAGCATGTGGATTGGGAGTAGCCTTGAAGGGCCAACCAGCCAACAGATTGGGAACAGTGTAAGTTTGGGGCGTCGACATTATTCAAGGGCGAAAGGCAGGAGATGCAGTGTGTCTGGGTCGACACACATTTATTTTATGCGACTCCCCGCCAGCGCAGAAAAATCATCTTGCCGATCCCGCCACAGTCGAGGCATTCGGCTGTACTAAATGACTCCGGAAAGAAGGGTCAATGGATAAAGACCGGTAACACCTTGGACAAAAGCCATCAGCTGGCGTCACGTATGTGGTAGGGTATTCACAACGTTGTTAGAGTTGGATAGGGACCCTTAGAAAACCAGAAGTCTAGTAAGAACTAACTTACCTTCACACTTAGTATAGCCAATCCAAGAGGAAAACGGGTATCCCAGAGCACAATAGGTCTTCTCCGTTTTGCTGAACGTCGCTCGCAGCGCAGGTAACTCAGTTGTAGTAATATGGACGCCGAGATCTTCCTACATTTACCGATGCCACGTAGTCTAGGTTGATATGGAGCCTCGATTCTTCGGAAAATTATTCAAAAATCAGCTGGTTAAATAAAGAAGAGCGGGGATCACTCCCAGTGCGCCATGCCGCCTTTCTTTGCCGTAATCCTTACGAGGAAATTACCTATCTAGGTCAAGCGGCGGTTAAACTAGTGTGCAGCGCGCAGTTAGGGGATGGGATAAGGTGGCCGTCTTCAAACCACCTGGCTGAGGAGCATTCGGGGGCCGTATTAGAGCTATCGAAACCAGCACGCCCAGAGAGAACGTACCTACGTCTAACGAGACTTCCTTATTTCATCCGTTTGACGTGAGATGGACGTAAAAATTTGGTGCAAGAGGGGAAAAAATTATAAAACCCTCTGGTCTTACTAGACAGTGTACTTCATGATGAAAAGACAAGATATGAGCTTTTCAAATGTCTAGCTTGCGAAAGCATAGTTGTCAATTACTAAGGAAGAATCGAGTGGAAATATACTGACAGTCTAGTCAAATTAGAACTTCAGCGATGACCCCTGGACTGGAGAAGGGATCTCTCTCTCTCGCTTTCGTCGGTAGCCTTAGAACAACACCGGGTAATGCGCCGCTAGGTAATTCTTGTCGCCAAGGGAAATAACGCGATTTATCCATGCAGCGCAGTGGATGAATCTGGCATTCTTGATCTTACGCGATCAGAAGTAGCAGCATGCTATGGCGGTGCCCCGCAGATACTAAAGTCTAGTTAAGCGAGCCCTTTCTGGACCCCGCCGATGGCTCATCGACAATGGCGTTAACGAGGACAGGAGGCATCGTGCCAGGGACAACACGCTTAGCGGTCATAATAATTCCAAACAGCGACCGAAATTTACGGGGAATACGACACCAATGCATGACGGACTTTTGTGGCTGACTAGCAATGCAATTTGAGCTTGTCGACAAGATTATGCAACCCCAGAAAAGGATATAATTCAATGAGGAGTGGTCTATTGACGGCACCACTGAATGCTGTGTATATCTTTTGGTGAGGCGATATCAACTGCAATAGAGCTAAACATACTACGTCCCAGTCCATATGATAGCCGCTGATATACTTACTACACTGAAACGTATAGGTCAAGTGGGGCATTCTAAATAAGGAAAATCAACATTTTATTCACAACAAGTGCCAGCACTGACTTTTTGAACGCTCATTTTGCCTGCTCGTCAGTTTCAATAATCCTTTGCTACAACTCATACACCATCCAGGTCACCAGGACTTCTAAGTCGACGAGTATACGCCAAATCTGATAAGCATACTAACGTGATCAGAAACCTTCCTGACCATCGTGACTGTGCCACTGAATGGCAAGGAACGGCGTTTGGAGTACGACGGATTCCGTCGCGACTAGTGCCATTCCGTCTTGACTCCAAATGTACTCATGAACGAGTCCAGACAGTAATGATCAGGCGGGTATTGGTCCGGGTCCGAGCCCGAGATACGGCTGAGCTAGGATGCATCAAAGCTTCGAAAGGGTATCCGTGAAAGGTGCAGAACGAAGAACAAGCCAAGAGCCCCGAAAACAGAGGTCGGCGTTTGCAGCGGGTACTATTGAAAAGCTTCTCGATGATTGCCATTGAAAATAGTTTCGGCCTTGTGGCACAGCGCAGTGTGCGCTGGTGAAGTAGCTGCAACATTTGCTGTCGAATCCTGATTGTACTGGCACAAATCCGAATCAGGAAGGCTGTTGGAACCGCCGGCAACAAGCGGCAAGCCGCCCCCAGATGGACGCCGGGCCGAAACCTCGCTCAACGCCGACAAACCATCTCGAGCTTCTTGACACGAAGCTCAGCAAATCGGTGGACACTGTCTGTAATACTGAACTGTGAAAACAAAGTTCATCACAACATGAATCAAGAGTAATGGCCTCCTTCTAGTTCGCGATGCAGAAGCACTGGCAACGCCGCAGGATTCCAAGTTGGTTAGCGTTTGACGGAGACGGTTTCGCTTGAACACAAAGTGATTGTCAGTCTCCTTTCGTGATTTAAATACATAAAAAATGCTGATGGATGGGCTCCAGCTATGCGAGCAACTTTCTGCCGTCGTGTTCTCACTTTTGTGATTGAGCTTTGGACCATAGCAGTTAGCTATGCTATTTGTGCGGGTGCGCACAAGTACCGCGACGTCCAATGTTTTCTTGACAAGACATCCGGAAGATACGTAAAGCTCTCATATGAACCCCATAGTTCGACAGAAATAAGTCTTCTCAACAGTGCGCTCCGTCGCCTTCTTGGAAGCGACCAGAACTATGAAAGTAGCACGCGGACTACAACTTGACGCAAGAAACTATCGGTTGCGGGGGAGTATAAAAACGATGAACCAATGATTTTCTATTCAGCAGCTCGACATGGCTTCAAGTACCACCTTGGTAGACTCCATACCTGAAGTGATTGACAGCGACAAGCAGAAAAAGTCAATCCTCCAGCGTCTGGGGCCCTCGTCGTATTCTGCAGAGAGACGTCTGTTGCTCAAAATCGACATCTCTGTCCTCATTTTTGCCTCGGTCTGTAGCTTTCTTCATGCTCGCGTACGATCCTGACGGTCACCTTCGAAGCTGGGATATTTCATCAAGAACTTGGATCAGGTGAGGATAGCATAGCATGTCCTTTTAGAAGAATATCCTCTCATCAACCCTTCATACAGAGCAATGTGTCCAGTGCAGTGAGCTATATGCTTTGCATGGGAACCTCTTATTGATGTTGCATTTGAACGTCGTACAGTACTTTGCTGGAATGCGCGAGGACTTGTATGTCGAAGTTTTTCTCTAACTAGATCGTCTTTCATGATGATATACAGAGGCATGTACGGTAACCAACTTGTCCACGTAACCTCCTGTTGGGCCGCGGGGTAAGTATCTTCCAGGAATAGACCTATACTCTAGCTGATTCTGTCCTCGATGGCAGATATGTTGTCGGACAAGTACCTTCAAACCTGCTCCTCACGAGGGTCTCTCCTCGGTATGTTATCCCTGTGGTCAGTACTCCTCCTCTGATATATCACGTATGCCTATAACATATCTCATCAGCTCGAGATCTTGTGGGGATTGGCCACCCTAGGAACCTTTGCGGTAAAGAACGTGAACCAACTCTTTGCCATCAGATTTCTGGGTTCGTTAGTTTCAGTTATATTTTTGTACTTACACTCACATCTGATGGCAGTCGGTCTGTTTGAGAGCGGCTTCTATCCCGGGTATGTTTGTTGTCATTTTGAAAGCGTCACTGCTAATATCTCTATCAGCATGCATTTCATTCTCGGATCATGGTATGTTTTCGCACGCACCGAGAATATCGGCGCGCTGACTGCCAACAATTACCACAGGTATACCCCTCGTGAGCTAGCGAAGCGCGCGGTTGGGTTTGGTATTGCCGGTACCCTTGGAACGGTATCTTCAAGCTTTTTTGCAACTGCCACTTACAAGACATTGAACGGAGCACATGGATTGACTGGCTGGCGGTAAGTTGCCGGATCAACTTTTGCCTTTCTCTTGCTTATATTTCCGCAGATGGTTGATGATTGTAGATGCTGCAATGTATGTTTCTCTTTACTGCTCTAAAATTGGAAAATTATTCAACGGAAGCAAGCACCTTCCCTGTTGCGCTTCTCGGATTCTTTTGCCTCCCGGATCTTCCCCATAGTGCGAAACCTAACATTCTTCTAAATCAGAATGTACGTCTGTTTAGATCTAGGCTTCGTCTGATAGGATTCCTGATTCAATCTAACCACCCTTGATAGGACATAGTCCTGGCGCGGGACAGAATGAGGGCTTTAGGTCGCAAGGAGACCGAACCGTGGTCACGAGAGAAGGTTTGTAACTGATATTTCGTTCTGGTAGCCATACTGACAAGCAAACGGCAGCTACGCCGCATCTTCAGCTCCTGGTACATCTACATCTTGCCCATTGAATATGTTCTATGGCTTAATGGTGCCATCACAATACCCACGCAATATTGGCTGAAGAGCTTCAACACGAGTCCTCCACCGGTTCCCGGAAAGAGCTTCAGCGTCACCCAAATTCAACTACGTATGTCCGTTTAGTCCGCATCTCCTTGATATTCAACTGGTTACCTTCTTATAGTCCCGCTTCCGACAACCGCGATCGCGATCGTTTGTGCCTTTACATTTGCTTGCTTAAGTGACGGCCCATTCAAGGGTATGCAGAACAAGTGTTTCCATAATCTCGGTGCCCTTCTGACCTTCTTGACAGGGCGCAGGTACCCTTTTGTTTATTATAGCGCAATTTTACACCTCATTTTGAATACTTTTTGGCTATTAATGCCATTATACAAAAATATTCCCGCTCATTTCGCCTATTTCTATATGACTGGCCTTAGCGTATGTATTTTCTTACAGCCTGTCAGGGACCATCTAATGAGAATATCTTAGGGCACTGCTGGCGCGTTAATCCTGAACTGGATCAACGAAATCACCGGAGGAGATGTGAGAGGTTTTCGTTTCGGAACGATGTCTAATGTTGCTGACCTTGGTTCAGACCGAGCTCAGAGCGCTCTGTGTAGCTCTCGGAAACGATCTTGCTTATGTGGTTCAAGCAGTCGCACCCAACTTTGTGTGGAAAACTGCTGACTTTCCTCTGGCTGAAAAGGGCTATCATTATTCTATCAGTATGTCCTCGCACTATAACGATCGTGCTCCAGATTTTGATACTTCTTTTCCCAGTTCTTCAATTCCTTCTGAGTAAGTTCATATTTTATCACTGCGAAGACCCACTTATCTTTTCATACAGTAATCTGGACTACTCTGATACTATTCCTTCTCCGCAGAGACCAAAGGAGGCGTACTGAAACTTTCAAAAGGAATCTCGAGGCCAACCATGAAGCCTCGGACTCTGACATTTCCCTAACTGACTTGGCTTCTCCCGGAGCCGAGAGGACTCGCTGAATTATTGAAATGATTATATTTAAGGGTGATCAAAGTTTATAAAGGTTTGTATTTTTCAAGCGGTGTCCTCTAGGGTGAAACAGTGTTGTCATGGTCAAATCGTCCATTGCAGAAGAAATCGGTTCCCTTCAGGCTTACAGTCCGAATATTTACACATGGCGGGCTCTGTCGCCATAACCTATTGTTTCCTTAGATACGTTACATGTGTGTATATGCAATGAATAAAAATGGGGATCGCGTACAAGGTGCTGCGCCGCCTCCCTTTTACCGTTATCTTCACGATGAGACTCTGTGACTGAACAAGTTCAGCCGAGTCTCTCTCTGAGGCTCGAACCGGACCGGCAACTCACTTTACGGTAATTGGGATTTCCCTCGGCAAATACCGTACTATCTCCTCACCGCTACCGCCGTGCGCATGAACGCGTTTATCCACCTCATTGATTACTTTGGACCACCTGCGCATCGTGAGCCAGAGAATTGGCTTCAGAGGCACTTACGACGCCAAAAAAATCCTCTATGGCGCATCCATCAACGACTGTATAGATTAAGAAACGATATTGAAATTAAAGTCTGCTCCAGCCTTCGGTTCTTATGGCGCAGTACGTGTCCAGTCAAGAATATAAAGATGCCTTTGCTGACGGCTACCCTAATAGTCTCTTTTGGATGTTGGCTGTACGTCAAAATACGGTCTCATTCTCGGGTTGAAGTGGCTTCGATGCGTTTCATTGCTAAAAACACATCTATTCCGGTCTCCAAAGTCTGGCTCTATTTCCAATGGAGGCAGCGTGATCATTATGCAGCAAATACCAGGACAGTGCCTGGATTCTATCTGGTCTGATCTCTCGGCCGAATCCAAAGAGATTATCGCTGAACAGCTCGCAACATATGTGCGCGAAATGCGGTCTATCCCTCCTCCTGCTGGCACCCAGATCTGTTCAGTGTTGGGTGGATCTATTCGTAACTACAGAATGTATGACGATGGCAACACAGGCCTATTTCGTGATGAAGCCCATCTGAATCTCCAACTTCGTTGTCGCCATCCAGTCGAAGAAAGTGACCCTATCGTTGCTGTCGCTCACGCTAAGCCCCATCCTTTAATGTTCACCCACGGAGATTTAATGGCCCGTAATATCATGGTTCAAGGGACCAGAGTTATAGCCATCATCGGTTGGGAGTGTGCTGGGTGGTTTCCGGCTCATATTGAGTACTGCATGGCGATGAATTGGCAAAAGTGGAAGTTGGTCCATGAGCCGTGGCGACCGTGGGTTCACAAGTTCATTCCAGTGTATAAAGCCGAAGCTGAAGCGGATGAGGCATTGTTATCACAATACTTCGTTCCGATGATACATGCTCCGTAGGCTTTTGGAAACTTCACTTTATGTCGGTAGTATGTGAGTGGATTCAGTGATCTGAAGCAAGTCACACTGACAGTTCATAGATACAGAATCCAGATGTAGTAGGCGATACGTTGGTACATTGCGATTGATCAGCACCTGATATCGTGATCATGGTGGATGATAATAATATCACTACTCTTGGGAAGGTTCTCCCCTAGCATTTCCAATGCACAGATCTTCTTGTAGAATTGTGCCCCAAGAACGGCTGCTTCCAGTTCGACATCCCGCACATCGCCTTCCGAGAGGTGCGACAAAATCCTGATGCACCACTGCGCACAAGTCCATCTCTGAATCACCAACATGCCAGCGAGGGCGGGTATAACAGATATGGTTTAATCAGAGAATGTTTTTTTGTAAGTCAGGATAGGCAGGGGAACTTTAGCTCGAAGACTTAGATGTTGACAGACTCGGACTCGTTGAAGGTTTGAAGAATTCGAAACAGTGTCGAGTCCACTGTTCGACGTAAAAGGTATCACATCCCGAATTACCTTGTTATGACGTTTACCGGGTATGAGAATACCCATTGTTTGGAACTTGGCACGCTTGCAATACTATCACGCACCGACTTTCTGTTGAATTTCTGAGGATCCGGATGTTCAAATCAGGGACAGAAGGTACGAACAGACGACATACTTTTTACTGTATCTAAACCGCAACTAAAATTCAAACCTACATGAAGAAGTAGAAATGTATTTTTTGTTGCTTTTTCGAAACTCCGAGAGAGTGTCCAATTATTGTCGACTCTCAAGGCTGTAATCATTTAGTTGTATCATGGTATTTTCTGAACATCGCTGGTGTTACTACCGCAATGTCGTCATTGAGATTTCGCTGGGCGGCAGGATCGGGCCGGAATATGTGAATGAATCTTTCAAGCTCCGCTGAAGTGGACTGGTCCAATTCCTCTATGCCCACTAGAGAGAACTCATGGGGACGAGACTAGGTTTTCTCAGCCTAACTTTGTAGCGTTAAATACTTTTCATCTGCAAATTGCAGCCCTTAATGGCCATCGAAGAAGGAGCATTGAATGCTATTTCTCGGGCCGTTTTGAATCGACTTGTATTTGTACTTACGGGCTCTTGAAGAACGAAAACCATTTTATAACCGGTGGTACTAGTAATTTTACTTGTGGGTTTCTTGAGAGGATACTGCACTGTGTCGAAATTCGCACATTGCAATTGGGTTTGCGCATGCCGACCGTACACAATATAAGCCGAGTCTGTGCCACAGGTGAGCGCCGAGATATGCCGGCACATGCTTCTAATTTTGACCCGTTACGTATGGGATCGAGATTTAATAATCGACTGCATTTCAACACGAGAGCCAAGACGTTAGATTCATAACCATTGTCACTTTCAGGGGTGCACCATCAGCACGACTATCACCTGAGTCCTTGTCCCTTGTCCCTATTCAAACTAGTACTCACCTCCACCTTGGTTCTCAGGCTGTCAATCATTTTGTGCGTCAATTATGCCTGAGAAGTGTAGCCACAGGGCCTTACCAGGCGCTCGAGCGGCTGCAGTAGGCTATCTGACGTCTTATTGGATGGCAGAGATGGCACTTACTGTAATAACGACGGACATAGAGGGCGGCCGTTACCCGATTTCTAGTATCATGGAGCCAAATCGTCCTAGCACTTACAAGCCTTTACAGCAACGTTCGGTACAATCATGGAATGTGAACTCTTCCGCTTTTCTATGGCGCCATGGCACATACTTTCTGACGTGTTTCTATTTCCTTTCGGTATCGAACGGCCACTGAGTGAAGTATAAAAGCTATTTCACTTCGAGCAAATGAATTCCTCACCGTCTTGAAACTACTATGCTTCTTATCCTTTCACGACTCCTCCTCTTCATCTTCGCTGCCTCCCAGCTATCATCGAAACTATCGGTCTCCGCTAAACATCATAGGAAACGGCCGGCCTGCAAAGAATTGACTACTCGTGTGGAATGGTCGGTTTCTAACTCTCAATGGCTACATGCTCTCAATGCTTCCTGCAGGAACACTTTGACTGAACAAGAGAAAGCAGACTACTTTGCAGCGGAACTTTGTCTGCTTGCGGCACCTGCTCAAACCAGCATAGCCGATGTTGCCTCGCGATACGACGATCTCGTCAATTCTGCCGGTACATATACTTCCAATGGTACACGCTGATCTGTCTTCACCAAGGTTGGCGTCCATGCGTAGCAAGCCGACATCCCTGGTGGTAATGGTCTCTGGCATGCCACTGGACAGTCGGTGACCTCATGCCAATGATCGTAAACTTCGCTTAGCACCTCTCTCCCTGCAGATTGCTACACGTATAAATCTCGCTTTTATTCCCGACAGATGATCTAATCTCATTATTCAGGTCCACCGTTATTTTTTATTTGCGCACGAAATGCTTCTGCGTACTGAATGCGGATATACTGGCGCTGTACGTCCCATTATGCTTGCTAGCTCTAGCGTTAATCCTCATTTCAATAACCTCAGCTTCCATACTGGAACGAAGTCGTCGACGCCGGTGCATTTTCCACCTCCCCTGTGGTGCTCGACTTTGGAGGAGAGGGTACAGAGGAAAAGAATTGGGCGGTCGTCGATGGGCCCTTCGCTAATCTGACTTTATATTTGGGGCCGGGAATGACGAATACAGTTCATCCCCTTACACGGCAAGCAAATGAATCGGTCCAATCGGGGCAACAGTTTGTAGACTCGCAGCTGGCAACAGCCACTTTTGCAGAGTTCAAGGACATGATGAGGCCTGGAATCCATTTTGCAGGACATAAGGGTGTCGGAGGAGAGGTGCGTCACGGTAACTTTCCTGTTCATGACAGCGATTTTCAAGTTTGCCTTTTGGCAGATGGGCAATGTTATAACATCGCCTAATGATCCAATATTCTGGCTGCACCATGGATACGTCGATTACGTGCGTAAAATCATAGGTTTTTGTTTATGACTCTGATATAAACTCCCCCAGATTTGGTGGAAGTGGCAGGGCGACAACGAGACTCGTATTCACGACCTCGAGGGGATCGGGTATGAGACACAGAGAGAACCAGATACTGGTTATGTTGTGCGTGTCACTCTGTGAAAGGGTAGAAAACCCTCCTAAACAATGTACCAGGAAACCACCGCTGACACTGTCTTATATTTATATGATGTTCTCCCTAATGCGACGGTATGATCAGGCTTATTTTTCGCTTATCATTCTGATGCTTTTAGTACAGGTTGGTGACATGTCGGATACGAAACGCGGTTTCCTGTGTTACACTTATGTTTGAGGACGGAACACTCTGCGCTAATGCTGTGGAGTCTGGACTACAATCTTATTTTTTCACTCGCACTCGGCATTGGGTGATTGCGCTTTCCGTCTGCTCTACATATCTATCTGAGATTGTACTGTTGAACACGTCCATATATTTGATTACTTTTCATGGCGATGAGTAAATAAGTAGGTAAGCATTGCACGGCACTGGGCAGTGTCCACAGCGAACGCCAGTCCCAGAATGGTTATTTCGAAACGCCGAAAAAAAAGGCCAACAAACGTATCGAAGAATTTTGCTACAGGTAGTGTCTGAGTGTCTCCAGAGTTGGCGAAGTTATCGCGCGCAAAGGAAAAGCAGTTTTTCTGTTACCTGTAACGATGAAGTAACTCCAGGCGTCCAGGGGCAGAATGTATATACGTACTTGAGTTAGAGGAGCTGTCCATCATTGCGTGACTGTAGAGGTTATCTAACTTGATGGCGGCGGCGGCGGGAAGAGAACCCGATTGCAGCTATCAGGACCGATGTCCTTCCAGTGAGCAGTACCACTCAGAGATATAATATGCGAAAAGAAATTTAGCTAAAGCACTTACGAGTAGTGATTGCGTAACCCGAAGTATATTCATGGCGTCGCCTGGTTGGAATTTTGGATTTCAGAATAACATGGCAGGTGCAGTACATATCACACGAGGAGACTAGTTTCCTCTCGGGGATCGTTATTAGTGAGTTACCATCACCTCCTTCATCGTCTACTTGTCGGTGGGAAGAAGAATTGTTTGGAAAGAATAGTTAGCATGAACGACGGCAGGCGATCCTCGCCACCGATAACCTATAGGGTCTTGCGAGACGTTTTCAGATGGATGAACAAGGATACTGAGAGGTGCTTACCTTCGGCGCCTCCCTCCTTCAACCAGAAAGCCTCCTGTATGAGAATCGAGTTGGGTTGCGACGTCAACCACTCGACACATAGCCCTGGATATAAGTACTGGCATGCCTTCGATTTCTGCAAGTGTCGGAAAGAGTATCGAAAGAAGCATCAAGAGGGGAACGTCGTGCTTATTCGACAATGGTAACGTTCAGAATGGATCCGTGGAAATTAGATTCCCTGCATTTCAGTTGCAGCGTGACTTGGCACGGTAACCCAATGACTCGCTCTTGATGCCAAGCCGTGAAAACTGAACTTCCGGATCGTTGAGCATGCGGAAGCATCCCCTTTGGATAAATGTTTCGTCTGTACACACTTGATATTAGTTCAAATAGATGAGTCCTATTCATCTTGCTTCCCTTTCGGAGGAAGCCACAAATACAATGCTCCATTCTACCGAATCTTGTCCTTCAGTGATATATCGTGTTTGATAAGGCACCCTGCCTCGTCGTCCTGGTCGATGCCACTTCCGTGGAGAGTTCCCTTAATTTATTAGCAGTTCTCCAGGAGAAAACAGAGATTTGAAACACAGGCAATATTGTTTGTCTGAGGCAAATCAGGGCTCGAGGAAAATGCACATTTGCTTACGTAACCGACGCGTCTGCAACGAGCAAGAAATAAGAACAAACAACGCCTCCTGCTTGGCAGGGACGCACGTCCGAGTCTTCCCAACGCCGGTCTTTTCACCACTAGACTTGTATGAACTGTTCAAAATCTGCCTTGTCTTCTCTGCCAAGGCCTTTGGCTCATCAATAATGGCCCAAGTTCGCGGCCCCTATTTTGGGGAACTGCCCTGATGTTTCTCATACCGATTGCAAGTACTACTCCCTTGCTGCACTTATACGGGTCTTCTGTATCCGTCTTCCTGCGCCCGGGAGACTTTGCTGATATTGAAGTTGCGCGACCTCGACTCCCCAGGCACAATTCTCAACAAAGAACAAGTTCATGTACGCGAATTTAACTTTGCTTCTACAAGGTGAGGAGGATGCTTTCCCCATGTCAGCGGAATTTCACAACCCAGCCAATGTAGGTATAGAGTGTGTTCTCTAGTCTTCAATGGAGAAGTTACACAATGCTGCTGCTCCAGCATTCTCGTATACATTTGGGCAATGCCAAGCTTCTCATGATCGGTACGTGTGCATAACATTGGACATTTTGGATTTAGTATGGTGATACTTGAATGGCTTTCGCATAGTTCTTCTGACCGAGTAATTTAGGAGGACATAGATCCTTCCCTGACATAGCCTGTCGTCTGGAACAACTGCACGTGAGCTTATCTAGGTCTATTTCTTGATTCACGCTTGTATTCTAATATTTTAGTTACCGGAGCGACAAGCATGTGTTCCTAGCATCCCGTGGATGACTAGAAGCTCCCGAAACCCTTATGATACGTTCTGCTTCAGCGCGAGTACGCGAAAAGCTGCGTTGAATCATGTACGTTTATAAAATATTCTGCTCGTAATGGGTTTGTTTATGGTTTTCAGATTATAAGTCAGCTCGACAATGTCAATTTGGTTGTGAAAACGCATATCTACGGGTTATTGTAAAATGCAAATATGATCTCGTACATCTGTACCTTTCTACATGACCAAAATAACATTGGCTCTAGCGCGAACTGCTCCTGATTAATCTACGTCCAATACAATCACCCCGGATCTGGTGCGTTCGTCGTGGTCTGTTTGAGGCATTTTGATGCAGAATATGAAGTCTAGAGATGTACAACAGCAATGGATCTCTCATGTTTAGTAACGGACCTTTGCCGAGAGCTGGTACCACGAACACCTCACAGGATGTTCAATAGATTATGTAGAAAGCTCACATCCGGGCCTTGGCATTCGCACACATACAAACACAGGTATAAAGTGAGTGCAATGCTCTGTCTGGCTCCACAAGTCGACATGCACTTATCTCTCTTCTCTCTAATCGCTCTCGCTCTCCCTGGCTCTTATGGACACCGACAGGGAACTATCGGGCCTGAGGGTGACCTCGTCATATCCAACGGCGAAGTTAGTCCCGATGGCTTCGGGCCTCGCTATGCTGTATTGGCAAATTCGCAAATAGATAACACGCTCATCAGAGGAAACAAGGTTGGTCTTTCAGCCTTCCTTCCGTGCTGCCATTTACGGATGTTGTGTTAAGGGTGATAAATTCAGAATCAACGTCGTCAATGAACTCGACAACAATACGTATGTAGAGAGTACTTCCATCGTACGCCGACTTCCTCTTACTTCAACTCCACATTTCATACGATCCCCTAGCACTGGCACGGCCTTTTCCAGAAGGGAACTGCCTGGGCTGACGGCCCCGCTTTTGTGAACCAGGTATTATAGAGCGGTTGATACCATCGGCCGCCACTACTAACCAGAACCCAGTGCCCTATCGTGACAGGGGACTCATTTCTCTATAATTTTGATTCTGCCAATCAAGCTGGAACATTCTGGTACCATTCGCACTTGAGTACGAACGTTCTTCATTATACTTTACCTTGAATTGATTGATCACTCTAGCTACTCAATACTGTGACGGGCTTCGTGGGCCTTTCATCATCTACGACCCTCAAGATCCACATGCCCATCTGTATGACATTGATGATGGCAAGTTGACATATATTCTTGTTTAGATTGTAAATGACGTGCTGCAGACAGTACAAGCATCTTGACATTGTCGGACTGGTACCATGCACCTGCAAAGGAATTGGGCTTACCGTGACTCTATACTCCGTTATACCATATGAATATATAACTGATAATCAATTTGTAGCATAGCGGATTCTACACTTATCAATGGCTTGGGACGGTACGCTGGTTTCGTGTCTGGAATCTCGTAGAAGGTATTGATTAGTGACTTAGTTATGTTAACGCCACCACGCACGACTTGGCTGTCGTGAAGGTTAAGAAGGGAACACGGTACATTTTTCTCTGTGTTTTTGAAGATCCTTCTGATCAGGATAATGTAGGTATCGCATTCGCATGATTAACCTCGGGTGTGAAGCGTCGTTCAGATTCTCCATTGATAGCCACACAATGTGATCACCCATCTTGCCCTTTTTGTCAGTGTTTCTTCCATTCACCACCGATGAGCAGGACAATCATTGAAGTCGACGGTATAAACCACGTCCCGTACACCGTAGATGAAATGGATATCTTTTCCGGTATGTTTTCCATCATCATCCTTCGGAGGTGAAAAGATGAGAGAACACATCCTCCTTCTCCTTCTTTAGGTCAACGATACTCGTTTGTCGTCTGTCTCGCTTTCTTTTTGTAAGAATCCAAGAGTTACTGATATATCACCAAGTTGAACGCAAACCAGAAAATTGGTAACTACTGTATGTCTATCTTTTTTCTCCATTACAAAACATTCTTTGAACAGCATCTCAAGGGATCCGTGCCAATCCCAGTGTTGGTACGCAGGGGTACGAAGATGGTATTAACTCTGCCATTCTCCGATACAACGGCGCCGATAACGAGGAGCCTAATACTCCCCTCATTCCGAGACCAAAGAGAATGGATGAGAGTGAGTTGGTGGTAAGTCGTTGCATTAAAACTCACACAGGAACTGATGAGATCCTCTGGAAGCCTCTCGAGAATCCAGGAGCTGTACGTTCCGTATACCTTCACTGACACCCATCCGTTATCTGAGCTTTAATAGCCTGGATCTCCTGAAAAAGGAGGTGTTGATCTTGCGCTTAACCTAGCCTTCGATTTCAATGTATGTCTCCTCCCCTCGTCCCTAACTGAATTTTTCTAATTGGAGCCATACAGGACACAAATTTCACAATCAACGGCTACTCATTTATTCCCCCGACAACCCCAGTTCTTTTGCAGATCTTGAGCGGTGCACATAATCCTCATGACCTCATTCCCTCGCACTCTATCTATTCTCTTCCCTTGAATTCTACCATTGAAATTTCTATGCCGGGCGGTGTCAGAAATGAAGCAGTGAGCTTATTTGTACTCATGGACTGATATATGATCTAATCTCGACAACATTAGCACCCGTTCCACTTGCACGGCGTACGTTCTCATTCAAAAATCCCAAAAACTGTCGATTGTTCATTCTCAAGAATTTATTCCGACTAGCACACTTTCGATGTCGTTCGAACCGCGGGTAGTGATGTGTACAACTATAAGAATCCTGTGAGACGAGATGTCGTCAACACTGGTAACAACAGCGACAATGTGACAATCCGATTCACTACCGATAATCCAGGACCGTGGTTTCTTCACTGGTGTGTTGCCTTCTACTGCGTTAGCTTGATACTGAGATCAATTTCTCTGCAGCCACATTGATTGGCACTTGGAGGCGTGAGCTCTCTTGCTCTACAGCTAGCGTGCTAGTGACTTTCTCTGATAGTGGATTCGCGATTGTGTTTGCCGAAGCTACGAAGAAGTGGAACGATACCATCCACCCGACCGGTACGTCCTATTCCTCGTCGCGGCCGAGTATTATCTTGACGTCTCTATCAAAGATCAATGGGATCAACTCTGTCCTAAATACGACGGTACGCTCTAAGGGGCTCTTTAGGATGTTTCCCGCCACTGGTGCTAGTGTAATGATTGAATTTGTGTATTTGTTGAACTTTCTTTTTTGGCACTGATCTTTGGCCACCGCCGTTTCTCTGATTGATATGATCACATGTTTATCACTTATCCATGGAAATTCTTTTGCTCCACCACTCTCCTATAAAGCGCGAACGAAATTAGCACACGGAAGATAAAGCACGCCCGTGCCCGATACCCGAAGGTACGTACGCTGCCTGGTAGGAGCGTATCTCCGATGATTTTTTCCAAAGTATGTTTCAGATACTAACACCGGCAACAACGTGGGCATCAATATAAGCAATCGCTACCTCGAAAGCCTTAGGATCCACCCACACGAAGAAGCATCGTTCCAGAAGGGACTCTACCCCGAGAATACTACGGGTATTTGTGAAGCTGACTATTGTTTGATACGACTACCACATAGGTTTGCCAAACGTTCCAATCTCAATCAGGTATATATAGCGAGATAGAGCCTTTGGTGCCTAGCCACAACCAGGTCAGCCACAATCATTGTGTGATGTACACAAATGGGCATTTGCTCACGGTAGCCATTTACTCATCAGGACCTTGATCATTCGGGAGGAGTCACGGTCACGTTACAGCGTCACCAGTACTGTCCAGTTGCGTCCGGTCAGCATCGTGCCCACAGACGTAGTTTCCGAGAATTTACAGCCCTTCTTACGCTAGCAGCTCATTTCCAGATACTAACAACATATAGACGCGTTTATTTCAAAGCACAGAATTTCGCATACAGTAAGGTGAAATCGCTATTTCGGCACAGTCTTCCCTTGCTAAGATCCCACATTAGTTGCTGGGAACACAGACCCTCTGTAATTATGCGTGTCAGTAGGAGATCACTAGGTTCGTTCGAATCCAAAAACTCACCTGGCCAATGGACAAAGCATTGCAGTTGAGGCCAGGGTTGGCGGACTGGAGGCGGCCGACGTCGATCCCGCCTTGGGTGGCAATAGCATAGCAGGTATCACCGGAAACAACGATGTGGGTGTATCCCGGGAGGCCGCTATCACAGGCGGCGTTGACGCCTAGGATGAATGAGTAAGGGAGGGGCGGGGATGATTGTGTCAATAGAATAAATACCAAGGACAGATGCAGCGATGAGAGCAATGAAAGTGAAAGTACGAGCGAACATTTTTTGGCTGATGAATGTGAGCTGACGAGTCGGGCTTTTATACTGTAGGGTTTGTTTTTATTTTCGCACGGGAATCGAACGGATAATATTGGTTGGCACGTTCACTCAGCAGTGCAGTCGGTGCTTCCCCATACCCGCAAGACCTGAATGGGGGGAAAACAATGAGTACCCCATTTTCTGTGTTTCACGATTCTTCCGAGTTTCACACCATGCCCCTTCCAAGGAAGGTAGTACACTGATTTCCAAGCGCCGGGGTTTGTCAAGTGCCTCTCTGAAGAGCCGATGAAGTGAAGATAGACGAATTAATGGGGTTCGCCCGACACTTGTCAGGTTAGTGACTTCCACTGGCCCCTAAAACGCATATTAAGGAAGGATGTCTTAGGCGACTTTGAAAGTCAGGAATTTTATTTTTACGCGTCCCAGGTGCAAGAATAGAACCAGAAGTCACAGAAGTTTGATATACATCTTTAGATCTCAAACATGTGGGCAACCTCAGCAGTGTGAGGGAACTTGTCCATTTGTTGATCACATGTGCATTACGTGCATACACTAGCCAACTACTAGTAGAGACTTAGCTAATCGATTCGACATGGGCAGATGCCTCACAGCGTGACTAGTGAATCCACGTTTGGGTGTTTTGAAGTTTCCGCTGTGCCGGCGAGTGCACGATGGGTGGGTCATGGTGCCAGTGATCTGTTTCCCGCTAGCGGCGAAAACCTTCCACTTGACTGCGTTAATAGCGGATCTGCGAATAACTTTTTAATTGGCTTTCTGTCAGATGATCCTTTTCCGATCAATGTTTACCGCGCGTTGTGGAGACCTCATCCTATTTTATTCCCCGAATTTAGTCCAGGCACATGTGAACCGTGCGTGAAAGCTTCGAATGGACCTGAATCAACTTCTCAAAGACCCTTAGGGTCATTCCTTGTACCCACTTTCGTAGTCTGCGGAAGGTGAAAAACACCGACTGGTACACTGGGTGTTGAAGAGAAACAATATTACCCGTCCGATTTCCGCCCGAGAAAAGGAAACCTACAGTATAAAAGCATAGCTCGTTAGCTCACATTCAGCCAAAAAATGTTCGCTCGTACTTTCACCTTCATTGCTCTCATCGCCGCATCTGTCCTTGGTATTTGCTTTATTGACACGATCATCTCCGCCTCCCTTACTCATTCATCCTAGGCGTCAACGCCGCCTGTGATAGCGGCCTCCCGGGATACACCCACATCGTTGTTTCCGGTGATACCTGCTATGCTATTGCCACCCAAGGCGGGATCGACGTCGGCCGCCTCCAGTCCGCCAACCCTGGCCTCAACTGCAATGCTTTGTCCATTGGCCAAGTGAGTTTTTGGATTCGAACGAACCTAGTGATCTCCTACTGACACGCATAATTACAGAGGGTCTGTGTTCCCAGCAACTAATGTGGGATCTTAGTAAAGGAAGGCTGCCGAAATAGTGATTTCACTTTGATGTATGCCGAATTCTGTGCTTTGAAATAAACGCGTCTATATGTTGTCGGTATCTGTGAATACGCTGTTGTCGTAAGGATCGCTGTGAATTTTCGGTAAACTGTGCATGTGGACACGATACTGACCAGATATAACTGGACAATATTGACGGTAACGTGACCGCGACTTTGCCTGCATGATTAAGTTTGCACACCACATATTATTTGGGCGGTAATTGTGGCTCACCTGGTTAGGGCGAGGTGCAAAAGACTTTATTTCGCCAAACATCTGTCTTTCCTATTCATGCTCTTTCGATCGTTTACACAAGATTCGGGGTGTATATGCGCTCTCGTGCTTATCATGATTACACGGGCACCTGACCTGCTGAGTGAACAGTTTTTGGTTGTATCACGCACAGGTCAGAGGTCGTTCCAGAAGGTACGTTTACATAGTTTTCAATGCCGCATTGTTCTGATGGCATATCAGGTGAGTTATAGGCCCCCGCGCAGGCAATAATAATTCACTAACCAACTTAGAGAGTAATTCGTGATAATCCCCAGCAGAGCTTACTTATTCAATCCTCAACAAGTTGCAGCAGAATTTCTATTGAGCGATTCCTTCTGGGCCAGAAAAAAACACGATGAAAAAGGGGAAGTCTGCGATCTCTTTCTGTCGGCCCAGTCTTCCAAACTCATAAGCAGACTCCGAAAAGAGAAAATGGTCCTTGGGCTAATAGTCGTCATCAGTAAAAATTTAACAATATAAAGCTGCCCATAATGCTTACCACCGGCATGTATGCATGACCCGTCCGTCTGATACTGTTTGGTTTACTTCTTTACGTAAACTTCCAGCACGTAGCCCTTTACTGAGCGTCCGGACGGGTCGGCCCTTACCCAGTGCCATTTTGACTGGCAGATCCCAACCGCCGTGCTCGCCAAAGGAACTCAAATTTTTTCGCAACGCTGTATGACCCCTAGGCGTGTCCGTGGAAAAATACAGGCTTCAGACTACAGAGACGGAGACGGTGAGAACGAAGGAAGAAATGAAGAGAGTCGTCGTTGTGATCGCGGTAGGAGTCAAACGGTCACCTCGGACCCGGCTTAGCTTCTTACCATCATCATCAATTACCACACCTCTCGTATCTACTTCTTAGCGCGTGGGCCACCGGCATCGGACGAGCATCTCCTTTGAGAACAAGCATGTCCAGAATCAGCACTAGTCAGTGAGCAGTACAAGTGTTCGTATAATCTGTTTTTTGCTGATTTTTCTTACCCGGAGAAGCCGGTATACCTCGTTACCTTCACTGAAAGAACCTATGCTGTCAGGCACACGGTGACTCGGACTCAATATCACATACTCTTCGGTCTTTCGAGTTGCTGGCCTTCATGACATTGCATCGTTGGATCAAGGATATGGTTTCCTACCGTGGATCCGTAATAGCCCTCCGAAAAAGGACCCCTGGCGATGATATTGTCTTCTTCAAGCGAAGTTATCAATAGGCTCAGCGGGTTGGAAATTCCGATGCTAGATATTTTGTGCGGTCTAATGTCTACTTGAAAGTGTGTTACTATGTGTACCCTGCCTTTTTTCTTCGTTGCTCTAACTGAATTTGTATAGTAATATTCTCATCCCGAAATCGTCTTCATCTTCTCATGCAATCGCTGACTGGCAGCGTGTGCGCCTGGATCAGCACAGTCAGCGCCTTCTTTTCGAAGCGTGCTGGCGTTCATGCCAATAAGTTCTCCAGATATGTGTTCTAACAGTTTGAATAGTGGTCGATAACGTGGAGGTGTATAAACGTTGTATCAATCTCCCAGAAAAGCCAGCGACTTTCATTTGTTTCCCTCGTAACGTTCTTCTCCTAACCCTCGGCAGAGATTCTGCGGCTTCAAAGAACTGCCTAGCATCTTACGATCAACCGCCGATGTGTTCGTCAGCTAGTCAAAATAGTAGCAGGTCGCTTCATCCTCATTGAATGATATGCCCCTGCAACTAGCATATACCCCTTCAAGTCGTAACGGTGAACTATAGGCGGTGCCATCGTGCCGAACCTGTGGCAAAGCGTCCCGTCAACTTGAAGCACCTGTAAACCGCCACGTTTCGACGCGACCTGTCACAGTCACGTGAATAGAATGACGCCTTTTTTCGGAATCCTGCTGTTCTCCGGCTCCCCATCTGTACATATGGATAATGCGCCTGGGTCGTTGATGTTAAATAATGAGACACCTTCATCGAGATGGGCCATGTTCACCGTGTGTGATCTCTTTCGTTTTGGGTGTACTGTTGACCATCGCCTCGGCGTAGAGATTCGGACGCGTCTGAAATTACAAAGCAGGAATGGAAAACGGGTTTAGTATTTCATCCAGTGAAGAGGATGATATCAGAGCGCAGCCAACCTATCGTGGAGGAATTGTGGGAGTGAGTCGCACAGTTGATTGCCGGGAAAATTTGAGTGGGTGATAATGATTTGATCTGCCTTTGCGTATTGTTGACGTGGGCGAACTCTAGGTCAAAAAAGCGACGTTCTTCTAATGAAAAATGCCTAGCGCGTACTACCTCTGTCTATCTCTCGGATCAACGGACAAATCATTGAAGTATTTGGCATAGATGGAGCTTCCGGGTATCAAAATGCAGCTGATAAGCCTGACGGTCAATGGCGGCACTCGGGGTCTTTGTTATGCACGTCCGGAACTTATACCCGCCGACCCCGTTCTTGTTCTCTCGTTGCCCCTTGACAAAGACGTTGGCTTTGTCCCCTTGCGTTGACCGGGGGGTTTAAAGCCAATTCATGCATCCACAACGTCATTCTCGCTGCACCTTCCATCATGTGCGGGTTCGGTTATCCCACCTTACGCAAGCGGCGACGGTTCTTTGTCACAACTAAGTTTTCCCACTTCTACCTCAGTTTCTTTCGGGACGCCAATGTACTGAGTAGCAACGAATCTCCAAATTGACTCCCCACAAGCTTCTCGTGGGCCTGGAATGTTCGCTCCGTCTCCAACCGCGACAGTAACCACACCCTTCCGCTCACCTCTAGGCTAGAACGCACCATGGGCTGCCTCCACTCATCGAGACAAATAGCCACCTGTACCGCTAGCCGCAGAACAGGCAGGTGACGACTCTTCTACGCTGACCGCCTGATGATCACCATCCACGAAGTCTTCTCGTCCCAATCCAATCTCAAGGATTCTAGTCAGTATACTTTCACTTAGTGTAGTCTCCGATCAGTACTCATTCTTCCCTATAGCACTAACCTGCGGAAACTGAGCGTATATCAAATAGCGACGTTTATGGTGTCGCAAAACGGTCCTGGCTTCTTGGAAATTTTCTTGAATCCCCTCCGGGACTGCCGCGACGAGGCGCAGCGGAGGCGACTTCTCAAGCACGAGCCTTGGCTCGATGTGAACAGGATCAAATCGGATAAGGTGATGTGTTTGGGGTGCGGGTGTGACGTCTCTTGTGGGAACGTTGAGTATAATACGGGGAAATAGATGTACCACCGGGATGAGTTTGGTATCGAGAACGCGATTTTGACATCGGCGGTGGATCTTTTGGAGATTTGGACTGCGAATCCTTTGTGAGAAGGTCGTGATGTTCGCCTTGTATTCTGGATTTTGGAGTGTTTATTCCAGGGTCGCGGCCTTCGTGATCGTATCCACAAGATCTTGACTGTTAGATGAATGCCTTGGACGCATTTTTTGATCGGGTGTTTGTTTGTCCGGCGTTGGTTTGTTCATAACGGGCTAGTAACTTTTCGGAGTACGTCATCATCATCTTGTTTATTTAGACCCGGAATTGACAAATTTAGCAATATAATTGTCAGTATCCTCGGTGTCGGTTATTTCTAAAATTGACCACAGAATATCGGCATGTCCACATTTTCGTTGCTCACCGTCCACGATTTTTGCACAGAACGTGGGCCAGTCGGCGCATTGCACAGGGCACCGATCTTTCCGTCCCTGTGATATACCGCGGAACCGGCACTTTCTATCCCAAACGACCAATGGTCACCATCCTCTTCAGTTCCCACTACTGGCCACCATCTCGAACTACGGCCCCTCGACAAGGTGGCAGAGCGCCGGATATGGCTCGTTCGCTTTGTGAAGGTCTTGGCGTTGCCTTGCAGGGTCTCCAATTGGAAGTAGAACCGTGCGAGACTGCGGCAGTGCCGGGGCTTGGCAAATTTGATACACAGCTGAGGGAGGCCTGAAGCTTCACCTATACCTCGCCGCCTTGGTTTTTTCGCCATCCTGATAGCTAACTGTTTTCTCCGGGTCCGGCGGATGAATGGAGAAGACCGGCGGCGATGATAGGTTGTCGGACGACGTGTACGATTATTGTTTCGATCCGGTTACAAGGCCAGTTCTCCTAAGGACGAGCGGAAGCATGCCCCTGGGCTCTTGTCGCTGTTCTGTTAACGGAGAAGGTGAGAGAGCCGTATCATATTGGGAGGGTCGATACCGTAAAGGAATGGTGAGAATGTATCTTTCTTCAAGCCGGTCTATGTAGACGGACAAAACTGCATTTTTACAGACGATCGGTGAGAAAACAGATGTAGGCTGTCCACATGCCATGTCAGATCTCTCAATGTCCTGTCTGTCAATAGAACCCCCGAAACCTACAGCAGCATTCCGTCGCAGCTTGACTCATCGAGTTGTGTGCTTCTCGACGAGGGTCCTCAATGAAGATTCAAGCCTGTCGATATAAAACGCACTTGCTCATGGCATCGGGAAAAGCCTGTCCCCGAAAGCGGCATGATTGTTGTCCACGTGACCGTGACTTATACTGTTTGGTCTTGACATCTGGTATGGATACGAAGCCATAGAAGCACCGTGGCATCAAAAGGGTAAGATTAACATGCATACTCGACAGATGGCATTGCTCCGCTATGTTGCACAATGGCATGGGCTGGAGTACACCGTTACGAGGAGGTTTTCAGTGCATACAGCCTCAATGCAAAGGGTCAGTGTTTCGTCGGACTAGAAAAATGTTCTGATCGACGAGATTAAATGCTAGGGAAGCATTCTTGGAGCTGGAGGCACTGCGTTGTGTCAAGCGATCAAAATCGAGTAAACAAACGAAGTTCACCAGAACCAATCTCGACGGATGATTTCTTCGATTGACATTCACCGTAGAACCATGATCAGATACATATATGTGGAGATTTGGTATGACGCCGGTAAGTATGGCTCAAAAACGGAGGACTTACCGCAGAAAATGTACATCTAAGCACACGTGTGACGTCACCTGGGCTTCCACCGAAGCAGCCTGCTTGCTCATCATCTCGTCACCTCTTATCATTTGTCCATTGTCCATGGTGACATGGGGCAAACTATGAGCGGATCGAGTGTGGTCAAACTCTATTCATGGCGAAAGAGTGGCGAGAATGAACGAAAGTATGTTCAGATAATACCGACGACAGCATGAGCATCAATATCAGCAATCGCTACCTCGAAAGTCTTAGGACACACCTACAGGAAGAAGTATCGTTCGAGAAAGGAGTCGACTCCAAGAATACGGGTAATCGTGAAGCTGATTGTTGTTTGATACAGCTACCGCATGAGGTTTTTAAAGCTTTCCAACCAGTCAAGCATGTTTAGTGACATACAATCAAGTGAGCCACAATTATTGCCCAAATACTATGTGATGTGACAAAATGGGCTTTTTCTCACAGTTGCCATCTGCTTGTGAGGTCTTGATCGTGTACGCGAAGTCGCGGTCACGTTACAGCATCACCAACGTTGTCCAGTTGCATCTAATCAGTATTGTGCGCACAGACATAATTTACCGAAAATCCACAGCGATCCTTACGCTTACAGCCTATTCACAGATACTGACAATATATAGATACGTTTATTTCAAAGCACAGAATTTCGCATACATCAAAGTGAAATCGCTATTTCGGCACAATCCTCCTTTACTAAGATCCCACATTAGTTGCTGGGAACGCAGACCCTCTGTGATTCGGCGTCTCAGTAGGAGATCACTTAGGTTCGTTCGAATCCAAAAACTCACCTGGCCAATGGACAAAGCATTGCAGTTGAGGCCCGGATTGGCGGACTGGAGGCGGCCGACGTCGATCCCGCCTTGGGTGGCAATAGCATAGCAGGTATCACCGGAAACAACGATGTGGGTGTATCCCTGGGAGGCCGCTATCACAGGCGGCGTTGACGCCTAGGATGAATGAGTAAGAGAGGGGCGGGGATAATTGTGTCAATAGAATAAATACCAAGGACAGATGCGGCGATGAGAGCAATGAAGGTGAAAGTACGAGCGAACATTTTTTGGCTGATGAATGTGAACTGACGAGCCAGGCTTTTATACTGTAGGGCTTCTTTTTATTTTCACATGGGAATCGAACGGATAATATTGGTTAGTACGTTCACCCAGTGGTCTAATCGGTGCTTCGCCATACCCACAAGATTTCAATAGGGGGAAAATAATGAGTACCTCTAATTTCTGTGCTTCACGATTCTCCGAGTTTCACACCATGCCCCTTCCATGAAAGTTGATACACTGATTTCCAAGCTCCGGGATTTGTCAAGCGCCTTTCTGAAGAGTCAATGAAGTGGATATAGGCGACTTAATGGAGTTCACATTTCAAAGTCAGTGACTTCCACTGGCTCCTAAAACACATACTAATGAACTCTGTGTTAGGCCTCTTTGAGAGCTAGTAAATTTATTTTTACGAGTCCCTGGGTGCAAGAATAGAATCAGAAGTGACAGAATTTTGATATACATTTTTGGATCTTAAACATGTAGGCAAGCCCAGCGGTGTGAGGGAACTTGTCAATCTTGTTCATCGCACTGATGCATTATGTGCATACTACTAGCCAACTACTAGCACCTACCAGCAGAGACTTGGCTAGTCGATTGAACATGGGTAGAATCCTCACAGCACGAATACGAATAACGAATCCACGTTTGGGTGTTTTGAAGTTTCTGCTATGCCGGCAAGTGTACCATGTGTAAGGTCATAGTGTCAGTGATCTGTTTCCCGCTAGCGGCGAAAACCTTCCACTTGACTGCGTTAATAGCGGATCTGCGAATAACTTTTTAATTGGCTTTCTGTCAGGTGATCCTTTTCCGATCAATGTTTACCGCGCGCTCTAGAGACCTCATCCTGATTTATTCCCCGAATTTAGTCCAGGCACATGTGAACCGTGCGCGAAAGCTTCGAATGGACCTGGATCAACTTCTCAAGGACCTTGGGTCATTCATTGTACCCACTTTCATAGTCTCCGGGAGGTGAAGAACACCGACTGGCGCACTGGGTGTTGAAGAACAACAATATTACCTGTCCGATTTCCGCACAAGAAAAAAGAAAACCTACAGTATAAAAGCCTGGCTCGTCAGTTCACATTCATCAGCCAAAAAATGTTCGCTCGTACTTTCACCTTCATTGCTCTCATCGCCGCATCTGTCCTTGGTATTTATTCTATTGACACAATTATCCCCGCCCCTCTCTTACTCATTCATCCTAGGCGTCAACGCCGCCTGCGATAGCGGCCTCCCGGGATACACCCACATCGTTGTTTCCGGTGATACCTGCTATGCTATTGCCACCCAAGGCGGGATCGACGTCGGCCGCCTCCAGTCCGCCAATCCGGGCCTCAACTGCAATGCTTTGTCCATTGGCCAGGTGAGTTTTTGGATTCGAACGAACCCAGTGATCTCCTACTGACATGCCTAATTACAGAGGGTCTGCATTCCCAGCAACTAATGTGGGATCTTAGTAAAGGAAGACTGCCGAAATAGCGATTTCACTTTGATATATGCCGAGTTCTGTGTTTTGAAATAAACGTGTCTATATGTTGTTAGTATCTGTGAATAGGCTGTTGGCGGAAGCATTGTTGTGAATTTTCCGTAAATTATGTCTGTGGATGCGATACTGACCAGATGCAGCTGGACATTAATGACGGTAACGTGACCGCGACTTCGGCCGCATAATCAAGTTTGCACACCACATTATTTGGGCAGTAATTGGGGCTCACCTGGTTGTGGCGAGGCGCAAAGGACTCTATCTCGTCAAACATACTTGACTGAGATTGGAACGCTTAGGAAACCTCATGCGGTGGCTGTATTAAACAATACCGTTAGCTTCACAAATCCCCATATTCTTGAAAGAATGCCGATGTCCACCTATAACAGATGTGTCATGCCAACGTTGTTAATGTCAGTTATCCACCTTTCTAGGAGGTATGTCTGCATAATACTGACTACTGCATTGTTCTGATGGCATATCAGGTAAGTTATAGGACCCCGGGCAGGCAATAATAATTCACTCACCAGCTTGAAGAGTATTTCGTGATAAATCCCAGCATCACCTAGTTTGTAATCCTCAACTTGCAGAAAGATTTCTGTTAAGCGATTCCTTCTGGGCAAACAAAAACGTCTCTGATGAAGAAGGGGAAGTCTGTGAAAATCTTTCTGTCAGTCTTCCAAACTCCCAAGTAGACTCGGAAATGGCAAAGGCATTGAGCTGATAGTGTGACATCATCATCAGCAAATATTTCATAACTCCAAGCTGCCACAATGCTTACCACTCTGCCATGTATACATGGCTTGTCCCTCTGGTATTGTTTGAGTCACTTCTTTAAGTACAACTATGAGCATCTAGCCCTTTACTGGGCGTCCAGACGAGTCGGCCCTTACCCTGTGCCATTTTGACTAGCATACGCGAACCACAGTCCTTGCCAAAGGACCCTAATTTTTTTCGGAAGGCTGTATGACTCTTACTCCTGTGTGTGGAAAAAAGCAGGCATCAGACCACAGGGATGGCGATGCTGAGAACAAAGGAAGAAATAAAGAGAGTTGTTGTTGTCGTGATCGCGATACGAAGCAAGCGGTCACCTCGGACCCGGCTTAGCTTCTTACCATCATCATCAATCACCACACCTCTCGTATCTACTTCTTAGCACATGGGCCACCGGTATTGGACGAGCATCTCCTTCGAGAACAAGCATGTCCAGAATCAGCACTAGTCAGTGAGCAGTACAAGTGTTCATATAATCTGTTTTTTTGTTGATTTTTCTTACCCGGAGAGGTTGGTGTACCTCGTCACCCTGACTGGAAGAACCTATGCTGTCAGGCGCATAGTTACTAGGACTCAACATCACATATCCTTCAGTCTTTTGAGCTGCTGGCCTCCTCAGCTATTAAGGATATGGTTTCCTCCTGTGCATTCATAATAGCCCATCGAAAAAGGACCCCGGTGATGATATTGCTTTCTTCAAGCAAAGTTATCAATACGCTTAGCGGGTTGGAAGTTCTGATGCTAGATATTTTGTGTGGTCTAATGTCTACTTGAAAGTAGTGTAACATGTCTTTTTCTTTGTTGCTTCAACTGAATTTTGTATAGTCATATTCTTATCAAGAAAGCAGTCTTCAACTCCTATGCAACCACCGACCGGCAGCATGCATACCTGGATCAGCACAGTAAGTGCCTTCTTTTTGAGGCAGTACTGGCATTCATGCCAATTTCTCCAGATGTGTTCTAACAGTTTGAATAGTGGACGATAATGTGGAGGTGTATCAACCACCCAGAAAAGCCAGTGAGTTTCATTTGTTTCCCTCGTAACGTTTGTCTCCTAACTCTTGGCAGAGATTCTGCAGCTTCAACGAACTGCCTAGGTCTTATAGTCAACCTATGCGCTTGTCAGCTAATCAAAACAGCAGCATGTTGCTTCATCCTCATTGAATGATGTGCTCCTGTGACCAGCATATACCCCCTTCAAAACCATTGCAGTGAACTCTAGGCGGTGCCATTATGCCAAACCTGTGTCAAAGCATTGCCATGAGCACCTTTTGTTATGTCACGAGTCTCGACATGACATGTCACGAGCACGTGAATAAAATAAAGTTTCTTCCTGATCCTGCCGTTCTCTGGCTCCCGATCTGTACGGGCATACTGTCGACCATCACCTTGCTGTAGAGAGTTTGGGCACATCTGGAACTGTGAAATAGGGACTGGAAGACGGGTTTAGTGCTTCATCAAGGGAAGAACGTGATATCAGAGTGCAGCCAATGCCAGCCATTATCTCGTGGAGGAATTAGATGAGTGAACCATACAGTTGATTGCCAGGAAAAGCTCAGTAGGCAATAATGATTTGAATTGCTTTTGCATATTGTTGATTTGGATGAAATCTAGGTCGAAAAAGCGACGTTCTTCTAATGAAAATTGCCTAGCGCATACTACCTCTGTCTATCTCGGATCAACAGACAAATCATCGAAGCATTTAGCATAGATGGAGCTTACGGGTATCAGAATGCAGCTGACCTGACGATCAATGGTGGCACTTGGGGTTTTTGTTGTGCACATCCGGAACTTACACCTGTCGACCTCATTTTTGTTCTCTTGTTGCCCTTTGACGAAAATGTCAGCTTTATCCCTTTGCTTGACTGGAGGATTTCATGTCAATTCATGCACCCACAACGTTCATTCTTGCGACTTCACCTTTCATCATGAATGGGCTCGGCTATCCCACCTTACGCAAGCAGATGGTTCTACATCACAACTATGTTCTCCCACTTCTACCTCAGCTTCTTTCAGGATGCCAACGTACCGAGCAGCAACGAATCTCCAAATTGACTCCCCGCAAGCTTTTCATGGACCTCGAATGATCACTCCGTTTTGAACCGTGACACTAACCACACCTTTCTACTCACCTGCCCGAAAATGTGACGTTACTTTGTTCATGTGTCCGTGACTTGTCGTGTCCAGTATTGACAGCTGGTATGGGTACGAAGCAAGTATGAAGTAAGTATGAAGCCATCAAGACCCCATGTCATCAAAAGGTCAGCAAGCGCATGAGTTTAGCATACATACTCGACGAATAACATCGCTCTGCTATGCTGCACGATGGCATGGGCTGGACCACACCATTACAAGGAGGTTTTCAGAGCACACAGACTGAATTTGGTCTGAATGCAGAGGGTCAGTGCTTTGTCGGACCAGGTAAATGTTCTGATTGACAAAATTGAATGCCAGGAAAGTATTTTTGGAGCTGGAGGCATCATTGGGTCAGGCGAACAAAATTGAGGAAACAAACAAGCTCACCAGAAATAATCTCGATGGATGATTTCTTTGATTGACATTCACCATAGAACCATAACCGCACATACATTTCCGGAGGATTTGGTATGAGTGCTGGTATGGTTCAAAAATGGAGGACTTACCGCAGAGAATGGCATATCTAAGCACACATGACCTGGGCTTCCACCAGAGCATTGAGGTGCTCGCTCATCATCTCGCCGCCTCTTATCATTTGTCCATTGTCCATCATGACATGGAGCAAACCATGAGTGGATCGAATGTGGCCAAAGTCTATTCATAGCGAAAGTGGCGAGAATGAACGACACTCATAGTGTGACTGTTTTTTTGATCCAAGCTATGTAGAAGTTTCTGACCAAGAGTTCCACCACACGATAGGGAGCAGACAGGATGAATTCTGTCTTCTGAATGGTGTGTACAACTATAAGAATCCTGTGAGACGGGATGTCGTCAACACCGGTAACCCGGACAACAATGCGACAATCCGGTTCACCACCGGTAATCCTGGACTGGACCATGTTTTATTCACTGGTGTGGTGCCTTCTACTGCATGAGATTGATACGAGCTAACATTTCTCTACATCCATATTGATTGGCACTTCGAGGTGTACGTCTTCCTACTCTGCAGCTAGCATGCTAGTGACTTTCTCTGATAGTGGATTCGCCATTATCTTTGCCGAAACCACAAAGAAGTGGAATGCTACCATCCACCTGACCCATATGCTCTCTTCCTCCTCATGGCTGAGCATTATCTCGACTTCTCACATCGAAGAACAATGGGATCAACTCTGTCCCAAATACAATGACACGCTCTGAGAGGCCCTTTAGGATGGTTACTGTCACTGGTGCTAGTGTTATGATTGAGTTCATTTCATTTGTTGAGCTTTTTTTTGGCTTTAGCCACCGCCATTTTCCTGATTGATCTTATTACATGTTGACCATTTATTCATGGAAATTTGTTTGTTCCACCACCCTCCTGTAAATCGCGAACAAAAATAACATATGGAAGACAAAGCCCACCAGTGCCCAGTACTCGAAGGCACGTACACTGCCTGGTTGGAGTCCGTATCCCTGATTCTTTCCAAACGTATGATTCAGATAATACTGCTGACAACATGAGCATCAATGTCAGCAATCGCTATCTCGAAAGCCTTAGGACTCACCCACAGGAAGAAGTATCATTTGAGAAAGAGGGGCCGACTACAAGAATACGGGTAATCGTGGAGCTAATTCTTGTTTGATACGGCTACCGCATGAGGTTTCTAAAGTTTTCCAACCTCCGTCAAGCATGTTTAGCGACATACAATCAAGTGAGCCACAATTATTGCCTAAATAATATGCGGTGTGACAAAATGGGCTTTTTCTCACAGTAGCCGTCTACTTGTCAGGATCTTGATCATGCGGTAAAAGTCGCGGTCACGTTACATCACCACCAGCACTGTCCAGTTGCATCTGGTTAGTATCTTGCCTACAGACAATTTACCAATTTACCAATAGACAGCGAGTCTTATGCAAACAACATATTCACTGACAACATATAGACACGTTTATTTCAAAGCACAGAATTTGGCATATATCAAAATGAAATTGCTATTTCGGCAGTCTTCCCTGGCTAAGACCCCACACTAGTTGCTGGGAATGCAGACCCTCTGTGATTAGGCATGTAAGTAGGAGATAACTGGGCTCGTCCGAATCAAAAAACTCACTTGGCCAATGAACAAAGCATTGCAGTTGATACCCGGATTAGTGGACTGGAGGCGGGCGACATCGATCCCGCCTTGGGTGGCAATAGCAAAGCAAGTATCACCAGAAACAACGATGTGGGTGTATCCCGGGAGGCCACTATCACAGGCGGCGTTGACACCTAGGATGAATGAGTAAGAGAGGGGCGGGGATGGTTGTGTCAATAAAGCAAATACCAAGGACAGTTGCGGCGATGAGAGCAATGAAAGTGAAAGTACGAGCGAACATTTTTTGGCTGATGAATGTGAGCTGATGAGCTGGGCTTTTATAGTGTAGGTTTTCTTTTCCTCAGGTGCAGATTGGATGGATAATATTAGTTGGCATGTTCACCTCGCAGTGGTCCAGTGGGTGATTCCCCATACACCACAGGACCTGAATGGGGTGAAAACAATGAGTACCCCATTTTCTGTGCTTCACGATTCTCCCGAGTTTCACACCATGCCCCTTCCATGAAAGTTGATACAATGATTTCCAAGCGCTGGAGTTTGTCAAGTGCCTCTCTGAAGAGCCAATGAAGTGGACCTAGACCACTTTATGGAGTTCACCGCAGCACGCTTCAAGTCAGTGACTTCCACTGGCTAAACTGCATACTAAGGAACTCTGTGTTAGGGGACTTTGAGAGTCGGGAAATTTATTTTTACGAGTCCCGGGTGCAAGAACAGAACCAGAAGTCACAGAATTTTAATATGCGTTTTTAGATCCCAAACATGTGGGCAATCCCAGCAGTATGAGGGAACTTGTTCATCTCAATGATCGCACGTGCGTTATGTGCATATTACTAGCCAACTACTAGCAGAGACTCGGCTGGTTGATTGAACATGGGTGGAAGCTTTACAGCGTGAATAGCGAATCCACATTTGGGTGTTTTGAAGTTTCTGCTACACCGACGAGTGTACGACGTGTGGGTCATGCTGCCAGTGATCTGTTTCCTGCTAGCGGCAAAAACCTTCCACTTGACTGCGTTAATAGCAGATCTGCGAATAACTTTTCAATTGACTTCCCAGTCAGGTGGTCATTTTTCAATCATTGTTCACCAGGCGTTGTGGAGACCGCATCCTATTTTATTCCCCGAGTTGAGTCTAGGCACATGTGAACTGTGCGTGAAAGCTTCGAATGGACCTGATTGATCAACTTCTCAAAGGTCCTTAGGGTCATTCCTTGTACCCACTTTCGTAGTCTGTGGGAGGTGAAAAACACCGACTGGTACACTGGGTGTTGAAGAGAAACAATATTACCCGCCCAAGAAAAGGAAAACCTACACTATAAAGGCCCAGCTCATCAGCTCACATTCATCAGCCAAAAAATGTTCGCTCGTACTTTCACTTTCATTGCTCTCATCGCCGCATCTGTCCTTGGTATCTGTTTTATTGACATGATCCTCCCCGCCCCTCTCTTACTCATTCATCCTAGGCGTCAATGCCGCCTGTGATAGCAGCCTCCTGGGATACACCCACATCGTTGTTTCTGGTGATACCTGCTTTGCTATTGCCACCCAAGGCGGGATCGATGTCGCCCGCCTCCAGTCCACTAATCCGGGTATCAACTGCAATGCTTTGTTCGTTGGCCAAGTGAGTTTTTCGATTTGAGCGAACCTAGTGATCTCCTACTGACATGCCGAATCACAGAGGGTCTGCATTCCCAGCAACTAATGTGGGATCTTAGTAAAGGAAGACTGCCGAAATAGCGATTTCACTTTGATATATGTCGAATTCTGTGCTTTGAAATAAACGCGTCTATATGTTCAGTGTCTGCATCTGGGAATAGGCTGTTGGCGTAAGGATGGCTGTGAATTTTTGATAAATCATGTCTGTAGGCACGATACTGACTAGATGCAAGTGGTCCATATTGGTGGTGCTGTAACATGACCGTGACTTCGCCTGCATGATCAGGTTTGCGCACCACATTATTTGGGCCATAATTGTGGCTCACCTGATTGTGGCGAGGTGTAAAGGACTATTTCACTAACCATACTTGACCAAGATTGGAATGCTGGAAACATCATGCGGTAGCTGTATCAAAACATACGGTCGGCTTCACAAATACCTGTATTCTTGAAAGAGTGTCGACGTCTGTCTATAGTAGATGAGTCACACCAACTTTGTTGTAATTTCAGTTATCCATCTTTCTTGACCTACTCAGGTTCTTTTGCTTGTTTACACAATATTCTGAGTGTATATGCGCTCTTCTGCTTATCATGATTACATGGGCGCCTGTCATATTGAGTGAACACTGAACAATTTTTGGTTGTATCATGCACAGGTTCAAAGAGGTCTTTCCAGGAGGTATGTTTGCATAATACTCATTGCCCCATTGTTCTGATGGCATATCAGGTAAGTTATAGACACCTGCGTAGGCAATAATAATTCACTCACCAGCTTGAAGAGTAATTCATGATAAATCCCAGCATCACCTAATTATGCAGTCCTCAACCTGTAGCAAGATTTGCATTAGGCGATTCCTTCTGGGCCAGAAAAAATGATGATGAACAAGAGGGAGTATGTGATATCTTTCTGTAAGTCTTCCAAACTCTCAAGTAGACCCGTAAATGAGAAAAAAGTCATTGGGCTGACAGTCGTGACATCAGCAAAAATTTTGCAATTCAAAGTTGTCACAATACTTACCGCTGGCATGTATATATGGCCTATCTCTCTGGTACGCTTTGAGTTACTTTGCTAAGTCCAGCTTCGAGCATGTAGCTCTTTACTGGGCATCCGGACGAGGAGTCAGCCCTTAGTGCCATATTGATTGGCAGATCCCAACCGCCATGCTCATTGAAGGAGGCATAGATTCATTTGTAATGTTGTATGACTTTTACTTGTTTTCATAAAAGATACAGGCACCAGACCACAGAGATGGAGACGCTGAAAACGAAGGAAAAAGCAAGTGATGCGGTACGAGTCAAGCGGTCACACCGGACCCGGCTTAGCTTCTTACCATCATGATCAATCACTACACCTCTCGTATCTACTTCTCTTGTAGCACATGGGCGACCCGGCATCGGGCAAGCTTGTCCTTCGAGTGCTAGCATGTCTGGAATCAGCACTAGTCGGTGAGCAGTACAAATGTTCATATAATCTGTCTTTCACTGATTTTTCTTACCCGGAGAAGCTGGTATACCTTGTTACCCTCACTGGCAGGACCTATGCTGTTAGGTGCAGGTGACCAGCAGTCGATATCACATTTACTTCAGTCTTTCGAGCTGCTAGTCTTCGTGTCATTGTATCGTTAGATCAAATACTAAGCCCGTCGAAAAAAGGACCTCTGGCGATGATATTGCTTTCTTCAAGCAAAGTTATCAATAGGCTTAGCGGGTTGGAAATTCCGATGCTAGATATTTTGTGCGGTCTAATGTCTACTTGAAAGTGTGTAACATGTCTTTTTCTCCGTTGCTTCAATTGAATTTTGTATAGTAATATTCTCATCAAGAAAGCGTCTTCATCTCCTCTTGCAACTGCCGACCGGTAGCGTGTACACCTGGATCAGCACAGTAAGTGCATTCTTTTTGAGGCGCGCTGCCATTCATGCTAAATTCTCCAGATATGTGTTCCAGCAGTTTGAATAGTGGAAGTTGGCATGGAGGTGTCTCAACGTTGATATCAATCATCCAGAAAAGCCAGTGAGTTTCATTTGTTTCCTTCATCAGGTTTGTCTCCTCATGCCCAGTAGAGATTCTGCGGCTTCAAAGAACTGCCCAGTGCCAAGCGTCTTACGGTCAACCAATGTGTTCGTCAGCTAGTCAAAACAGCAGCAGGTTGCTTCATCCTCGTTGAATGATGTGCTCCTGCAACCAGCATATACCCCCTTTCAAACCATTGCAGTGAACTCTAGGCGGTGCCATCGTGCGAAGCCTGTGGCAGAGCATCCCCATCAAGCCCCTGCAGTTATGCCACGAGTCTCGACGCGACAGGTCATGGCCATGTGAATAGAATAACGTTTCTTCCTGATCCTGCCATCCTCCGGCTCCCGATCAGTGCGGGCGTACTGTCAACCATCGCCTCACCATAGAGAGTTTGGGCATGTCTGGAATTGTGAAACAGGAACCTGAAGACGGATTTAGCATTTCAACGAGTGAAGAACGTGATATCAGAGCGCTGCCATTATCTTGTGGAAGACTTGGAAAGTGAACCGTACTGTTGATTGCCAGGAAAATCTGATTAGGTGATAATGATTTCAGTTGCCTTTGCATATTGTTGACTTGGGTGAATTCTAGGTCGAAAAATCTACGTTCTTCTAATGAAAATTGCCTAGCGCATACAGTGCCAACCGGCACTTCTCCAACATGCCTTGTTTAGGGTAAAATAAATTCTTACAAATGCCAGAAAAAATATTTTAGGAAGAAACCCCCCAAAAGAATGTGATTTACATCGAGAAAGTTTATATTTCCACATTAGGAAATTCATTCCCAAGGTGTTTCACTTTTTTCGATCCTCCTGAACAAATTTTACCGGTGGCAGTGACTAGTCTACTCAACATCCAAGTTACATCCTCCTTCTATAATCAATGCCCAAAAAGAAAAAAGCTGGGGCAGCAGCCACCAACCAAGAAAACATCAAACACAGAATTCTTGATCCCAAAGAATCTTCTGCTATTGCTGCTGATCCGATGTATGTCCACACTGATTTCATGCAGGAGGAGGACGTGCCCATCAAATCATACTCATACAAGTCTGTCCACACTTTTGATTTTACATTCTGGCTTGCCCAAAATTGTATTGTTGCTGCTGATTCCTGGCCATCAAACACAACAAATCCTGTCAGTCAAGACAGATCTCAAGGCATGAGCAGAAACACTAGTACCAGAATGCTTGGACAAGATCACAATGCTTCACATCCAAAAGTACTTCCAACATTGTTATCGCTACATGGATGCATATGGGCCAAGGTATGAACTTGTACTTTTGATTTGTTTGCCAATTGTAGCTGGATGACAGCTCATTATAGACTTAATCTTAATGTACAGCAAGCAGAATATGCTGTCAAGAAGTACAAAAGCCATCGTAGAATCTCACGACAGGCCCTTACGGATGTTGGGATTATAAACCGGTAGATTGAAGCCACATAGGGGCTACCAAAAATGGAAATACCTTCCGTATTAGGTAATGACATCATCGTGTTAGTGTTGCCATGACTCGACTCGACTCGACTCCGATGACTCGGCTTCGAATCGGCTCCATCAGTCTGATGACTCAACTTGACTCAGCTCAAAGCCATGACTTGGGTGACTTACAACTCACTAAATGACTCAACATATATAAATTTCTATATTTAGAATTTTTTGAAAAAAAATACAATAGTGTTACTTGTCGAGTGAGGTTGCAAACTCATTTAAGTCCCCTGGGACTGTGTCCTGATCCTCCATTTCATCCTCCATTGATATCACTTCCTTATCCTTATCTAAATGACCTGTGAAATTGAGTACAGTGTCCTCCTTTTTCAAATGAAATTTCAACATTTGTAAAGCTTCCATGAGTTCAGGTGAGATGCAAGAGCGCTGATCGGTTGTGGTTTGCTTTCCAGAAGAGAAGACATGTTCGCATGGCACTGATGAACCTTGTATCGGGAGGTAGTCCATGGCCATAGCGAACAAGGTGGGATAACGCGACCGATTCTCCTGTTTGCAATGATTAACCAAGCTAGAATGTAGCATCAAACAATACATACCTGCCAAAATAATAACGTAGTTCCCAGAACCTGCTGATCCAGAAGGTACACGCTAAATTCTTGCTCGGGGCCAGCATGAGTTGGGGGTACCACTGGATTAAGCCCAAGAGCTTCGTCGATCCAGTCAATGCTGTCCTGCGATGGTGTAATGGAGGTTGCTACATAAACATATTCTTGAAGCTGGGGAAAATACCATCAGAAGTGACATGAGGAAAGGTTACTCCTGCAACCTACCTCATTCAGGAATTCAGCTCGCACCCATGTGAGCCTTTCTGGCTGGTGGTGCTCGTACCACAATAGTTTCATTTTTGGATTTAGAACTGTAAATAGGTTAAAAGATTGATCTAATGAATTAGACTGACTTACTCATTGAGAAAATATATGCCTGTATATTCATCACTTTCCCAAAGTAATCTTCAAGCTTATCCAGACCAGCTTCAATGACCTCTCCCATCTCTGGCATTGTTTGTTGAAGTGAGCACCAATGCAACAGAAATGCTGAAAAGGCAGGAAGGGTGTCACAAAGTGTTGGTGTTTTTTCGGCCGACAATCGGTGTTGAAAGGCATGTGGAACCTGAATAAGAGTGAATGTATTTGTTAGACCCGAACCTCACGTGATCCAAACAAGAGTAAACTCGGGCTGTCTCGTGTTCGGACAGTCACCCGAGAGTCTCATGGAGTTCGGATATAAGTGAAGGAGTCAGACTAAGTTCTTAGTCGAGCGAGTTAAGAGAGAAGTTCGGTATTAATAAACTTTAGCTCAAAGCTGGGGTATTACAGCGAAGAGCTTCCTACTTATATATGAAAACTGTAGTACTAATAATAGTTACAACACATGAAGACAATACGGTTGTCGTGCTGGAAGCGCGAGCCGTAGTTATCAGCTACTTGGCTTAAGCCGTCCAGTTATGGTTCATATGATCACATGGGGTCGGGGATGACTCGGTCTCCTGATAATTAAGAAAGAAAATGAATAAGTGCGAGAAATCGTAACATTACCCTCTCGTTAAGGCAGTTGTCCCGACTGCCATTAGGGCTCTTCCATCTCCTCCAGTTCTTCCTTTAGTGCTCTCCAATAATCCTGGATATATTCTATCCATGCTTCTCCGTCTGGGTTTTGGACTTGAATCCTTTTTCCGTCGTTTCGTTCGATTGTGTAGAAGTAATTCCATGTTCTGTCTCCGATTTCCTTGTATTCGTGTCCCACGATCTCTTTTATCGCTTTGGGGTTTACGATGACTTCTGCCGTGATTGTCCTTCCATGTTCTGCTTGACCTTGTTGGTAGTCCTCTATTGCTTCTTGGGCGTTCTCCATGTCTTCTTCGGTGACCCAATCGTTGTGTTCCCTTGTCCAGCCCGTCCATTTCACGAAGTAGTCGGTTACTAGTCGAGAAGGTTGGCCCTTTTTTCCTCTTACCCTTCGGGTTCGAGTGTCGAGGACTTCTTCGACTTTGTATTGCTCTTCATCTTCGATAAGATCCGGTGGTGGTGGCGGTGGTAATTCTTGGTTCGGGAACGCTGGGGGCGTGTACGGTGTTAGGAGTTTTTCATTGAAGCGGGGGTGAATGCGCCAATGAGGGGGAAGTTTGAGCTTATAGGTGGAAGTGCCTGCTTTCTCGAGGATTCGGAATGGGCCTACTCGTTTGTCATCGAGTTTCTTCTTTGGCCGCGGGAGGTGGAGGTTTGTGGTGTCGAGCCAAACCAAGTCGTCCTTCTTGTAGTTGACTGCTTTGCCCTTTCGTTTGTCATACTGGGTCTTCATTTTAGCGGCAGCTTCCTGAAGGGCTTGTTCACATAGCTTGTGGATCTTCTGCATCTGTGATGCGAAGTTTCCAGCTGCGGGGTTGGTGAAGGGGCTTCGGCGCTCTGTTTCTGGGACGACTCGGGGATTGAGTCCGTAAACGGTGAAGAAAGGGCTTTGACCCGTGGCGGAGTGTTTTCGGTTGTTGTGAGCGAATGCTGCCAAAGCGAGCCATTCGTGCCAGTCGTCTTGTTGGTACCTGGTGAATATCCTTAGGTACTTCTCAATTTCCTGGTTAACCCTTTCAGTTTGTCCGTCTGTCTGTGGGTGGAAAGCGGTGGAGGCGTTGGGAGTGATTTGGAGAATTCGATAGAGGTCCATCATGAATTTGGAAACAAATTGGGGGCCTCGATCTGAGATTACAGTTCTTGGCATGCCGTGGATGGCAAAGACCTTGTCGCGGAATATTTTGGCGGTTCCTTCGGACGTGAGAGTGCCGTTGCATGCTACTGGAATGATTTCTTTTGAAAATCTATCTACTATAACTAGAATGGTGTCGTATCCGCCAGATTCTTTGAGACCGGTGATTAGGTCGACAGAAATGTGGGTCCATGGCTCTGTTGGGACTGTGTTGGGATGGAGGGGTGCTTTTCGGGCTTGAGTGTTGGATTTGACTCGTTGACAAGTTTCGCATCCTTTTACATATCTTTCGACGGTTTGCTTGATCTTTGGCCACCAATACTCTCTTTGAACGAGTTCATTGGTCTTGTCAATGCCTGGGTGTCCGGCAGTGAGGTGGTCATGGGACATGGCAATGATTTCTCCCCTTAGTTTCTCATCTTGGGGTACGTAGATTCTTCCGGTGAGCATCAGGAGTCCTTTTTCCATTGTGATGCCTCTCTCGTGGTTTAGGGAATCAGAGATTCCTCGGTCCCACTTGTCGGTGCTCTCGGTAGCACGCTTGATTTTCGAGTGAATGCTGGACGCAGTGGGCATGATCATGGCTCGGAAATGTTTGGGTTTGAGGACTACGATTTCATCATTGTCCTTTTTTCCTTGATCGTGATCATCCCATTGGGACAAGAGGTCGGCTTTTTGGTTTGCAGTGCCGGGCTTGTGATGTAGAGAGAAATGGTATTCGGCGAGCTCAGTAACCCAGCGGGCTTGTCGGCGGTTGAGCTTTTGGGGTTTGCGGAAATATTGAAGGTTCTGATGGTCTGTCCACACTTCAAAGTTGACGGCGGCTCCCATCAGGTAATGTCTCCATTTGGCGAGGGCAAGCATTATGGCGAGGAGTTCCTTATCGTATATTTCATAATTCCTTTCTGTCGTTGTCAACGATTTTGAAAGGAATGCTACGGGTCTCCATTTGCTGTCCTGCTGCTGGCTTAGTACTGCGCCTATGGCTCCTTCACTGGAGTCTGCTTCTACTCTGAACTTTCCATCCTCTTTTGGCAGAGCTAGGATGACATCTTCTGCCATTTGCTTCTTCAACTGTTGGAACGCTTGATTTTGGGCCGCACCCCAGTTCCAAGGGGCATTCCCGGTGAGTTGGGTCATGGGTCGTACGATTTTGGAGTAGTTCTTTATGAATTTTCGGTAGAAATTCGTAAAGCCTAGGAAGCTCTGTAACTCCTTTTTCTTGGTGGGAGTCGGCCATTCTGTGATTCCTTTGACTTTGACTGGGTCCATTCGGACCGATCCTTCGCTAATGATTACTCCTAAGTATTCTGTTTCCAGTACTTCGAACTCGCACTTCTCAGCTTTAAGGAACAGCTTGTGCTCCCACAGACGTCGAAGTACTCGTCGGACTATCTGTCGGTGTTCTTGGAGGTTCTTGGAAAAGATAAGGATGTCGTCGAGATATATGGTTACTTTTCCCTCGGCGATTAGGTCGTGGAAGATATCATTCATCATCCATTGGAACGTGGCGGGGGAATTTGTGAGTCCAAAGAACATGACTGTTGGTTCGAACAGTCCTCGGTTGGTGTGGAAGGCGGCTTTGTATTCATCGTCTTCTTTTATGTGTACATTGTTATATCCCCAGCGTACGTCTAGCTTGGTGAAATATTTGGCTCCCCGGAGCTTGTCCATGAGCTCCGAGATGAGCGGTAGCGGGTATCGGTTCTTGATGGTCATCTCATTGAGTTTCCGATAGTCTTGGACGGGTCGAAGGGTGCCGTCTTTCTTTTTACAAAGAAAAAGGGGGAAGCGAACGGGGACTTTGAGGGGCGTATTCTTCCAGTGGACAAATTCTCGTCCAAGAATTTGTCAAGTTCTTCCTGTTCGTTCCTATTCAGGGGGTATACTTTGCAGTTGAGGGTATTGCTGGCGTTGGGGATGAGTTCGATTGCATGGTCCCATGGCTTTCGATCGGGGAGTTCGTCGAAATTGTCCTTTGAGAACAAATCTTGGAAGTCCTGATAGTCAGGTGGTACCATTTCCTCGAAACTCTTCTTGGGTTTCCCTTCACTTGCTTTTGCGGCTAGATCATTGGCATGGTGAATTGCCCTGACTTCTATTTCCTCGGTCATGTCTACTGCTAATATAGTATCTCCTTCTTCTAGCTCCTCATCCCATCTGTCCTCCAGGTCCGCATCTGGTAGGGTGAACAGTTGTTTTTGACATTGGCATCACCCGAATATGATCTTCTGTGTTTTCCAGTTGATGACTGGGTTGTGGCGTATTAACCAGTCATGTCCGAGGAACACTCTTCTCATGCCTAGGTCTGTGACTGCTAAATCAATCCGTTCTGCATGTCCTCCAATGGTCATTCGGAGTTCAACAAAGTGGGTGACCTCGCCGGCTTTGTTTCGTGTACCGTCGGCGTTGTAGACGGGTATCGGGGCACTGGTTGCTCGGGTTGGTAGATCATGCTCTTCTACGTATTTGCGGTCAATGGAGCTTCCGGTGCACCCACTATCGATAAGGGCGGTGGTCTTAAGGGTCTGGCGATTGGTGAGGGTTTCGAGGCGGATTTCAGTGGTCAAGTCTTTTGCTCCGGCTCGTGCATTCCTTCGGATGTATCGGACCGGTTTTCGTAGTTCCTCCAACTGTTCGAGCGCTTGGGTGCGGGGAAGGGTGACAATGCATGTCAGCATTTCGCAGTCTGCTTCTGTTTGACGCATTTTGTGAGTCCAGTGCGCTAGGATGGCGCGGGCTTCGTAGCTACCCGTCGCTTGTCTGATTGCGCGCCATGTCCATTCCGTTTCGAATGGAATCATGTATCCGGATTCCTCTTTCTCAATAGTTTTCAGCTCTGTCCAGTCATGATCTTTCAGCATCTGTGTCCACCATCTGTTGTATGCCTGCATGTCGGTGGCGTCGGGGTCTCCTTCCTTGCGATAGCGATGTCCCCTGAGATACGCTTGCCACTCAGGGTCGTCATCCTCGTTGTATTCTTCTTCTGCTTTCTTCTTTGTCCATCTAGAACCGCTAGGGCTCACGGGTGTTTCCACCAGGACATTGCCGCCGTTGGTAGCCATTCTTTTGGCTCCGCGGGTTGGGCGTCTTGCCTCCGAAGGAGGACTTTTTTGTGTCGGGGATGGCCCGCATGCATCTGCATTTTTGGCTGCAGCAGCCATTCGGTAGGACGTGTCATCTTCGTCGTCTGGTACTTCCTCTAGAGAAACTTTGTGTGAGTGGGGATGAAGCGGAGGGGGACTTATCAGGTTTTGGGTGCGCCTACCACCCGTCTCGCGTGGCGGACGAGGCGCTTGTGCCCCGTCGGTTGAGAACTGTTCTGATCCGGGGGAAGACTTTTCCGTTCTGTCCTGTCCACCCTTAGTTGGATTGTCTCCGGCATTCGGGTGCGTATCTACAGGAGGCGCAGTTAGTTTTTCCCGAGGGATTGCTCCTTTGGTCTTGCCGCCCGGGGCTATTGCCACTCCGTGCTCCCTCTGCTGCAGCTGTTTGCGGTCAGGGATTCTTCTTCTTGGGGAAGCCGCACGCTTCTGCTTGCTGTCGTTCCTGGATCTGTAAACCTTCAACCGTCCTGGGAGAACCTCCTTCGGTGCGCGGTGCGACTTATCCTGAGAGATCCCAGGCAAAGATCCCGAGTGGGACTCGGCCGTAGGGGGAAGTATCGTCCCGCTTCCTGTCGGGGTTCGTTCTATCTTGGCAAGGTATTCTTTGTCCTCCTGATCCATCATGTTGGTTAGTATACTGTACCGGTTCTGCAATTCTTTGGGTGCTTTGCTGGGAGCGATAGGGATGGGTATATTCGAATGCATATGAGATAGTCCTACAGAAGTATTATAAGTCCGTCCAGCAGTATGTAAAGCACCATGAGAGAGTCCGGCCGACCGAGTAGAATCGCTTACTCGTCGGCCCCGTCTTTTACCTCCTCGACTCCAGAGGACGAGGGCGTCTTCTCCTCGTCTGATTCTACTTCCTGTTCTACTGCTCGGTTGTCTCGACGGTTATTGTTGTTGTGCGGGGTGAACCTTCCGCCTCCGTCCCTTGGCCTTCTCGGCTGTCTGCAGTCAGCGGTGAAGTGGCCCTTTTGATGGCAGTTGAAGCATCGCCGCTCCCGTCGGATTCGGTCTATATCCATTGGTTGGCCTTGGCCACCATAGACTGGTCCAGTTCCAGTGTTGGTACTGGAGGGTCCGGGTTCTTTGGGCAGTTGCGGGGGAGCGCTTTGGTTCCTGGTTGGCGGGAAGCGCTTGTCGTTTCTGGGCGGGGCGCGGTTATCGGAGCGAGGGGCGTTTTGCCGGTTCCAGGGGTCCTGAGGGCGATAGCCTTTGTGGGTTCGGTCAAAGGCTCGTTTGACCGCTTGTTGGTCGTTGATCTGTATAATGCGTCGCTTCCATTGTGAGTAGGTCTGAGGAATGTTTTCTCCAGAGGCGACCGCCATTGTGTACTCATCTGGTACTCCGGCCCGTACTGCTGCGACAATATGACTTTTCTCGCCTTGATCCTCCCATCTGCCGGCCAACTGTGCCTGTTGCTCCAGTTCCTGGAAATATCGGTTAGCGCCTCCGTCCTGCATCCGCAGTCCGTACATGCGCTGCTCGTGCACTTCTTCTACCGCCGGGTCGGCGAATTCCTTTCGGACTACTTCCATGAAGTCCCTCCACGAGGGTAGGCAGTATCTGGCTTCGGTCTTGCTGAAGTATTTTTCCGCGTGGTGTACCCACCAGGTGAGAGCCTTGCCGCCGAAGTGGGAGGTGGCAAAGGTGATTTGTTGGGATTCTTCGTAATATCCTCGGTGTACCTCGAAGTAGAGGGCACACTGGAGGAAGAACCTTTGTATGTCGTCGTGTTTCCCATAGAACATCTCGGGCATTCGCATCATTGTGGGTTTGACCCCGAGGAAGGGAGCGTCTGCGTCAGCATGTCCTCTGGCATGTCCTGGATTTGGGGCTGGCGGCATTCGGTCTGGTGGGGGTCTGGGTAAAGACCATAGGTCTCCTCTGCCTCCGGGTGAGTCTGGGTCTGGTGCCGGCGGCGGTGGTCTTCCAGGAATGGGGAAGTTGTCGAGATCTGGCGGCGCATTATTGGGGTTAGGGGGAAGGCCGTGCTTCTTCCGTAGCGCATCTAGGTCATTTAGTTTCTGGGTTGTTTCATCCCTGGCGGTTTCTAGCTTTGATTCCTTGGCTAGAATGTCATTGTAAAGGTTCCGGCGGGCCTGGGCCGTGGCTTCTCGTTCTTCCGCGGTTTCTTCTGGTGCTCCGGCGAATAGTCGGGATTTCCCCGGGATTGGGGGTCCGCCTTGTTGCCGGATCGACTGTTTCGGCTTTGGGGGAGAGTCGGGCATTGGTTTAGGAGGAGGTGGGTATAGTTCGTCGTAGCTGGGTATCAGCGACTTTGCGTAGAGGGGAAAATCTTTATTGAACATGAAAACTGCCTGCTCGTGGGCGGCATGTACCCATATCTTTTTCATCTCTTCTCCATCCTGTTCTCGCTCTGCTTTCATATATCGGACCCCCATCGTACTTGCCAACCATGAAATCTCTTCAACTATATGCGCATGTCTTTCTTCAACTCTGAGGTCGTATTCTTCGTCTATCTCCCCCTCAGTTAGAAACGTCTTGATCTCCGGATAGTCGTCGTCGACCTCTGGCCATTCCGGTTCTCTGGCTGAGCCACTCGGCTCCACTGTCGACTCCGTCTCCTGAGTCTCGTCGTCCTCTTCCTCTTCCAGTATACGTAGGTTCCCTAGGTACGAGGTCGAGGGGGATGTGGTTCTGGCTAATTCAAAGGGTAGGGGGGTAGACGACTCCAGCTGGGATTCGGATGGTGGCGTGGCGGAGTGGGGGAACGTGATGGGTATGATGCCACCAGTCGCTTGGAGTCTCTCCCTCTGCTCGGGGCTCAAGTTGCTCCATTCTTCCGGGAGTATAACTCGGTGGCTGTGGCCAAGGGTTGGTGAGCAGACTGAAGCATCGCTGGTAGAGCCCGGGAAGGTCGAGGGTGGCGCAGTTGCGGGGGATGTGGGCTGGGGTGAGGGGACGGGGCTCTTCGGAGGATGGACGGGCGGGGAATTCCTCGGTGCTCTCTGTGTCGACCCTGATGACCTGGGCGACAGAGGCGGTGTATTCCGAGGCGTCCTCGTCGTAGAATGGGGCGGGGGTGCGGGCTCGGTAGGGGTGGTCAGGGAAATGCGGGAGGCCCCAAGGGCGAGTGCGCCCACACTGTCTTTCAGCTTCCCTGTCACTGTCTGCCAGGTGCTCTTCGGCCTCTGGCTGGGGTAGGGGCTGTTCCTGCTCGAGGGTTTCAAGCTCGTACGTCTGTGGGTAGACATAGCGTTGGCGGCATAGGTTTGGAATCAGGACTCCTAGTCCTATGCCTATAATGACGATGGTGAACGGGACCAAGATGGCCACAAGGGCGATGTGGAACTCAGCGGGTGTCAGGTCTCTGGTTTTTTGCATGGGTCTTTGCTTGTGTCGTGCGCGAGGAAAGAAGGGAAGCTTCAAGCTAATTGTTAGACCCGAACCTCACGTGATCCAAACAAGAGTAAACTCGGGCTGTCTCGTGTTTGGACAGTCACCCGAGAGTCTCGTGGAGTTCGGATATAAGTGAAGGAGTCGGACTAAGTTCTTAGTCGAGCGAGTTAAGAGAGAAGTTCGGTATTAATAAACTTTAGCTCGAAGCTGGGGTATTACAGCGAAGAGCTTCCTACTTATATACGAAAACTGTAGTACTAATAATAGTTACAACACACGAAGACAATACGGTTGTCGTGCTGGAAGCGCGAGCCATAGTTATCAGCTACTTGGCTTAAGCCGTCCGGTTATGGTTCATATGATCACGTGGGGTCGGGGATGACTCGGTCTCCTGATAATTAAGAAAGAAAATGAATAAGTGCGAGAAATCATAACAGTATTAGTCATATATCAATTATGCATGTGTCTCAACCATACGTACCTTCAAAATCTCATGAAAGAGCTCGAGAACAGTCCACTCACCATCACTTAACTTGTATTTCTGGAGCTCGCACTGCTCTTGGCAATGAAGAAACAATTCAATTGCCTATCAACATAATTTGTCAGTAGGTACAGTATCAAGATGTTGACATACCTGGCACAGAAGAATAGCACGTTCGATCATGATGTCCATCGATGACCATCGGATGTCCATGTCATGTAGGAGCTGAAGGGGACTGAGCTGAATTTCAGAAACTTTGTCGGAAAAGGCTTCATGTTGAAGAGATGACAAATGGATCTGTATAAAGTAGCTATGAGTTTACTTGATATACAAAAAAGATTGATTAACGTACCGATCTTATCAATATTTGCAAATTAGCAATGGGATTTCAGTCAATATTACCCAAGGCTCCTTCATTTAATACTGAACTGTACAAAATTTGATCAATTGCCTTTTCTACTGCTTGGCAGGCAAGGTTAACTATGTGTGGGAAACATCTGGGGTTCTTAAGTTAGTGTGAACAGTGGATATGAAATAAGTACTCACCGAATCCTGTTGTTAATTTGATGAAACTGGCTATTGGGGAACCGCATCTTCAATAAATACTCAAGATACTCCACCATGGTGTCATTGTTCGACGCATTGTTGCAGGTAACCCACCCAAAGTTTGATATACCTAGACGTTCAAGAACATACATGAAAACTTCAGCCAGGGGTTCTCCTGTGTGAGAACCAGGGATGCAGTGAAATGCGATGAGATCCGAGTGTAACTGAAGCATGGCATGACCATTGATTGTCTTGCTCTTGATCCAATGAGCAGTGACAGCCATGAAAGGCCACATGTTGGCATCAGTCCAGAGATCCGTCGTGAAGGAGATTTGCCCCATGGATTTCTATGTAAACAATGTCAGTTAAACACTCTGTACTTCATAAGGTCATTTACCTTCATTTCCATTGATAGACTTTCTATATATTCATCCCACAAGACCATAATACGAGTTCGAAGCGAAGTCCGATGAGGTATGTCAGTATCTTTGAGATCGTCACCCAACAAGAGAAAGATTGAACGTAGGTGAGGGTTCTCGATAACATTAATTGACTGAATCACTGTTGGTATGATAAAAAATCAAAAACAAGGCAGGAAAAGTACCTGATCATCAGCAACAATCCATGCAATGAGCGCGTCAATGAAGATATCTCTGGAAAAAGGAGAGATATTGCCAGAAACTGCTGCTTGGCCTTGCTCAACTCGAAATTTATTGAGGGCACTCTTGTAGGTGCACTGCTTTGTGGGAACTTGAATATTCATCTCCTTGCACTGCTTAAGCCATGCCATTGCATGGTACTCTACTAGGTGACGACGTAGGACATCGGTACTGGTCATCAAGCTGAAATCGGTGTGCTTTGGTGCATGATTTTTGTCTATTTCTCCAGCACTAAAAAAAAAGGTAAATTAGCGGCGCCATGTGGAAAGGAAGAGATACATATGTGCAAAAAGAACAACAATTGCGATTCCTTTGCTTGACAAAGAAAGACCAGATGTCCTGCACATGACCTTTACTCTTCCGAGTGGTAGCAGCATGAACAATTCGTCGTGGTGTTCCAGGCGTCCTTGGGAGCGATCGTATACTGGCATGACGAGACGTGGATGCCCGTGGCGTTTGCAGTGTTTGCGGTACCGATGGAACTGGTGCTGGACATGATGAGGAAGGCTGTTGAGGGGTTTCAGGATGGCTGCGTCAATCCTCCTCTAACGAAGAACACGCTGATGGATCAGGGAGCTCATCGTCTGAGCTCACTAAATCTTCTTCGAATCGAGCATGTCGAATGGGGTGGGCAGGAGCTGGTTCGGCTAGGCGGCGCGTTGGTGAAAGGGCAGGTCTGAGAGCTTGTTCAGGTCGAACAGCCGGAGTCTGCATCTCAAGGGGTGTAGGAAAGACACCCTGAGTGTTGGGAGGTCGATAGTGATTGTATCCTAGCAATATATCAGTACTAGAACGAAACTTATGATAATAAGGCTTACCGCGAACGCGAAACATTGGTTGTATACCTGGAGTGGGCAGCACTTGCGGGGGTATTGTTGGTTGCAATACTTGAGGTGGTGAACTTGGGGGCTGCTCTACTTGATGAACATCGGCGGCAGCAACAGGCTCTGCAGTCCCAGCAGGTTCTGCAGCCAGTACCAGAGTTGCTGGGTCAGGCTGCCCATGATTTCTGCGACTACGGTGAATAGGTACAGGTGGATCGTCAGCGTTGAGGTTTTGTTGGTTGGGCTGCCTCGGAGGAGCCATTGGTTGTGTGGATAAGTATCATACGATTGTCCATGCTTAAATACTTGTTCTACTAGGGTGATTGTTCCAACTGACATCTAATTCTAAGGTGTGTTGAACGAATGCGCACTTTGGAATTAAATTTCACATACCTGACTGCTACACATTGCTCAATCCTTGGAGACACAAAAATCAATCCTTCCTATGATGATTCTGTGGCGCCCAAAGCCCTGTAAGTCGACATGAATCCTAGATAAGGTGACATGAATATGACTCGGCATTGCACATTGCGCAAGTCACCTACCCTGATTCCTGTGGCGAGACAGGGCATCTGTCTGAGAGATGTCTTCTTGAAGTGTGCAGGCCAGAGGTAAATGAGGGATACACAGTTGACGCATAGTACAAACTGCAGAGACAACATAAATGTACAGTCTTGAAGAATGATAAGAATTTGAGGCTAGATCAATGTGGTATAGTGAGAAGAAGACGATGGGATAGATATGGTGAAATAGAGAGAAGCAGCCGACGCAAAGTACAAGCTGCGAGGACGACAATACGTACAGTCCTAAGGTCAAGCGGTGTGACAAGTCCACCACACAATTAATCGGGTTGTTTGTCAACAGCCTTGATGACTCATCAACAAACAATAGAACATGCACGCCGGCATACCGCTCACTTAACTACATTCACTGCAAGCATCCGTCTTACTGGCAGTAAGTATTTGTTTCAATCTCTTTTTTTTTGTCTGCGGTTGTACGTACTGTCACTGCATCCACTTGTACTTTGCGTCGGTGGATCTAACTTTACTTTAGCGACCCTTACTTCCGACCTTCGTTCGGCACTATCGCTACAGCAGCTTCGACCTCTGCTGTACCTATTTTCGTCAGCATCTTTGCTCCATCTGTGCCACACTATAACCCTGAAGACTTCACTGGCCTTCATATATCAATTCTTATCACTTCTCTCGTTGTCCAGCCATCTGTCTGTAAGGTTTCATTATTGTTTCAAATGTCCTTATGTTCATCTATTCTAGCAGAATCATGGCATCCAATCCTTCGATTCAGCAGCTTAGGCAACACCCAGAGCTCTTGATGCACAAGAAGAACCCTGGAACAAGTTGAGTAGTTTGATTTCCTCCAACCTTTGTATAGTGACCAATAGTTGTCGATTTATTACACAGAATTAACTGCTTTCGATGGAGCCATAGGTGGTTTGTACGATACTTTTATTGTTACATCGCCAAATGCTGCTGCTTTGTGGGCCCCACCTCTTGGACACAATCGAATTATGTTTCTTCATTCAGACCTTCGATATGGTGACGATGATCCCCTGTCTTGGCCCCAACCCTACGTCCATCAATACTGCCATCTAGCCGTCATTCGATCTCCACCATTAAACTTGTCGCGATCGCATCCCGATGCTCCTTTACACTGGCTTCCAGGTGGAAACGACTTTCGTGAGGCTGATTCTGCTGGTGAGTGCAGAGGCCCAGGGTTTCTGCACCATCACCGCCTTGCATCACTTCAAAATCAAGTGAATATCATTACTGAGAAGGCAAGAGGGACTACTCTGTCGGATGGGGCTGAGGATCTCAAGTGCACATACATGCTGCTGTTGCACGACTTTCTCGAATGTCTCGAACATCTCCCCATGTCGCTCGAAAAGGTCCAATTAAATGTTCGGGAGACACAACGTGTATCGCTCTATCTCCAAGCGCTCCTGGACTATATGCTTGTCTATAAACCATGAATCGATTCGATTTCTGACAGCACAGCAGTGCGAACGGCAGATTCGGGAGTTACTGGTGCATTTACGACAAACATGCAGATTGCTCAAGACTTTTTCCAAGCAGGAATACCAGTGTGGATTATCCATACTGTAGATCAGCTTTCGACCATACACATTGACAACGTCGAGCACTTCAGACTGCCTAGTTTTTTCCTTTCGCTTGAACAGCATCGTGCTAAGTTTCAGCCTGTCTTTAAAGGCCATGGGGCGACAGCAGAGAAATATTATGCCTTCAACAGGTTCACTCGCAGCCACATTCGTTTTCCCAACGTTTTTGCTTGGACTGATGTGAGTGGGCAACTGGCACCACCACTTAATCTGCCATCTGCTCCTGTGGCATCTTCGTCTTCATCAAGAAAAGATCAGAAACGATCACCCTGTAAGTTCTGCTCTTATTATTTTCAACTTTGTCTAACTTTACTTTAGATGCTCGTCATGTACCGAACAAGCCCTCAACATCCTCAGGCTCATTGAAGCTCTTTGTCGACCGAACGCCGGCACACCCCTTCCTCCCTCCCATCATTGCTGTTTGGGCATGCGGTCTCTCAAATCTTGTCTTTGACAAAACATGCTGTATTGGCTCTGCTTCAATCAAACTGCATGGCTATGCTTTACCTCCACCCACTAACCTCACAATTGCCGAGAATCCACTCAAGATTGAAGCCATGTTCAAATTCTGGCTCCATATCAGACTTCCGATGTTTGCACGCCTGTCATCACCGCTTTACTTGCCTTCTGTCCTCGATCAAAACAGTTGGAAAATGTTTCTCTCTCTTGACTACCTTGCAAAGGCGAACGAACAGGAGAATCCAACTACAAAAGCAGCCGTCCGTAGAGCAAAGATGAAAGAAATACTTGCTGGCTGTTTCAACGAGATTGAAGTTGAACTGGGCAGTGGCGAAGGGACATCTGTCTCCTGGAGAGGGAAAGCATATGAAATGTTGACTGCGACTGATCATCAAGAAATTGTATGGGAGATGTCTGAGATCGCATTTCGTCTGGAGCTGGCGACGCTGGATTGTATGGCATGGGAAGCAGGACCAAATCATGATATCTCTTGTGAGACTGCCGTTTCTAGCTGCTTCACTGGCCCAATCTCGATGGCAGATATCGGCAGTGCGAACATGGGACTTGCTTACCCGAGTTGGTATGATCGTGCCCCTTATTTGTGTTCCCTGCGGCGGTTAATGCAAACATGGATGGGATCAAAGCCCGATATCATAGCAAAGGATATGACAAGTTGGCTTTGGACTGAGGCTGAGATTCTTGAGCTTGAAAAGGTGCTAGCAGATTATTATGTCGACACCTTCTTCCTCCATTTCGGCTGTCCACCAACATTGCCACAGTACTTACCACATAATCCCACAACTTCATTTGTACCCATATGGCGTATTCGTGGCCAAACGGCGACTCCTAATGTTCATGCAGATATCTCAAAATGGGAGTGATTTCTTGGGTCCATATAGCTCTTTTGTGTATGAAAATTATCATTAAATTGTAATATAATCCACCTGTCCTGTCTATACAACTTTTTACACTGTCTACAATAAGTCTTCATGCCCTGAAAGTCCTTGCTGTCACTGCTGGGGAGCAAAAAAAGTGTATTATCTAAATTAGGTAAGTCATAACGGCTTGAGCGGCTTCCAAGCGGCTTGAGTGACTTAGAAGCCGAGTCAAGCCGAAAATCCTTTCAAGTCAAATTCACGACTCGGCTCGGCGATTTCCGACTCGGCTTGACTGGCTCGTGACTTTGAGTCGAGTTACCGGCAACACTACATCGTGTTTCACTTTTTCAGAGGTCGAAATTTTTAACTTACTCCCAGAGCTTAGTGGAGCACGATTGGGGTTCTTTACTACTATACAAACATAGAATAAGTGTTTTTAAGTACTAAAAATTAATTGTTGGAAAGTAGATACAGTTGCAAAATTTGCACCCTTTTAGGGTAAGTCACGCGATGAGAGGTGCCGGTTGGCACTGTACTACCTCTGTCAGATGTCTACCTCTCGGATCAACGGACAAATCATCGAAGCATTTGGCATAAGTGGAGCTTACGGGTATCAGAATGCAGCTGATAAACCTGACGATCAATGGCGACACTCGGGGTCTTTGTTGTGCATGTCTGGAACTTACACCCGTCAACCTCATTTTTGTTCTCTTGTTGCCCTTTGACGAAAATGTCGGCTTTATCCCTTTGCTTGACTGGAGGATTTCATGTCAATTCATACACCCACAGCGTTCATCCTCGCAACTGAATCATGAACGGGCTCGGCTATCCTATCTTTTACGCAAGCGGCGACGGTTCTACGTCACAAGTATGTTCTCCCACTTCCACCTGAGCTTCTTTCGGGAAGCCGACGTACCGAGCAGCAAGGAATCTTCAGATTCGCTCCCAGCAAGCTTCTCGTGGACGTCGAATACTCGCTCCATTTCCAACTGCGACACTAACCAAACCCTCCCACTCCCTCTAGGCTAGAGCGCACCATGGGCTGTCCCCACGTCAGTGAGATAAAATAGCCACCTATGCCGCTATGGCCGCGGAATGGGCAGGTGGCGATTCCTCTATGCCGACCGCCTGATGATCGCCGTCCACGAAGTTCTCTCTTCCCGATTCAATCTCAAGGATTCCAGTCGGTATCCTTTCACCGAGTCTAATCTCCATCCAGTTCTCAGTTTTCTCGATAGCACTAACCTGCGGAAACTCAGTACATCCCAAAAGGCGACGTTATGGTGTCGCAGACGGTCCTGAAGTAAGCTTCGAAAATATTCTTGAATCCGTTCTTTGGGACTACCGCGACGAGGCGCAGCAGAGGCGAATTTCCTCGAGCACGAGCCTTGACTTGATGGGAACAGGATCGAATCGGATAAGGTGATGTGTTTGGGGTGCGGGTGTGACGTTTCCTTGGGAGCGTTGAGTATAACATGGCTAATTGTTGTGCCACCGAGATTGTGTTTGTATTAAGAACGCGATTTCGAGTTTGGTGGTGGATGCTTTGAGATTCGGACTGCGAATCCCTTGTGGGAAGGTCGTGAATGTTCGCACTGTATTTTGGATTTTGGAGTGTTCATTCCAGGGTCGTGGCCTTCGTGATCGTATCTACAAGATCTTGGCTGTTAGATGGATGCCTTGGACGCATTTTTTGATCGGGGGTTTGTTTGTCCGGCGTTGGTTTGTTCATAACAGGCTAGTAACTTTTGGGGGAACGTCGTCATGATTTTGTTTATTTAGACCCGGAGATGACAAATTTAGCAATATGACTGTCAGTGTCTGGATCCTCGGTGTAGGTTATTTCTAAGATTGACCACAGAATATCGGCATGTCCACGTATTTGTCGCTCACCGACGACGCCATCCACGATTTTTGCAGAGAACACGGGCCAGTCGTGATGCACGGAGCACCCACCGTTCCGTCTCTGCGATATACCGCGGAAACGACACTAGCTATCCCAAACGAGCAGTGGCCGCCAACACTCCAGTTCCTACTACCGGGCATCGACCACCATCGCGAATTATTGCTTTAGTTTTTTCACCAGCTCAATAGCCGACTACATTCCTGGGACGGCAGTATTGACCGACGGCGATGGTTGGTTCCCGGACGACGTGTACAATTGTTGTTTCGATCCGGACGACTGGGGCTTACGAGACCAATCCTCCTTGGATATGTGGAGTATATCGCTGAGCAGCCTCTTGTCGCTGTTCTGGTGATGGAGAAGCTGGGAGAGCCGTACTATATTGGTACAGTCGATATCGTGAAAGGAAGGGCGAAAATAGCTCGTTTTTGGAGCCGATCTATGTAGATGGACAGAACTGCATTTTTAACGATGGGTAGTGAGGAATAAAATGTAGAGCGTCCACATGGCATGTCAAATCTTTCAATGTCCTGTCTGTCGATGGAACCCCTGGGCCCAAAATCTAAAGCAGTATCCCGTCGCGGCTTGACTCGTCGAGTCGTATGCTTCTCGACGAAGGTCCTCGATGAGGACTTAAGCCAGTCGATACGGAGCAGAGACGAAGTTCAAAGAGCGAGACATTACATTGCCCAAATGCGCTTGTTCATGGGATTGAGAAAAAGCCTGCCCGAAAAGGCGGCGTTACTTTGCCTCACGTGTCCGTGACTTGTCGCGTCTGGTATTGGTATCCAATTGGTATCGGTATTGTTTATCGGACAGCTGGTATGGATACGAAGCCATCGAAGCACCATGGCATCAAAAGGTCAGTAAGCGCACGAGTTTAGCATGCATGTTTGACGAATGACATCGCTTCACTATGTTGCACGATGGCATGAGCTGGAGTAGACCGTTACGAGGAGGTTTTCAGAGCATACAGCCTGAATGCAGAGGGTCGGTGTTTTGTCGGACCAGGAAAGTGTTCTGATTGACGAAATTGAATGCCAGGAAAGTATTTTTGGAGCCGGAGGCACCACATTGGATCAGCGATCAAAGTCGATTAAATAAACGAAGCTCACCACAGTCAATTTCGATGGATGCTTTCTTAGATTGACATTCACCATAGAGCCATAATCGGCATATATCTGAGACGTTTGATATGAGCGTCAGGTATGGCTCAAAAACGGAGGACTTACCGCAGGAAATGATATATTTAAGCACACGTGACCTGGGCTTCCACTGGGTTTATAGTTGCTATCGGGGGCTGAATATGGTGATGAAAATTTATCCTTTACAAAACTTAGACAGGGCAGCGATGACGAGAGTAACACATACCATGAGAGAATGCTCCTACTGATGCGACGAACCAGCATATTTTGCGCAAGAGATGCAAGTGGGAATGTATTCTGCGACGACTCGTGACTGCTCCATCCATTATGCCGCGATAGAAGCTGGGTGAGATAGGTAACAGTTTTATAAATTGTCGCCGTATTGGTATGTAAGAGGCAGTCTATTCATGGCGAAAGAGCGAGAATGAACGACGCTCATAGCGTGACCCATTTTTTGATCCAAGCTACGTAGAGGTTCCTGATCAAGAGTTCCACCGCACGATAGGGAGCAGACGGGACGGATCCTGTCTTCTGAGATATTGGCGAGTAACTTGGATGAACAGTGACAGTGACTAGCAGACGTGGTTCGTCTGTGATGTCAATGACGGTGCTGGTAGGCTTCGGTTGACTGCCGCGCTCGCGAAAGAAAACCTGATTTGGCCACAGGGTCTTCGAGAGATTCAGCTTGTAAGTCGACATTGGACCATGGCTATGGAGACGACGAGAAATGATGGAGGAGAGTGTCCGTGATGGCGGTCGGAATGGCGGAGATCGACGTCGTCAAACTTGCCATCATACCACCATCATCGATTGATCTACACTCCGTCGTCGTTTCTTTAGTGCAACATCCATGCTCTATGAAGTACTCTGAGGATATCTGGAGTCAGGACTCACCGGCGAGTGGCGAAAATGTGTATCATGGGTTCGCTGGCTGAATTTGGACACTTAGAGAAAGCTTGGCTTTCCATCCTGGGCTAGGTGCAGATGTGTAATTTAGGTCAGACTTGCCTCTTTCATCGCACGAACTACGAATCGACGAGGTGCAACCAGGTTTCAAAGCTCAGCGTAGCACATACATATCAGTTGGTCTCTTCGCCGAGCGGAATCAAGAATATGCTCTTCCTCCTGTGTATCTGCTGCATGTCAAGTAGCACGTCCTTGAAGGGTGTCGGGTGAAGGATCGATGTCCAGATGCTAGCAATTCGTATTATGAAGCCTGCGGTCGTGGCGTAAGGTATGAGCGGTGTTTGAGTTTCCTTCCATGTCGCTCTAATTCAAATCTTTGCAGGGACAATGAACATCTGATAAGGAATAAGTACCTGGCATATCCCAATATCCAGTCGCAGAGCGTGAATTTGTGGAATTTGTCACGATATTTCCATTCAGATGGCATAAGCTTTTGCGGCCGTGGATAGCGGTCGAACGCTATAGGAGACAAGAACAGCTCGTCACAGAATCTCTCCGTCTTCTGTGTCTGAAGTCAATAATATGGCGGTGCTCCGTCCAGTACGCGATCACTAGAATTCAGAAGGCTCGGTTTGCGTATCTTTCCGGGTATCACCAACAACTGAATACTAGTGCCATATGGGCGCTGGACTGGAAGCGAACATGTGAGTTCTTGTTCTCAGCTCTCAACTTAGGACTTCTGAGCCCTGAGTGGGTTCATAGTTGATGCAAGCGCAATAGGATATCCCATTTGCAAGGCCTCATAGCATCTGGTCTACTCCAGCAATCTCGAGCGGTCTCATGCAATGTTGTAATTCTCAGCTCAAATTCCGCTTCAGCAAAGTGTCAAGACAAGAATTTTACAGCGGTGAGTCAATTGAATTGCAAAGCGTTTTCCTGCTTCCTTGAGCCGTCAGTCCAAGCTATCGGTAGGTCTCAAATATTAGCCTGAAATTAATTTCTCATTCTCTCGGGCATGACAGTGCGGGAACAAAGGTCAATAGACCACGGAACGCGGAGTAGACCACAGACTTCGTATCTCCGACGACAGCAAAAATGTAACACAGAGATGTTGAATCTTTGACAGGGAGAATTTACGTTGTTTGTCCGTCTTCCACAATTCACATGTCACACGACCCGTCGAATTCGTACCTTATCGGCCGCACTCTCGACACCGCTGAGTTGACGCAAAGCACCCGGAAGTTAGACTACCCGCCTATCCAGGATACTTTACAGTCAACTAATCTCCGCAACATTCAAGACGTTAACGTCTTCTAACCTCAAACGTCCTATTGGACAGAACGGAGCCAAATTGGATGCGATTTGTCCATGCAGGATGATCAGGTGAGTTCCGCGAAGCGACATGATTGAATTCCTCGACTCACAAATTGCCCTGATACCTCCGGCGTAGGTTATGTCCTGAATCTCGTAAGGGTAGTAAGATACCCTGTCAACTCTGCCTCATAAAACAGGTATCTCGACATATATTTTCTACTATCAACTTCCATAATGTCGACGAGGCCTGACCTGACCAAAACTTTCGTCGTCGTGCGTTTTCCGTCTAACAATGGTGATGCACACATCGCTGACCAAGTTCTGATCGACAGTCAGCTGCAGAGCTGCAGTATTACAAGGACAGACCAGCCCCGACGGCGCCTGACGGTTTGTACGATTCGCAGATCGCCGCGCAGAACGAGCAGAACGGGAAGGATGACCAGCACTCAGTGCTTTACAATGTTGTCAATGGTGCACAACAGGCGGCGAAGCGAGGTCTCATAGTGCCAGACACACTAAAGGCCGCAGTGAGTTTCGCATTTAGTCGTTCTATCACTAGCAGTCTCTGACGGGGATGATAGCAAGGTGTTGTGGATATTGTGAATAATCCCGATGCGATCGATGACCGGAAAGGGATTTTCACTACCGCGCTGGCAGCCATTACGAGGCTTCCACCAGGAGACGTGCAGGACGAGCTCAACAACGAAGCTATAGCTTTGCTGTATAATACTTTGCCTCATCCTCCGGCAACGTTCATTGGTCCGCAGTATCAATGGCGGAGCCCAGACGGGTTCGGGAACAGCGTTGAGAACCCACAACTTGGACGTGCGGGAACGCCGTATGCGCGTAGCGTTCAGGGAAAGCACCCCCTTCCGAGTACGTCACTTCCAGATCCTGGTTTGGTTTTCGACACGCTACTCTGTGCGCGCGATGTGAGTGTTCCCTCTGCTCGCGGAGCGAAGTTTACTGACGACGTGATAGTGGCAACAACATCCTGGGAAGAATTCCTCGTTGACCTTCGCCTTTGCGTCGATCGTCACCCACTCGCTCTTCAGGACGGATCCCCTGGACTGGACGAGGAATAATACGTCGTCGTACCTTGATCTTTCGCCTTTGTATGGGTACAGCCAGACTACGCAGGATCAGGTACGCGACAAGGAGATGGGTCGCGGGCTCCTCTACTCAGACACGTTCAGCGAGGAACGCCTGATCTTCATACCGCCCGCGGCGTCTGCGCTACTTGTCATCTTCAGCAGGAATCACAACGTACGTCGTCTATGCTACCCATACTTTCGTCCGCTTGACTTTTTCTTACAGTACATTGCCAACATACTACTGAAAATCAATGAATGGGGACGGTGGAGCGACCCGCCGCCGGCTGACCCCCAGCAGCGTGCCTTGCAAGATGAAGAGATCTTCCAGACAGCGCGACATGTCAAGTAAGTTTTCTTCCTTCTCAGAAGCCTTGAGGTTATTGATCGAATGATCAGCTGTGGGCACTTTATATCCCTCATCTTTGGCGACTACGTCGCTGGGTTCCTTGGCCTCCACGTGAAGGAAACACATGGAGCATGAATCCTTTTGATGTCTGTCACTTCTATATTAATGATGTGTCATGAAACTGATTGACGTTTTCAGCCCATCACAACAAAGAAGGGCGAAAAAGTCAGTCGGGGACAGGGTAACCAAGTCTCTGTGGAGTTCAACCTCCTCTACCGTGTAGGAATACTTCTGTTTTGAAACGCATTGGAGCTCACAGATGTTGTGTAGTGGCACGCAACGACTGCGAAAGAGGACATCCAATGGACGGAGGACGAGTTTGCATCCCTTTTCAGCGCGGTGGGAAAATCGACCGACCAGGTCACCCTCGACGATTTCAAGGTTGCCGCAATTACTGCGTTCCGCAAGGTTGATCCGGAGCCTAAAAATCGGGTGTTTGGCGGGTATGTTGTGGCGATTCCTGTTCATCGTCCGTCACTAATCTACTTGTGGACAGTATGGTGCGTCAGGCAGACGGTACGTTTAGTGACGACGATCTTGCGCGGATCCTACAGGACGCAACCGACAAAGGAGCCGGCGCGTACCGTGCTCGTGGGACGCCAGCAGCGCTGCGCACGATCGAGATCATGGGTATGGAGCAGGGGCGTCGGTGGGGGGTCTGCACCATGAACGAATTCCGCGAGTTCCTCGGTCTGGCTACCTTCAAGTCGTTCTCGGAGTGGTCTACCAATCCCGAGATCGCACGGACGGCAGAGCTCCTGTATGGGCACATTGATAACCTCGAACTCTATACTGGTCTACAGGCAGAGGACTGCATGCCGCTGGGACCTGGGAGTGGGATTTGCTGTGGGTACACCATGACGAGGGCAATCCTGGCAGACGCGATTGCGTTGGTGCGTGGTGATCGGTTCTACACGACGGACTTCACACGTGAGTATCGTGTGACTTCGATTATCTTTGTTCTGACCGTGTACGTGTAGCTGCAAACCTCACCACATGGGGTATTCAGGATTGTGCGCGCAATCCGGACAACGGAGCCTTTGGTGCGGAACTGCCCAAGCTTCTCTTCCGCCACCTCCCCCGGCACTACCCCGGGAACAGTGTCTACGGCCTCTTCCCCTTCTTCACCCCTGAGGCTGTCAAGGAGAATCTAACGAATCTGAAGCTCGACCTCTCGAACTACAACTTTGAGCGGCCCAAGCCAAAACCGATCCCCATCGTGCTCAATACGATGTCAGCTATCCGATATGTGTTCAGTGACTACAATATCTACAAGCAAACGTACACGAGTGACATGGAGTTGTTGACGGGAGGTTATGGGTACGCATTTCTTCGATCGACGCCGATGTCTTTTGGTGACAATTTTGTACAGATTTATGCTTTCGTTCGATGAGAAAGAGAAACACAGCGTTGATCGTGCAATGGTAAGCGGACACGGTGCAGCTCCAATAATGTTTTCTCATCGGCACTGCAGGCTCTAAACGCCCTTTTCCCTGACCAAGCAACGAAGGCTAAATATGTTGCATGGTACGGAGCCAAGACTGTCGAGCTCCTCAAAAAGAAATCCTTCAAGTACGACCCGATCCGGTTCTTGTTTTTCTTCCAAGCAATGACGTCTTCTGCAGATATCCTGGTATGCCGGGGAACTATGTTGACATCGTCAGAGATGTCATCAATCTCGTTAGCGCTCATTGGGTTGCGGAGAACTTGGTACGGCCACGTGACTTACTTATATCAAGGTCTTGTGTAGCTGACTCGTCATTAGATCGGCTTCCAATTGAAAACGGAGGAGACTCCATCAGGAATACTCACAGAGCAGGAGTTTTATCAGATGTTGGCACTGCTCTTCACTTGTGTCTTCATAAATATCGACTCGGAGCACTGGTGGGCACTTCGCTCCGGTGCGTCGAAGGTTGGCGATGTTGTGACGGGTTTGATCGAACAAGGCCTTACCAACGCTGCTCCTTCTCTCTCAACCGTAAGTATCTGCTCTGATATTCCCAAATTTTCATCTTCTGATCGTGTCATTCGCAGAATGTTGTTGTTGGTGTGTTCACAAAGCTCAAGGAGACCATCTGGCCGTCGTCGCGTCAAGACAGTCCTAGCTTCCTTAATAACCTAGCAGCATCTGGGAGACCGATGCGAGACCTTGCGGCCAATGTTATCGGGCTAGCCGTCGGCAGTTCTGTCAACTATGCCCAAGGTGGGTGAACTCAAGTCCTTTGTTCTACCATGTTTTGACTGAGCGCTTGGACATACGCAGCTGTTTCGCATATTGTCGACTTCTACCTGGATGATAGTCGTGCTGCAGAGAGAGCTGCACTCATTGCCGTGTGCAAACGCACTGATGCAAAGAGTTCGGAACTACTCAAGGGCTACGTCCGCGAGGCCATGCGACTAAACCCGCAATTCGGTGGACTCTTCCGCTATGCTGTGAAGGAGGATGTCATTCCCCAGGAACACGGCCTTCCGCCCGTTAACGTGCGCCCAGGCGACATCATCTTCGGGAGCTACAAGAACGCACACCGCAATGTACATTGGTTTATTTTTCACCGTGAAGCCACCTACTGACTGGTTTTCTTTGACAGTCGGATGACTTCCCGGATCCCTTGAAGGTAGATCCTACACGCCCACTGGACAACTACGAGTTGCAAGGATGCGGTTTCCATGGCTGCCCCGGTGTCGCTTTCGTCCAAGAAGCTGTCCCAGCGATGCTCAGGGTCATCTTTACCCTGCCTGGTATCCGACGAGCGCCTGGACAGGCCGGAAAGCTTGCTGGGTTCACTCTTAACCAGTTTGAGGTACGGCATGATTCATTCCAGCTATCTCATTGATTAATCTCCTCCCGTTGTAGACTGATAACAAAATGTACATCACGTCGACTGGTCAATGGGGTCCATGGCCGGGTTCCCTCCAGATTATGGTGTGTATCTTAACTTTTGATCAGCGTGAAGGTGTTTTCTGATGTATCGCTTCACAGTACGACGATGCTTGAAATTTCGCTGGCCTTTCTTTGTCTCGCTTTAGTATTAAGTTTTTATGACTAAATTTTGCACTAATAAACGCGCATTCCGACCAATCAACTAATTTGTATGTCTCCGCAAAGTTACATCTTTTTGTTCGTGCAAACAGTCCGTCAACGCTATGCTAAGCTGGGGTCCAGAAGAAGTCAAGTGCGTTTCCAGTAGTGATAAGAATGATTTTGTTCGAGCGTTGCCATTCTGCAGTATAGTCAACGAAGGTATGGTATGGTATGTCGAGCAATGAAACCTATCGTATTGTTTTAATGTTCATACTGGTAATACAGTCACGGTGTTCGACCGGTGAACCTTGGAGGCAGATGATCTGGATCACCAAGGGAAACAGAAAATACACCTTCACCTGCTGAAGGAGTACTTCAAACTTCTTTATACGTGTAAGAAAAACGTACTCGAGTTTCAGATTTATATGATAAGCAGTGGATGAAATCTGAGAGCAAGAAACGGCAGAGACAACCGGAAATCGGCAATCGGCAAGTGTGAAGTTGGCAGTTGTTTGTGGAAACGCACTGAAACATTGGGAGCTTCAACTCGGAAGTATCCTTGTACGTGAAGCTTTTTTCGCGGAAGCTACAGGGAGGATGAGAATGACTTGGGAGGAATCGAAGCGCTGCTCACTGCGATTGTAGGTATAAAATCTCGTCTCTTAGAGGTCCGTGACGGCGATATGGATTGGGCATGAGTGTCCTAGACGGCTTATTCAGTGCCGATAGACCTGATTGAAACGACAGCCAGAGTTTAGATGTTGGGAAGGAGTATACATGTCGCTTCGAGGATGGCCTGTGCGCATACTTCTGATATGTTGGCAGACGGTTCAGATCGTTCGGATTACAAGATGAGAAGGGCAGCATTTGTGATCGTGTAGTATGACTCGTCTCCTGGCTACTCTGGGTTACAAACTCGCAGAGGCCTGCCCGTTTGCCACTTATATATATACTAGTTACTACTTATCTATCATCTTGCTCCATCTTTCCTACTCTTGTCCACCCTTACTAAGCAATGCTGGAGTGTCCGGCTTGCCCCAAATCCTCAAACAATCTTCTCTGAGAACTATACTCCCGACAACATAGTCTTTGGAGTGGGCTTCGAGGGGAGAACTTTCTTACACGCGAGGAAACTGAAAGTGCCCCACTCGTCCCAGTCGTGCTGCTGGTGCCACGACGGGACATGTTCACAACCCCGTGATCATAGTAACACAGTCAGTTTCCCCAGCTTGTCAGGCGCGATGCCACAGTCCCTCCCTTCTCCCCCGGGCCTATCTCACTCTCCTCTAACTATACTTAAACACCATCATGAACTGAGAAGCAAATCTAATACGTGTGAAGAGCAAGGGAACTAAAGAGCTGGTTATAATACCCTGTATGCTCTCAGGCCTAATGCAGGTCCTCCCCACTAATTTCATACTTGATTTGAGAGAGAAACAAGTATCGAATCAGCTACTTGGTCTCTTTATATACTACAGCATGAGTAGAATCAGCGTAATACTCAGCAACTATGAGTAGTAAGTAGTCATTTTCCGAAGTTTTGAAACATCTTACATTGGTCATAATGACTCGTCCATCCTAGAAATATTTTTGAAACGTTACACTCCTGCTGAAGGTTCTATCCGAGGCTGTTGGCACGTATACTGTTTTTTTCAGGGAATCGAACACGCGATCTGCTTGGTCTGGGAGGAGGGTGATATATTGGAGTAAAAAAATATGGGCCTGGCCGTCCTTCTCCAGAGTCTGCGACATGGCCAGCAGGCTCTCGACTAGGACTCTACCAGGGGCTTTCCAATGATTGTCTGAGGTTATTGCGTATGGTCAGACGACGGCGAGAGGTAAACTCATTGAAATTGACAATTCTTGAACGAATGGGGCGGCAGTGAGGGTGGTACCATACTAGATGATGTATGCGACGAGGGGGTAGGACTGAACAGCAGTGTAGACATCATACTATTATGAGAAACATCTGCTGGAGCCGATGATGAAATTTCAGGACCAAACCCGGAGAAACCGTCAACTTCAGTAGAACTGCTATGATTCTGGACAACAGTAGTGGCGCCAGCCCTTGAACTAATCCATCCATCGTGCCAGCTGTCCATAAGGAATTCGAGATCTGCCGCCATGGCCTTTGAAATCTGTTCCGCGGTCGGACGTTCGCTGGGGGAATTTATCAGACATCTCGTTACAAGTAACCATAGTCCATCTTGTAAGATATGCTGAGGTCGCGGTGGACGTCTTCCTGCAATCACTGCAAGCATGGCGGCAGGTTCACTCTTAATATCACTGAAAGGGGGTTTTCCAGTATATATCTTGGAAGAATAAAATAAGAATGGGGCGACGGTAGGCTGCTGGCCCTACCTCGACAACGGTGCAACCATAGGCATAAATATCCCTCATAGTGATGTATGCCCGATCAATTACTGCGTTTGGATCAAGATGCTCTGGAGCCAGCCAGCGGGCACTGCCTTTGCCCATCTTAGAAGTGCTGTCAAAAGTCTGTGATTCCGCAAACAGGGAAAGGCCAAAGTTGGCTAGACAGCAACGTAAATCATCCGTTACAAGGATATTTGCCTAGTAAGACCAGTCTACGTCAGAGAACGACACGATGAAGCACAACGAACGCACCCCACTGTATGTCGGCATGCACTATTGGAGGATTATGATTGTGTAAATATTTCATTCCTTCGGCAATCTGCGCCAGCTAAGAAAAGCACGTCTTTAGTTCTCACCGACTTTCACGTGATGTCTGGCATACCGACATAAGACGGTCGTGATCAGGATGGGTTTTGAGGTAGGATATGATATTACCATTGACCATCCACAGAGATATTAGGCAATATCTGGGAGCAAAAAGTTCTTCACTGACTCCTAAGAAGGGAAGAATATTAGGATGCTGGAGTTGCCTCCACATGAGGGCTTCTTGACAAAACTCCTGCAGTAAGTTCATAGAAGGTCAAGATGCAGTTTCAGTTTAGATCTCTCACGACTCACCCAAAGAACCTTTGCCCTCCACTCCTTCGTGCCAAATACTCGAAGAACCTTCAGGCAGACTTGGGTATTGCGAAAACGCCCCTTCCAGATGTCCTACAGATAGGCGCCACACTGAAACAAAGCAACTGATTAAGACTGCAGTGGACTCACTGCAAAGCTGCCACCATCTATGGCATTATCACCTTCTTTTATCATACCTTAAAGAAAAAGTGAAGAGGGTACCACTCTTCGAGCCTTGCATAGCTCTTGAAGGCATTTCATGCAGGTTGTACGGTACCGCTCCACATTTACTGGCATCATCCAGTTCCTGATAATTCAAATCACAACTGTTCAAACCCTCCATGTAGTGACATACCTGCTGTAGAACGTCCATAACCACAATTGCCACTGGTTGCAGCGTCATCTCAACAGTTTTCCAAGGGAAAGAAAGATTATGGATGAGGCTCTGGACCTGGCTGCTAACCTGGGTTTGTGCCACATGTCCGGCAAGTCCATTGTCGAGTTTGATTTGGGCCCAGCTGTTCATAACTCGACCCAGCGGTCTATCGGATGAAGTGATCTCCTCGCTGAGTGTAGTGGCTTGAGACAAATATACTGGCATGGTGGTATGGGAAATGTATTGAGGGCACGTGTGCATACCAGGCTGTACACACCTATGCACTGCTTGGAGATGACAGTGACCTTGGTCCGAGCGAAGGCTGAATATAGGTGCTGTCCAAGTTCCGGAAAGTACTGCGTATTAATACATTTATTAAAATAAGAAGCAAGGCCAATGCTATGCCACAAGAAGAGAAGCAAGGGCTCGATTCATTCTCCTTCCTTAACCCAACACGCCAATCGCATCCTGTTAAGCAGCACCCTTCGAAACACCCACGAGATTACCACTTTCTTGATGGCCCAGGAAATTGACCTCCTTTGTGATACTGTTGATTAAATATTCCATTCACGATTAAGGCACGACAAGGTGGTCGCAGAAGGAGTCGGCAGGGAATGGGAATGCAGTGGAAGCAACAGCAGCGACAAGGTCCGAGTCTATTCGTCACGATAGGACCTCCATGGTGGGTGGTAGAGAAAAAGGAAAGTCCAACTGCTTCAAACTTATTACCAAAAGCAAATGGAACATGATTAGAAGACTACTGCAGGTATTAGAAGCCACAGAGTCCAAAACAGAAATGCTGGATAGTCACCTACGAACTTGACGCCTGGGGTATTTTGATGAGGGAGCTATACACAGGTGTGCTGGGGAGGGCCCAGCCCGGGTAACTGTTTTGATAAACCTGCTAGTTCCATGGCTTGGGATGGAAAAAAGACAAGGTGTTGCAGTCGCAGTCCCAAAAGAACCTGATCAAGCAGAAGCTCATGGTCGTAGGGGGCAAGCCGATATCGCACAGCCACCTTTGCATGTTACTCTGTATTAACTAACTTCCTCACCGGGTCTCTCAATTCAAACCTGCAGTATATCATGGGAGACTAGTCTTTGCTTTGTATCTCGTCTGAAGCACTGTTTGGAAATCAATATGATGGAGGTGGAGTTTGCTATCTACTAGGCTCAAATATATGGCTATATCATGCACTCCCATCATGAATGTACAAATTATTGATGAGCATGAAGTGAATGATTGGACAAGTATTTTCAGTGCAGATTTGTCAGCTGTGCAGGTTTTGGTGCCTTTTTCGCACGTTCTGGCTCATGTTTAATCTAGGATGTGTGCAATAGTTGGCTTTTGCACTAGCATATATGAGCATGGAAAGCTGTATTTATTCCCTTTCTCAAATGATTGGACCGTTCTGTGCCTGCCTTTCCCTGAAAGAGCTGGGGATGACAGCAGACTTTAGAGGCCTAATCCCAGGACGTTGTGGGATGACTTTGATTATATGATGAATGTTTTTGCTTACTGTATGATACAGCGCTGATCACACCATCTGACGGAACCACGAAAAAAGTGCGTTGCATTGTGTTGGAATTACTGAGTATATGCACTGTAGCTTCCCTGGCTACGGGTTACAAACTCTGTTGGGATTTTGCTAGAAAGCTCTAGAAAGGGCAATCCGGCATTGTGCCGAGAGTTGATGAGTAAGCAAGAAAGCTGGAGAAAGCTGTAGTAACTTCTAGATAATGGGCTGAAGTAGTATATATACAAGCTCTGTAGGAGCTGTAGAATAGAAGGTTCTTCCTGTCCAGCCTTACCAGCCTGGAGTCTAACCTGCGCACCAAGCCTGATTCTCAACAAACTCACAAGGAGTCTGCCCGTTATTCACTTGTATATATACTATTTACCATCTAATCTAGTATCTTCTCCAACTTTCGTCCCATTTCTATACTTACTAATCATGCCAAGTGATGCCGGCTTGCCTGAATCTCAACACATTGAGTGCATTTTGTTTACCACACTTGTTTGAGCTGTGTTCACTCCGTAAGTTTTGTACATTTGTACATGTCTCTTACCGGTCACTTTCCATCGCTGTATTTTCTTTCCAGTCATGGTGATCTATTTTACTGCTATTTTTCCTCATAAAATTCGCCAAAGAACATCTTAAAAGGTATATCGCTCAATGACATTGCAAGTTTAGTTTTGGTAATGGCACCAGCGTATGCATCGGCCAGGTATCTTTATGTGTTCTGATGGTCTGAGTCCTTTCTAGCCTCTAGTGGAGTTTTCATAACAGCGGGCACTGAAGCAACAACGTCCAAAGTCTGCGGCTTGTAAGATAATAATCGCGTACACGCCTCGGAAGGACGGGGGTTCAATATGAGGAGTTGCATGCGGCCATTATAAACGTCGATGAATCTCACGCGAGGTCAAAGGTCCCACAGGAGATACCACATCAATAAAATTGCTTTGAATATTCACACTGGCATTCACGACTTTCTTTGCGTTGTACCATCTTGGTCATTTTTCTCGGTTCTCGTATATAAGCTAATTAGATTCCTGGGCGAATGCGAATGTTCTGCTACTAGAAGGTAGATTCAAATTCAGCATGTAGACTCATACATCCTTTATCCTTTGAAGCATCTCCCGGCCGAACATCTAGGACATCGTACACAACTTGAACTTGTTACCCGTCATGCCCTTATGGGTCATACACCCACAGAAGCTACATGCCGCAACTACATTAATTATATAACCCCCAAGATAAAACAAAACGCACATAGGCTCGTCGTTGCCGACGTTCCAGGTCGTGTACACGACACGATCAAACTTGTACCCATTCGTCCCAGATGTGGGGTTGACAGCATTTTCGACGAGGTTAGTCTTGCCACCAGCTCCAGCCCTTGTGCATGTCTTGTTCTTCCACTGTCCCTCGAATTGATTCTCGGCGTCCCGGAAGAGGTGCGGGGTGCGAGGGGCGTAGCCGTTAGGGTCGTTCCTGGAAGTGGGATAGGTTATCGACCTTTATGGGACACTGACGGGTATACGTACGTGTATAAAGTAGGGATGGGGGTACCCATCGCTCCATTTATGATGACAAAGTTGAGGTTTCCGCTGGTATATAGGTCGCCTGCCAGGTACTAGTTGGAATCGATCCATGATTCAGAATAGAATCTGTGACGCACCATCACAATTACACTTGGTGAAACCTTTGTAGAAGTAGGGCGTGGGTGTATTTGTGACTAGAACCTGTTCACTAGCCTTGGTGGGGTTGAAGTCGTCGACCACGGGCGTCGCCATGACCCCGACGTCGCCGAGGGCACCATCTTGGAGAGGGACTTGGTCTGGGTCCCCTGCGCACACACTGGTTGCGACAAGGAGGAGAGAGAGAATCGCGGAGAAAGTGTGTTGCATTGAATGGATTTTGGAGGCTTGATGTTCGACACATGATGCACCCTGGCCAGCTTTATAGAGGTAAGATGTTCTGAATCGAAAGGTTTTCTTACGTTGCGGGAAGAAAACACGCCGGAGTCAAACAATGAATAATATTCGAACTGTATAGGTTGCTTCTTACCATTCATGAGAACAGATAATCTAAGCGGAGACGCGTCTTATGACTCGGGGTAAAGACGTCTGCAATACATTTGCCTGTGTTGGAGTTTGAGCTTTTGACAGGATGCATGGAAGGCTGAACGAGCATTTGATTTAGGTTGACAGCTACCACGAAGAGCTAATAGGCTTCATTATCCACATTACGAGCTGCGGTAGACAAAAGGAGGAGCGAGAAACCAAGTTCAGATCGAAGGAGTGTCGTCAAACGAAGCCTTTGGTAGTTGGCATTCCGATTCAATTTCAGTTGGTCGCATTGAATGGGCGTGTCCATTGATTGGGATTAGCACATCCTCGCGATCTCCTTTGTCCAAAAATTCATGTAACCTACCCACAGTGCCACGTTCGTCAAAGAAATCACCCCAAAGTCCAGACACGGTCGAGGGAACGCATCTGCATAGACGAAGGCTTCTGTCGTCGACGAGTGTGTCTTACCGCATCTTTCGGTCCTGCACTTTGCGCTCAGATAAACCATCTACCATAGAGGCCAAGATACTGTACCAAAAGGGCTGGAGACGGGCGTGAATGGCACCAAGTCATAATATTTCGAGTGCAAGACCTCAAGCGTAGAACGTATGCAGCGCATACGACGTGCCGAGGATGGTGCTGAGGTTCTTCAGGAGTCCCCGAACAGCGAAGCGAGTGTTGGCAAGAGAGCATGATATCGTATATGCAGGCTTGTGACAAGCTCCCGGCCGACGTAGCTTTGGCAACATGATAATTGTGAAGAGAGGGTAGTACCTCTTCATCCATCACTAGCAACTTTCGATAAGCACTTGATTTCGACATGAAAAAAAATCTAACCTTCGGATCAGGGGAATGATAAATTCGCCGTGTTCTCCAGCAAAAATCACCCCGGGGTCATGTCTTCCTGGTAGAAGCAGCAAAAGGATGAGTCTGGTTGATTCTACCTCCCTGTCATAGTGGTAAGCTAAATTGTCGGCCCTTCCGTGTTTGTTTCGGCCTACTGCGTTCGCATATTTTCAGCTCCCTCTCAAACGTGCGTGTCGCCACAAGTCAAAACTCAGATCACAGCTTCAGTGTTCCTCTATGCAGTCGGGTATTCTCCCAAGGCGGTTCACACAGACCCTCCTGCATCAGCTGTACAAACTCCGCAAGCAACGTTGGGTTCTTGAGCCCAGTCCCGCACGTACGGGTTCAAGTTCGGTCTTGACAGCCGGATGCTTCCGCCCAATCGATATAACTGCACCGAAGAGTTGATGGAACAGGAGGCGGGCCCGGTCAAGGATACAGACGCACCCCGCTGAGATCAGGCAAGGAAAGGAAAAAAGATCGTAGTGTGGTTTTGACGATATCCCCAATTTCACAACAGATTCGTAACCAAAGCAAGAGCTCCCGCTCATCGGCAGGGGAGTTTCTGCCGAATACAGTGTGATATGGCGTTGATCGCATAGACTGGTGGGGGAGGGTCGAGGACGGCAAGGATGAAGAAAGGACAAGAAGCAAGGTCGACCATGATAAGCCGTTCTTCAGAGTGTCAATCAAGAATGAAGGTGTTTTGTTCCGCGCGCTGTCGTTGAATCGAATAGAGAGGACCCAGTGTCGAGCCGCTCCGTGAAATTAATGTATTACGGTCGCCATCGCTATCGCATCGGGGTAACGACCTCTTCATATAGTCACTGATGTTGTTATTGGGCAGTACCTCTGATTCCTTCGGACTTCACACTGTTCAGCATGGGGTCTGAACAGAGCATGATAAAATGACACAGGAAAAAAAGGAAAGCACAACGCACCAAACTTGTTCCCCAGGGCAAATGGATCATAATTAGAAGACTACTGCCATTATTAGAAGGCGGGGAGTCCAAGACAGAAACGCTGGATAGTCAGCCATGGACTTGACGTCTTGGATGTTTTGAGGCGAATCTGGTGCGGGTTGAATTGTGGGGCGGTAATGGTGAGATACGTATGACGCGCCGGCCTGTGGGTGAGGAAGTGTGGGACCAGACTGCTGGATGGGAACAACAATGCACGCCGGGTGTGAGGAGGCACACAGTGAAATAACGTGTGCTCCCCGAACCGATCGAGCAGAAGCTCGTGGTGGTAAGAGGCAAAGCGATATCGCACAGCCACCTTTGCGTGTTACCCTCTGCGACAAACTTGTTCTGCATCCCTCGCCAAGTCTCTTTCGTCTGTTACTGCAATTCAAGATTGCGACGTGTGATGGAAGAGTATTCTTCTAGCTTTGCATCATGCCCTCGCTTTTTTTCAGGAAACTCCGTCGTCGCAGGTTTCGACGTGCATCGCAACCGATTTTGAAATGGAGCGTGCACCATCACAGGTAAGCAATGCCTACTCGTACAAGTCTTCCAGATTTAGTCGCGTCCTCATTAGTAGAATCGGACGAGCAAGCGAAAGGAGGATCCAAAGCCCCGCTTAAACGTCAAGCTGGAGGTCGAGATTGCCATCTAGGCTAGAGTGCATGGCTATATTACGGTCACTGAGAATGAAACGAATGATTGGACGGCTATTTTCAGTGCAGATGTATTGGCTGTGGCAGGCTTCGGTGCCTTATTCGCACGTTCTGACTCGTGTTTAATCCAAGATGTGTTCAATATTGGGTTTCGTACTAGCATACACGAACACGAAAAGCTGTATTTATTCCCTATCTTGAATGACACCCTTGCCTTCCATGAAAGAGCCGTCGATGACAGCAGAACCACTAAACCAGCTGGCGACTAAGTATAGCACCCCTCCGAGTCGCAGTCTGTCTAGGTGTGTTCGACCCGGTGTCCAAGTTAGACAGCGTGATCTAAAGCCCCTGGGGGCCCGAGTTGGCCGATCGGAAATTGATGAAACGGCCACCACTGCCCCTTCCTTCCTACCACGACGACGATGGAGACGACGCTCCTCACCCACATCGCCTCGCAGACCGCCTCCAACATCGACTTTCTCATCGCCAACGGGTACGTCACACAAGCAGAGGCTGCTAGCCTACAGCGAAAGCTGTCTTCCCTCCAGGCGTCGTCCACACCCAGACCCGCTCCTTCCACGTTCAAGTCGCCCTCCCTGCCTCCACCAGCGCTAGCTACGCCAGGACTCGTCCAAGCTAAAGCACTCTGGGCATACAACCTCGACGCTTCGGATCCCGACGACCTCTCCTTTGCCGCCGGGGACATCATCACCATCGTCGAAGAGACCAACGCCGACTGGTGGCTCGGCGAGTACAATGGCTCTAGGGCCCTCTTCCCCGCGAACTACGTTGAGAAGATCGCTACGCCTGTGCCAGCACCGGCAGCCCGCACCCTCCCTCCCGCATACATCCCACCCACAGGCGGCCGCTTTGTACCCCCAGCTCCGTCAGAGAAGAAAGAGTACAAGCCCTTCATGGCTGCTCACTCTGGCGCCAATGCCCCTCCGCCTCCTGGCGTGGGAACCAACTCTGTTGGGCTCCAGCAGGACCCGGGCCAGGATGGGAAGAAGAGCAAGTATGGCAAGTACGGTAATACGGTGCGTCGTACCCTTTTTCTCGTATATCTCTCTCTTATGTGTTGTGTAGATGGCCCATTCTGCTGCGGGTGGTGTAGGTTTCGGTGCGGGTGCTGCTATTGGAGGTGGCCTCGTCAGGGCGATATTCTGATTAAAGAAAGGGTATTTATTTGTGATAAACCGTGTTATTTATTGATCCTATACCTTGCATTGAACAAGAACTCTGTACTTCATCAGATCCGTTCCTAGTTGGATAATCTCAAACGCATCAGATTCGCTTGAAACTACTCCTGCCCAGTCTCGTCACTGGTAACCGTAACCGCACCTGCGAACGCGGAGGCGAGTTAGGAAGAGCAGCTTGTGCCCCTGCCAAGCCTTCGCTCTAACGTACAGTCTCGCATGGCGCCTGCCGTACGCTCTTCATCGCGCTAGCACATGCATCTAGGACCCTACCTCCCACGTACGCTATTCGATCCAACGACAGCGGGTGAAACAGAACACCCTGATTTCGGACTCTCAAAAGCTGATGGATGACCTTACTTCTAATTCTACCCCGCCAGATCGCCATATCAGAAGTCTGCTGTCGTCGCCGGCTCTTTCACACAAAAGGAAGGCGTAGAACGGTGCAATCGCTCGAGAACGAGAATAAATACTACAGCTTTTCATGTTCTAGTACGAAAGCCAATATTGCACCCGTCCTATTTTAAACACGGAAAAGGCACCGAAACCTGCACAGCCGCCCTGAAAATAGCTGTCCAATCATTCTCTCGAGGATATAGCGATGCACTTTAGCCTAGATGGCGACCTCGACCTAATCAGTGATCTCTCGGACGAGATACAAAAGCAGAAGACGAGAGAGGAAGTTCGTTATAGAGTACTAACCACGCAAAGGTACATCGCCTTGTCTCCTACCACCACGAGCTTCTGCTCGATCAGGTTCCTTCGAGACTGCAACACAGTTTTTCTTGTTCTGTTCACATATAAGACGTGGACATCGAAACGGTCGCCGGTCTTCCCACCAGGCTCCTTGCCCTCGAAAACGAGCTCCCTTCAATCCTATATCTGACATTCTGAGTGCTCCTACATCTTACTGCTACCTGGTTTTGTTCTTCCTAAATCGACAAGTCTGCGGCTCTTCTGATATGAGTGGAGTGGGAACCTCACGTAGCGTCGGCGACGAATAATCTACCTCGCTGTTTTAGCCTTTGGGATTGCGTGACGACGAGACTTACCTTCAAATGTCGAGTCTCGAAGATGAGCGACTCCCGAGTTTCTCAATGACAGTTCCTTATCTAATTCGAACTGTATCTTCTTTTATTTAGGTGACTCGGACCCCCTCTTTTCGCTCGGTACCTAGTCCATCGTCAAAGCCAATCTGGCATCGATTTCGAAAACACGCACGCAATGTACGATGATACGATGGTTCTTCGGGATGGCACACATTCAGTCAAGATCGAAACGAACGTTTGGAGGAGTGTACCCTTATAAAACAGTTACCATGGGAGGGTGGGATTCCCGCCCACGAAGATGTCTTCTGGTGGCGCGACCTTTATTGGATGATTACTCACTTCTGGCGCACCATACTTTCTTTAACTAAAAAGGGTTGCGTTTGATAGGAAGCGAGCCCAAGTGCAGCATCTGGATGTTGGGGTATGCGATGGCTCGGGGATTCTGCTTGATGATCAAGTCTACTACAGATTTGATTGGGCCACTCGATAATCTGTAGTTGTTGGAGTCGCCATTATTGAGAAACCGTGCCATCGTCGTCTCGATGAGGCGATTCGCAATATCGTATTCGAATCCCTATGCAACTGTAATTGCGGGCGAGTGCTTCCAACAAGCAACGACATTCATAATAAAAGTTATGCCGCAACCTCCTGGGTGCTAATTTTCCTGTTGTGGTTCAAAGGATGCGGTTGGCATGTTGGGGCAAGGAAGGGGATCTAAAAGATCGAACCCTTTCTTTTCTTGCGGCATAGTATTGGTCCCGCTTCTGTTGTTTTAATGTAGGGCCTGTGCTTTCATGCATAGCGATATTTCAACTGACTAAATTAACCCAACTCATTCGCTTGTGAGCGAGGGCGTGCCTCGCAGGGGTCCCTGCTTCTTGTTTTAACAAGCGTATTGACATCCAGTATTTTCCCGAATCCGGACAGTACCCTTACTCGGGGCTTCTCTCGGACGGTCACGGTCAGGGTCCTCTCCAGAGAAGTGCATAGCACCATATGTACGGCCTAGTATGCGCATGTACCTTTGACGCGTTTCCCACACCACCGTATCGACACGATGCATCGTACTGGAGGCTCTGCCCTCAACGAGTGGAACACTTCGTTCACTGGGCAGTGGAGACGATCTCAGGCTCTGAACAGCTGGACTCAGATCAAACTCGACTACGGACTTTCTGAAAAAGCAGCACGAGCGCAGATTCGCAGGCAGGTTCGGGGACTCATTTTTGATATTTCTTCTCCTTGGAGGTCTGTCAAGTCGACACCGCAACCGGTGGTGGCTGTGGTTATGGATGTACTGCAGCAGGTATGCAACTACTACAGAGCGTTTAATCAGTAATAATTTGAATTGTCAGGAACTGGATCGCGCGTGCGATGCAGAGTGGTATCACACAACCTGCATGAAGTGTCTTCGAGCGCTATGCAAGGCTCGAGGCGCGGTGCCTTCTTCACTTTTTCTTCGGGACGTGACTAAAGAAGGGGATAATGCCATCGATGGCGGCGGATTTGCAGTGAGTCCACCGCAGTCTTGATTAATCATTTTTTTAATCGTTGCGCCTCTCTGCAGGACATCTGGAAGGGGCGCTTTCGCGGTAATCAGGTCTGCCTGAAGGTTCTTCGAGTATTTGGCACGGATGAGCAGAAGGCAAAGGTTCTGGGGGTGAGTCGTGAGAGTACTAAACGAAACCACCTCTTGACCTACCATGAACCTACTACAGGAGTTTTGCCGGGAAGCCCTTGTCTGGAGGCAACTCCGTCATCCTAATGTTCTTCCCTTCTTAGGAGTCAGTGAAGAACTTTTTGCTCCCAGATATTGCCTAATATCTCCGTGGATGGTCAATGGTAATATCATATCCTACCTCAAAACCCATCCTGGTCACGATCGTCTTACGTCGGTATGCCAGACATCGTGTGAAAGTTGACGAGAACTGAAGACGTGCTTTTCTTAGCTGGCGCAGATCGCCGAAGGGATGAAATATTTACACAATCATAATCCTCCGATAGCTCATGCCGACATCCGTGGGGTGTGTTTGTTGTGCTACATCTCGTCGTTTTCTGACGTAGACTGATCTTACTAGGCAAATATTCTTGTAACGGATGATTTACGTTGCTGTCTAGCTGACTTTGGCCTTTCACTGTTTGCGGAATCACAGAGTTTTGACAGCACTTCTAAGATGGGTAAAGGCACTGCCCGCTGGCTGGCTCCGGAGCATCTTGATCCAAACGCAGTAATTGATCAGGCATATATCACTAAGAGGGATATTTATGCATATGGTTGCACGGTTGTTGAGGTAGGGCCAGCAGCTTACTGTCGCCTCATTCTTATGTTGTTCTTCCAAGATATATACCGGAAAACCCCCTTTCAGTGATATCAAGAATGAACCTGCCGTCATATATGCGGTGATTTCAGGAAGGCGTCCACGGCGACCCCAGCATCTTTTACAAGATGGACTATGGTCGCTTGTAATGAAGTGTCTGATACCTTTTCCCCATCAACGTCCGACTGCAGAACAGATTTCAAAGGCCTTAGCGGGTCGCAATGGACGTATTGGTCGAGCTGGTGCCAATACCGTCGTCCAGAATCACAGAAATCTTATTGAAACTAATCTCTCCGAAATTTTTGAAGAGTCGTATCGCCTTCTTATGATACCTCCTGCACCTCAGGCTGTCCCCTTGTCACGTATACCATCCAGAGTGGTCATACTACCCTGCCCCGTTGAAATTGGTACTTCTCGCCGCCGACCGACGAGATGTAACCACCTCAGACAGTCAAGGGAAATCCCTTCAGGGAGTCCTACTCCTGAGCCTGCTGGCCATCTCGCAGACTGTAGAGTTGAAAGTGAGTTAGCTTGGATCACTTCAGCTTCATATAGTGAACCGTTTCACCCTGAAACTCTTCCCTATCTAGGAACATCTATGTACTTACCTGATAGCGATTCGAAGCCAGGTCTTCATCGGCGTATCTATAATTACCTTGCTTGCAAGGTCTCTCAGGGTCGACTTTCAAGATTACGTTGGCCCATCGTGTTGCGTGATTTTTCCCACAGCATGATCCCATTGCGTCATCGCCACGGTGAAATGTAATTTGGGATGTAGAACACTGCTTTTCACGCCAATCTATCTGTAAAGACAGAGAAATATAGCTTTGTGACATGATTCTCTATTTTGTGAATGATTAAATCATTAGATGTGATTTCCATGCTGGAAGTGATATCTTGCGATTCGATTTTGTAAGACAGACAACTGAGACCATATGTGGCTTGCGTGACAAACAGTAAGAATCGGACCTCTATTTCCACACTGCTCGCTGCTCTCTTGAGCAAAACCGGGTACATTTGATGGGAGGCGCAGCATTCGGACATTGGAATAAGCAATGGCTTGTACTAAGCTTAACCTCACCGAAAAAAAGGTTTTTCCAAACTAGGCGAATGCAAGATTCCGAGGGGAGCGCATGTGTATCTTATTTTGCCTTTCACCGTTTTGGGTGTCGTCCCTCAGATGCTCGCTTCGCTTTCATTTCAATGGCTGTCCCCTTCCCTACTCAAAAACACAATGATCCTGTGACGTTTCTGAGGGACAATTCCTAGTCGCTGTATGGAAATACCCCTGTCGTGCTATTCATCGAAAGTAGCCTATCAAAGCTGACGTGGTTACTATCTCTCACTTGCTGCCTATCCGTCTAACTGTCCTGTTTGCCCTTTGAGAAGGCTACATAACCAGCTCTGGGTTAGTACTTGTTGTACTCGATAAATTGACTGAGATTTTACGTCTTGCTTATGGGAGTGAGGGGCGAGTCGCCGTTACAATCGAATTATAACCCACGTCTGAGGCAGGCAGTTCGACTATGACGTTCCCCTCCACCACATGGTGAAATTCAACAGAGACAAGTGGTTTTGCTCTATCTCGTCAACCACAGCTATCGTTCTCAACGCACCATTCGTCATGTGTGTGGAACTGCCAGGGAACCGAATCCCAAGATCCACTAGGAGATTGAGTTTCGAAATCCTCGGCCGTCTATCTGCTTTCAGCGGCTGTTGTACGTCAAACGACTTTTACCGGACAGAAATCCAGGAGAGGCTAATATTAGAAGGTAGGTGCGGTATGGACTGTAGAAATTGAACATGGGCATCTATTGGTGATGGCGAGGAATGGCTACTAGAATACCCGCTTTCCGAGCAGGTTAGGGAAGGATCAGTGGGGACGTAGTTTTTCAAGTCGGATTCGGCGAATGAGAGAGCGTTGAGTATACTCGTCTCTTTACCGTCGGGGATTCCGTTAGATGATCAAGTCTACTACAGACTTGATTGGGGCACTTGCGGATCTGTATCTGTTGGAGTCGCAACCGTATCGACGAAGACGAATCGAATATCGTATTTGAATCCCTATGTAACTATGATTGCAAGCGAGTGATGAAGAGAAGATTGATGCAAATGTACTGTGCGAATGCAAGCTAAGAAAATTGTGCTAGAAATGCGACGCTCCCACCAGACGGTGATTCAACAATTGTGCCTGGGCGGGGGTACCATGGACAATGGGTCGCCATCCAATATATTTCTCTTTAACGGCAGAAATGATGATCAGAGAAGAAAGAGTACAAACCTTTGATGGCAGCACACTCTGTTACCAACGCGCTTCCGCCTCCTGGCGGAGGCACGAATACCGTTGGCTCCAGCAGGACTAGGGAAGAAGAGCAAGTTTGGCAGTACGGTAACACGGTGCGTTGCCCCTCTTTTTCATGTATCACTTTCTTATATGATGCAGATGCCCCATTCTGCTGTGGGTGGCGTAGGTTTCAGGGCGGGTGCTGCTATCGGTGGAGCAGCCAGTATATCCGCGTTCAGTACGTAGAAGCGTTTCGTGTGCAAATAAAATAACGGTGGACCTGAATGATGAAATTAGATCATCTGTCGGGAATAAAAGCGACATTCATACGTGTAGGAATCTGCAGGGAGAGAGGTGCTAAGCGAGGTTTACAATTATTGACATGAGGTCACTGACTGTCCAGTAACATGCCAGAGATCATTACCGCCTGGTATGTCAGCCTGTTGCGCATGGACGCCGACCTTGGTGAAGACAGATCAACGTGTACCATTGGAAGCATGTGTACTAGCGGCAGGACTGACGAGATCGCCGTAGCGCGAGGCAACATCGGCGATGCTGGTTTGAGCAGGTGCCGAAAGTAGACAAAGTTCCGCTGCAAAGTAGTCTGCTTTCTCTCTTTCAGTTAATGTGTTCCTCCAGGACGCGTTGAGATCATGTATTTATTGAGAGTTAAAGACCAACCATTACACAGGAGTAATCGATTCTTTGCAGGCCGGCCGTTTCCTATAATGTTTAGCGGAGACCAGTAATTCAGGTAGCTGGGCAGCAGCAAAGATGAACAAAAAGAGTCGTGAAAGAAGCACAATAGTTTCGATCCGGTTAGGTATTCATTCGTGCGAACTGAAGCGGCTTTTATACTTCGCTTCGTGGCCGTTCACTACCGAAAGGGAGTACAAACATCGTCAGAAAGTATGTGTGATGGCGCCATAGAAGGGCTGAAGAGTTTGCATGGCAAGCTTATTATGAATGGCTCTGTAAAAGCTTGTAAGCACTAGGATTATTTGGTTCCACAGCAATAGAAATCGGGGACACAGCCGCCCTCTATGTCCGTCTTTATTATGGTAAGTGCGGTCTCTACCATTCAATAAGTTGACGAATAACCTACTACGCAGCCGCTCGAGCACTTGGTAAGGCCCTGTGGCTGTAATTCAGGCATATTTGACGCACAGTATGTTTGACAGCAAACTGAGAACTAAGGCGCATGGAGTAGTTTAAAGTAGTCGGTATGGGCCATCTCATACGAGTGGCAGATCCGAGTCCTATACGTTTTCTTCCTTCCATCCATGGGCTGTACAAACTTAGTATCCACACTACACTGCTTGTCAATCTCCTCGGGCTTTGTCTCCCGCATGACACATAGATTCCACAAAGAATGTTGATCATCTCCGATACCGTGGGCTTGTTTACAACGACTCGAGCCAATCGTTGCAAAGGGATGTAGCGTACAGTGATGCCCATAAAGTCAGCAGAAATTCAGGCCGAGTTGAAGACTGTGAATTCCGTGTCGGTTGCCTGTGATGCGCTACCAGAAGATGTCGGCGAATCGGCTGACTGGGATTAGGGTATAATAGCGGAGGGACGTCGGACAACAAGTTCGATGTGTTTGATGTCGGAATAAGGCAAAGGTGATGGTAGCGGTACCGTGGATTGCAGCCACAGACGAGAGAGACTTGGTGAGGAATGCAGAACAAGCCCGTCGCGAAAGGTAACGCGCAAAGGTGGCTGTGCAATATCGCCTTGCCTCCTACCACGACGAGCTTCTGCTCGATCGGTCTCTGACAGGATTCATCTGAGACTGCAGCACCTTCAATATCCTAATGATGCATTCCCTGCCACGAGGTATCGAAACGGTCGCCGGTCTTCTCAGCGTGATCGCGACACCATGGGAGTCGTGCGCTTGTCCTTGCGTTCCCATGTCTTGATCCCACATTCCGTCACCCACTGACCGGCGCATCCCACATGTCACATTCGATGACAACAAATTACTCTTTTGATGATATTTTCCCTCGATTACCGCCTCACGTCCTTTCAGTCCGAGCTGCATAGCCTAAAACGCCTTAGATCCGCCTCAAAATACCCTAGGCGTCAAGTTCGTGGACGACTATCCAGTGTCGGCTTCTAATAATGGCAATAGTTTTTCAATCATGTTCCACTCGCTTTGGAGAACAAGTTTGGTGTGTTTATTTTTCAGACCATCATTATACTGCCACGGTCTACATCCGCCGGGAGCTTGTCACAAGCCTTTCATATACGATACCATCTACTCTTGCCCACACCCACGTCGCCGTTCGGGGGATCTTGAAGGACCTCAATGTCATCCTCGGCACGTCGTACATGCTGCATACATTCCACACCTGAGGACTTGCATCTCGAAACACTATGACTTTGACACTCCTCACGTCCATCTCCGCCCGCTTTTGTTACTGTGACTTGACCTCTATGGTAGATGATTTATCCGAGCGTACAGTGCAGGATCAAAAGATGTGGCAAGATGCACTCGACGAAGGAACTCGTCTATGCAGATGTGTTTCCTTGACTATGTCTGGACTCTGGACACTGGGGTGGTTGCCTTGACGAACGTGGCAGCTGTGGGCACGTCACATGGATTCATGGACAAGGGAGATCGCGAGGATGTGCTAATCCCAATCATTGGACACGTTCTTCCAACGCAACCAACTGAAATCGAATTGGAACCCAGACTACCAGAGCACTCATTTGACGACACTCCCTCGATCTGAACTCAAATTTTCACTCTTCTTTTTTGTCTACCGTGACTCGTAAGAAGCCTATTGGCTCCTCATGATAGCTGTCAACGTAAATCTAATGCCCGGTCAGCCTTCTATGCATCCTGTCAAAGGCTCAAACTCCAACAGGTAGACGTAAATCACTGACGCAAAATGTATTGCAGATATCTTTACTCCAAGTCATAAGACGCGCCTCTGCTTAGATTATCTGTTCTCATGAACGGTCAGAAGCAACCTACACAGTTCGTACACTATTCATTGTTCCGTTGACTCCGGCGTATTTTCTTCTCGCAACGTAAGAAAATCTTTCGATTCAGAACATCTTACCTCTATAAAGCTGGCCAGGGTGCTTCATGCATCGAACATCAAGCCTCCAAAATCAATTCAATGCAACACACTTTCTTCGCAATTATCTCTCTCCTCCTTGCCACCATCAGTGTGTGCGCAGTGGACCCAGACCAAGTTCCTCTCCAAGATGGCGCCCTCGGCGACGTCGAGGTCGTGGCGATGCCCGTAGTCGACGACTTCAACACACCCACCAAGGCTAGTGAACAAGTTCTAGTCGCAACTACACCCACACCCTCCTTCTACTATGGTTTCACCCAGTGTAATTGTGACGGTGCGTCATGGATCCTAATCTGAATTAGGGATCGATTCTGACTACCTGGCAGGCGACCTATATCGCAGGGGAGACCTCAACTTTGTCATCATAAATGGAGCAATGGCTACCCCCATCCCTACTTTATACACGTACGTATAGGCGCCTGTCCCATAGATGTCAATAACTCATTCCACTTCCAGGAATGATCCTAACGGCTATGCCCCTCGTACCCCGCACCTCTTCCGCGACGCCGAGAACCAATTCGAGGGACAGTGGAAGAACGCGGCATGCACAAGGGCTGGAGCCGGTAACAAGACTAACCTTGTCGAGTATGCTATCAACAACACACCTGGGACGAACGGGTACAAGTTTGATCGTGTTGTGTACACGACGTGGAACGTCGGCAAGGATCAGCCTATGTGCGTTTTGTTTTTTGTTTTTTGGGGGGTTGGATAATTGATGTGGTTGTGGCGTGTAGATTCTGTGGGTGCATGACCCATAAGGGCTTGACGGGTAACAAGTTCAAGTTGTGTACGATGTCCTAGACCACTTCGAAGGGTGTATGAGTGAGTCTACAGGCTGAATCTGAATCTACCTTCTGGTAGCAGGACATCCACATTCGCCAAGGAATCTAAATAGCTACTATATGAGAACAGAGAAAAATGACCGAGATGGTACGAAGCGAATAAAGTTGTGTAGCAAATATCCGAAGCTATTTACTGGTGTGGTGTCTCTTGACCTTTAGTGTCGGCGCGTGAGAGATTCATCGACGTGGATAATGGCCGCATGCAACTCCTCACATTGAACCTCATCCTTCCGAGGCATGTATGCGATTCTTATTCTACAAGCCGCAAACTCTGGACGTCGTTGCTTTGTCCGCCGTTATGAATCCCAGCTAGAAATGACCGTCAGCACACAGAAAGATGCCTGACTTGCCGACGCGTGCGCTGATGCCATTACCAAAACTAAACTCGCAGTGTCATTTGTCATTGAGGGACATAACTCATAAGGCACTCGTTAGGGAATCTCACGAGGAAAAATGGCTGTAAAATAGATCGCCGTGACTGGAAAGAAAATGTGATAGAAAGTGAATAAGAGACGTGTACAAGGGTAAAAACATTCAGAGTGAAGACGGCTCGACTGAGTGTGGTGACCAAAACGTGGTGGCCTAACAAGGCTGCGAGAAGGGATACCCAGACTGAGAGGATGAAGTACTTGCACCAAGGTGCCAGTATTGGTCGGAGGGTGTAGAGTCGGTGGTACGTGGCCTCCATTCTACTGATACTATCACCTTGGGACGGGAGAGCTCTGTGGTAGTCAGAGTCTGTGTCTCGTCAATCGATAGGAGGAGTCCAAGCGTAGAATATTCGGATATGGAGTACTGTATTGCTCCCGATCCATCTGAGTCCTTCACGCAAAGTCGTTCTTCAGCTGCAAGGTGTGCGGCTTCGGCTTTGAAGTGAACGAGAGATAGTATGGCATGGCGAGCCAGCTTCACCTGTAGTTGATGCTCAGAAGTTGAAAGTCTACTGAGCGGTCGACTCGAATAATGCTAACAAATCGACTCTTGAGTGAAGAGACGCCATCGTTCGCTGCAATTATGAATCCCTTCTGTAGCTGCAACAGAATAAGAAGATATTACATACCAACAGAGACAAATGGCTTCAGAAAGAGTATTTTCTGGGACTGTAGGCAAATGGAGAAGCTGAAGCTGAATTTTGACCACGACAGAGAACGGCAGGACACCCACACACTAACGCCAGTCGAAAAGAAAAAAAAGTGTATATTTTTTTGAAGGATCACCGTAATACGCGACTCTGTTGTTGCATTGTGCTGGAAGAGGAAGCATTGAGGTCAGATACATTCGGTATCGTGATCAGTCATGATCGTACGTGTAAATTTTGGATTTCATGGTGTGAATACGAAGATTGTATCTCGCCTGTGTTCACAGACGTCTATTAAACAACTGCAGCGGATACTGGAAACGAGATAGCTCTTCCTCGAACCTTTCCATCCTGAGGGTCATCGATTGACTGTCCCACGGCAAGCCTCGAACGCTGGCACCAATTAGTTAAGAGTCATTCAGGGATGCTCGATGTTCAGCTTACCTATCTTTAAGTTTTTCCATGCCGGCCTCTCGGTCGTCCTGTGTTCCGTCTGGATCTGACATTAGAGGTTTGGCCTGCTCGATCAGATCGAGGGCCCGTTCCAATGCCTCTGTATCCGTACCAGCGATGTTTTCCTATACAGGCTCAGGTCAAATCAGGGCCAAACAGTGATTTTACGTACTCGTATGCTGTCCCACAGGGGTCGTAATAAATCTGTCTGCATCGAATCCCTGAATTCCGGATACCGAGTCGGGCTAACAAATCCAGTGCCTTGTATCTTGTTAAACTTCGATTGTAACGCCACGTCGGTGGGGAAGAAGGTATTGTAGACAAACGACGAGGAACCCTGAGCCCAAAGTTAGCAAAGTCCAGGTTATAAACGTGACACTTACAGCTAGTTGCCAATCTACGTTATGGCGCCTCCAGTGCAGGGTTACCATCACATCGCGCGTATCTGATTCTGTGCGAGGAATAGCCTCCACCCGTAACTCGAATTCCGGGTCAGGGGAGTTCGGTGTGTGATAATATACAGATCGTGATCCGTCGACCGGTTGGCTTTCAGTTTGAAAGCCGATAAAAGACATGAAAGTGTGACAGACGACTTTCACATGCAGTTCGCGTTCGCAATTAGTTCCAGTTGGTTGCATAGTTGTGCAAAGATCCTGCATGAAACTTTGCTCATCGTAGACGCTGAGCTTTTCTGTCGCCACGCTGCACTGTCGCGGAGATCAACGGTGGGAGAGAATATCGTTTGGGAAATGCTCACTGGTTGCAAAGCTAAGGGCAAGCGATAACGGTGCATCATTGCCGCGATAAAATCGTGATATACTTCCACTATCAAAGAGAACAGGTCCCGTGCCACTGTACGAGTCATCAAGAGAAGTCAACAGTCTATCAGAGTGCCAGACGTACGAACGGCAGTCATTCGCTGAAGCTGAAAGTCCCGAACAACCTCTGGACCTTTACCAACATCAGTCTCACACTGCATACCTTTCAATGTAAGGTGTTGTCTCTTGTAAAACTGTTTCACCGATGCTGGAATGGAGATATGAGATGAGCTTGTAGGGATTAGGACACTGCGCACGATCATAAGTATAGAATGTTGTCTGCTCTCGGCCCAAGACAATGACGTGGATTGGGTTTGAATATCCTAGACGACTATTCGATGCCGCCAAGCCTGGTTGAGATTAGAGACCAACTTTAGATGATGAACAGGAGCATACACGTTGCCTCGGCAATGGCCTGAGCATGTACTTTGGATGTCGCAGGTCGATTGGACTCTACGACGAGAAGAGCAGCATTATGTACGATCCTTAGCTCTAATTCGTATTCCGATGCATCGATACCCTCATTTTCGGTGTCGTAAGCAAATCCGCCAAACTCGATCAAGATATATTTAACACCCTTCATCACGGTCAGAAACAACCGGACAGGGAGACATAGTACTCACCAATGAACCGAGGTGAGAATATTTCTCATGGTCCCTCCGATATGTGGCAGACCGCCGGGCTCTACCCAACAGCTTGAGTATGACGCTGTCGGGTAGATAAAGAGTTTGAAGAGGGTTTTCGGACAGTTGTTCACTTCCCAGTGAGGGGTCAAGGCCAACGATTCGAGTAATATTCGGCCAGGTGAGGTCAGGTAGGGAAGGAAGAATCTGTCGTAGTTTTTCGACGACTCCGCTATGTGCCCCGAGGGCAGAACAGATCTGGGTCCAAAACAGGAGATGTTTGTCTCTGTCCCTCGCAGGAATATTCCTACCAAATACCGTCTGATACGCTTTCCGCAGTGTTTTGATCGCGTCGTCGACCTGCACAGGGGGGCCCACCCCCAGCCACGTAAATGAGGGCGCCGTGACCGCCAGGGTGAAAAAGGGGGTTGAAGCAACATCGTTGTCGCACATCACTGATAGGTGAGAGGAGTTGAGAGGAATCGGTGTTTCACTTGTCTTGTCATGGTGGTTCTGTTAGCTGTGATTGGTCAGCACCATTAAACGATCGTTAATGCTGTTACGCAAAAGTACCATCGGCGGTGGGTAAGATATTGTATATCCTCGTACGTGTCCGTTTGACACGATTAATAATACACCAGCCTCTTGCAATGCATGGGGCTGGGAATCATAGACGTCCCGGAGAAGAAGACAGAGACGCGGACCGCCCCATCAACACAAGAGTTGGCTTGGTATCAATATCGACAGCTTCATAAAGAGTTGCGGTCCCGGCCTCGATATGAGCGCGTGGGCGAGAAAGTGGAGATCAGGCCAGCAGATGGGCGGGGATAATTCAATCAGGGTGTCGAACTAGCGTACATCACCATTGCACCGTCTGCCTTTGAGAATAAGGGAGCGAGTAAGAGAATGGTAGAAGAGACAGGTAAACATTGCGCTAGCATTGGTCCGTGTCATGAACCGAGGAATGATAAATGGTCGGTGGCAACGACGGACCCAGGATGACGGGATCCAACAGTCTTTCAACCAAAATAGGTCTGGTAGGGCAATATTTGAAATAGAGAATTTCCATGTTCATGTATGCTAGAACAAATCCAAGATTGAACATCCTGGATACCCAATACCTGGTCAGCCATCAACATCGCCAGTCACAACGACTGAAAAACGCACTAAAACCCGACAACCAACTAATCGGCACCGAACAGAGCCCTCCGCAAATACCCATTGGCACCTATTTGTGTACTCGAGCACAGGACGGAGAGGATATCGTCATTGACTTGAACTTGGATGGCGATCTCGACCTCCAGGTACACGCCTTGCTTGCCCGTCCGAGTCCATTGTTGAGGGCACGACCAGACTCGACAGACTTGTGGGGTGCGCCAAAGATGGACACCGGAGAGTATCCGTACGAGTAGACATGTTTAGGGCCAAGACGGGGCGACCTTTATAGCGTTCACATTTTTGACTGCCCTCATCGTAGTAACTAGTCCTACCAATGCACGTCCGAGTCGAGGACAGCTGTAAGTTATGTGACGACTGGGCTTCTTGAAAATAACACGAGGGTAGGAGAAGCAGGAGAATTGCGCGACCAAAGTACAAAGCGAGGGCTGGTCCTCTATTTTATGACGTAAATGTGGAGGAAGGCGTGTTTATTTGGTCTCTGACGCAATGCCGAGTGATGCCAGCCACACTTTTGGTGTCGATTTTCACGAAATCAACGCATTTTGTTTTGACATTACTTAGCGACGAAATCACCTTAGAATTCTGCTTCCTTCATCATCATGCCTTATTCGTGCTACGATGGATAGAGAATTGTCGCTGCTGTACGCAAGCTAGCCGATTCTGCCTTCGCCGACTACCTCGATACCTACTCGATTGTGGATTGTCCCCTTCTGCTCTGTAGGCTTACCGGGTCTGACTTCAATGCTATGACCGACAACCTTCTCTTTCATTCCCTAGCTCCTTTTTTGAAGCAGACGTTTCTACAATACGAGGATCTCATGCTTAATGGTATTCGGCTCCGAGGCGGCACGCACTCAGATGGAACTAGCATGCCTCCGGAATCAGAAACTAAACACCACATGGCCTCACAAGCAGTGGTCACGGTGAAGCTCTCAGATATAAATCCGAGACTCGTTGACATCAGCATCCGTCAATATGTCACCCACGCCCACCTCTCAGCTAGTGCCTAGTAAAGACGGTGCACTAATCTACGCTGATGCCGCCGGTGACCCAACGAAGCCCTGCCTCGTCTTCGTTCACGGCTTTACCTTGAGTGGCGCCGTGTTCGATAATCTCTTTACCAACCCAAAGCTGGTAACGAACTTCTATCTAGTGCGTTGCTCCCGCACTCTTTCCTCAAACTCTTTCATTAACGCTGTACTAGGTCAGGTACGATACGCGTGGCCACGGCCGAAGTGCGATGCCAGAATCGTTGGACGATTATTCCTCTGAGATCTTCGCAGAAGACTTCAAGGCCGTGATGCACGCCTTCAAGATCAAAAAGCCAATTTACGTCGGATGGTACGGGTGATTTGCCCTAGTTGAAATGAAAAGAACTCATGGAATCCTTGCAGGAGTCTCGGAGGTACATGTCTCCTTTTTGACGCAGCTCTCGTTCTCATGTAGTCATACAGGTATCATCGTATGTGATATCGCTGCACACCTCCCAAAGGACACCCTAGCCGGAGCCGTCTACCTCGCAGCTCTACCCTTCATCGGACCAATCATGAACCGCGTCGTGAGCCCCCTCGTCCTCGATTTCCTTCCCGACCTCTTCAGAACAGACGACGTCAACCTCAATGCCAAGACCACCATAGAATTTGTCGATTCCCTGTTCATCGACCCCAAAACTGTGCCATTCAGCTTGAAGACGTCCTGGTACGGGACCGCACTGCTGCAGCCTCCGCAGGTGTGCAAAAATGTGGTCTCGCGATCACAGGATCCGGCGAAGCTGTATAAGCTTGCGAAGGAGGGACTCCCGCTGTTGGCGTTGAGCGGTTCGGCTGATAAACAAGTCTATGGGGCCGTGGTGGTTGAAGAGATGAGGCCGTATTACAAGAATATGGACGTTCATACTGTCGAGGGCGGTAGTCATGCACTTTTCTACGACAACGAGGCTGAGGTCGCAGATAGTATCTCCACCTTTGCATCTAAAGTCTTTGCTAGTAGACAGACCTAATATTGAATAGATATGATAAACTTATACCGTTGGAGAGCAACGTGTTACGTCGAATGTATCATGTAGAGCGGACCTTAGACTTTTCTCCGAGATCATCGGATGGCATTTTCTACTGTAGGATTTGCGCAGAACTCGGGAATTCCTAGTAAGATAACGCAGTAAACTTCTAAAAGAATCTTCCTTTGGCAGCCATCAGGATCATGGACCACCGAGTCAGTGCTACGGTGACGGAACGGCTTAGAAATTTCCTCCGATCATCTCCGATATTCAGTTCAAATTTGATTTTCGACGCAAAGCTTTCCCAAACGATCACTAGTAAGCATCCCGGACCGCTTGCTTTTTCCTCTCGCGACTTCGTTGAAGGGCTACTAGGGTATCCTAATGACTAAGTGACCGTTGCTGCGGTACACACTGATCTATCCGACTATTACATGCTGTTGATTTCGACATCGAGTGGCTCGACCGTATCAGATTGGCTGGTAGCATCGACGTGGAATCTAGGACCGAAGCCAAGCTGCAAGGGGGCGTACTATCTCACTGCTTTTATTTGCCACTCGTTGACTATAAAAACAGACGCTACGAAACTCGGTTTCCGTGGAATGGCATGCGCCTCATTGAAAATCTGGGTGCCACACGCCTAGCATGTAAGGATACTACTGTAGACGAGAGGTACATATCGACCTTACTTCTTCTCCCTTCCTTTTCTTACACGAGTCCAGAGAAAAGTTGCATTTCCCTTGCCGGTTCCCAGGGTCGTATTTACTCCATCAATTTCGAGCGTACATCCCGCCTTGTCACCGGGGCAATCCGGCTCCAGTACAGCGCACGGAACGAATCTCTGCCCATGGCACAATGGGTTCAGATCCGAATCGTACAAGTGACATCGGTGTTCGTAGAAAAAGGTTACCGTGTAGCGCGGTGCGTCCTAGGATGAGCACCAAATCCAGGGTCCCATTCTGTCCGAATTACTCGGGTTTGGGGGCCTGAAGAGGCCATTTATGGCTGTGTACGGTTATCTTGCGATCTCGGAGGCCCTTTCGTACTCTTCAAGAAGTTCACAAGACATGGTTTACAGCTGAGTCTGATCCTTCTTTCATCATCCACGAAAAGCCCTGACTGTCAAGCTGCGCTCAAACAGCTGTAAATTGGGCCAGACTCCAATCAAAATCCAACTTGGCATTACTATAAGCATTATAAAGAGATCTGTGACCTCGTGGTACGTTGGATGTTTTTGACTGGCACTAATCAAGAACTTGTTCTCCGGTGAGGACTCGGATTGCTCTGATCACAGGACATTTTGATACCAAAAATCTATGTTTGTCATTGTCTCCTTTACAGGATGTGTGGTGTCGACAGGTCGTTGAATAATTGGATGCTTCTTGACAGAGACTTCCAGTTTTTCAACAATCTATCAATGCCGTACATTCAGTAAGGTGGGTGATGAAAAGTATAGGTTTTTTTAATATCAAAAGGTCGTGTGATTAAAGTGATTCTTGCCTGACGCACAATGTGGGCTGGGGGGCTACTGCTGAGTGCCGAGGGACCAACAGCCATGCTGTCGCAACGACGACACTGTCTGATGAAGTAGCGAATGGCGGGTCTCTTCAAATACCTGCATTGATTGACATCCATGTCTCTGTAGCGATCTTGCCTACACAATTCTCTCTCTCGTCTGAACTACGGAGTCTTGGCCACCGATGACACATTGAGGCAGAGCTACTGAAAGGAGGTTTGCGTGCGGGAGGGAAGGGTAGGTGCCTTCTGTTTGTATAGATGTTTGCCGACCAGCAACAGATGCACACAGAACCATGGCTATATGAATAGGACGATGCGTGGATGATGCAGACAAGGATAATGGTACATGGACATCAATGCCGCATACAACAGGTAATTCCTCCTCCTGCCGGTCATACAGTACAGCGCACTGAACGAATCTCTGGCATCTTTATGTCAGGATCAGAATTATAAGTACCCCATGGCGCAATGGGCTCAAATTTGAACGTGACCTCGGCGTAGAAAAGGTTACCGTGTAGCGCGTTCCTAGGATGAGCGCCAAGGTTCCAGTTTGTCCGAATTACTCTGGTTTGGGGGCTTGAAGAGGCGTTTATGGCTGTGCACGGTTAGTTCTGCGTTCTCGGAGGCTCTTTCGTACCCTTGAAGTTCCCAAAACACAGTTTACAGCCGAGTCCGACCCGTCTTTCTTCTCCACGATTACACGAAACGGCCCTGACTGTCAAGCTGCACTCAAACAGCTGTAAATCGAGTCTTTGGGGCTAGCGCTCATGATTCGAGGGAAACCTTTTTTTTTCTGCCTTATTGACGATCGTGAAGTATAATATCCATTGACTATCGCACAGGAATGTCCTCGATTTTTCTGTAGGACAAGGTCATCAAATTCAATACTGCGCTCAACAATTGGGTTCATAGTTTCCTCGTTCATCGCCATAGTTACTTAGCGACATCCTCTTCTAGTACTTACGGCACACTAGATGGACCTACCATCATACCGATACTGCCGGAATCAGAAAACCGAGGACCCCATGGCCCCACGAGCGCTATTACGATGACCAATACGATCATGCCGAAAGTCTCATATAATATTGATCTGCAATTTTATCGATAGCTAGTATGTTGCTCACTTCCACCGCCCAGCTAGTTCCTTCCAAAGATGGTGCACTGATCTACGCTGATGCCGCCGGTGACCCAACGAAACCCTGCCTTGTCTTTGTGCACGGCCTCGCCTTGAGTGGCGCTGTGTTCGATAATCTCTTCAACAACCCGAAACTGATACAGAACTTCTATCTAGTTTGTCATTCTCACACTCTTCCTTTGGAACACCTTCATTGATGTTGCACTAGGTCAGATATGATATGCGTGGCCATGGCCGTAGCGCGATGCCAGAATCATTGGACGATTATTCCTCTGAGATCTACGCAGAAGACTTCAAGGCTGTGGCACAAGCCTTCAAGATTGAAGGGCCAATTTTCATCGGATGGTACGGAGCGATTTGCTCTACTAGTCGAAATCAACTCACGTAGCCTTTTCAGGAGTCTTGGCGGTGCTGTTACATCTCTCCCTTTCCTGTTCATTCCTCGTCCTCATGTACCCATATAGGCACCGTCGTATGCGACATCGCTGCGCACCTCTCAAAGGACACCCTCGCAGGAGTCGTCTACCTAGCAACACTGCCCTTCATCGGGCCAATCATGGGCCGCGTCGGGACGCCCCTCGTCCTCGGCTTCCTCCCCGGTCTCTTCAACACAGACGATGTCAATCTCAGTGCCAAGACCACCATCGATTTTGTCAACTCTTTGTTCGCCGACCCCAAAAATGTGCCTTTCAGCTTCAAGGCGTCTTGTCTCGGAACTGCGCTGCTACAGTCTCCAAAGGCGTGCAGTAATGTTGTCTCGCGACTGCAGAATCCGGAGAAGCTGTATGAGCTTGCGAAAGGAGGGCTCCCGATGCTCGCTTTGAGCGGTACGGCTGATCAGCAGGTTCGTGGGGATGTGGTGGTTGAAGAGATGAGGCCGTATTACAAGAATATGGATGTTCATACGGTCGAGGGCGGCAGCCATGCACTTTTCTATGACAATGAGGCTGAAGTGGTTGAAAGTATTGCTACGTTTGCATTTAAAGTTTGTGCTGACAGATAGAAAATGTATGTGGAAATACGACAGGTTTCTTCTGCTCGAAACCGCTCAGTGTAGTTAGGTCTGGCAGCATTGAATTTTCGTCTAGGACACTCATTTCCGATGCATGCTATCATCATGGACCTCTGCCAGACGACGTTTTAAATTTATCATCGTGAACAGCGCCTCAATTTTTTCTCCAGGCTGATCCTCAACCCTCTGAAGCTTCCGCAAGAAATATCTACATACGAAGATACTTTCTCATTAAATATTTTGAGGAGTGTGATGCTAGCGAAGATCCCACCAAGTTTCGGAAATCGCTGCTTCTACAATTGAACAATTGACTTCTGCCTGTATGTCCAGTTCTGATTGTCTACCTTCTTGTATTGACTCCAGTAGTCATACGGGGCTTGTTTTCTCTGTTGATGGAAAGATATCATGACTACTAGTCCAAGCGAAGATAAGCCTTCGTCATGATATGGAGAGAACAGGATGCAAATGGGCACTCAAAGTGATTGACAAAACTAGAATGCCCATGTTGAATCAAGACAGAACACAGGAAGAGGGAGAAAGTAGCTTGAAGAAACTGAGCATGCAGCAAGCTGAATCAAACTGAAGGTTTGCAGGAAATACATTGATGGATGTGTCAAGAATGGGATTAAAGGTTGTATTAGTGTGGACCCTGTAGTGCAGAATTGGGTATTTCTACCTTGTTTAATGCCTTTTCTGCTTCTGCTACTAATCTGCCATTCTCAGACATGACATCACCAGGAATATTGAAGGGTGTGTCAACATTGTATTGAAGGTGTGTGATCTAGCTAAGTTTTTGTTCCCACCAACTGACATTTTTGAGTCAGACAATGAGTCTTAACAATTTTCTATCTCTTTGCAAGTGTTAGTCCCAGCACAAAGCAGGCTCAGTCCTTTAGCACACACACTCTGCACTGTCTCTTCTGTTAGCAGAACAAGCTATCAATGTAAGATCCCTCCACCAGCCAGCAGACCTTACCAGTGCCATGTAGAGTCATGTCAATACTCAAAGATTTTACTAGACTTACTACATTACTTGTAGAGGTATAAAAGCCTTGTAATTGTACTGCAATAGACATGTATTTTCTTCATCACTCTCATACTCTCTCTATTGCTGCTAATACCTTCTTTGGTGATATGTGAAACAAAACATTATTTGTATTACACAAGAAAATTAAGAGTCTTAGTCATAATCTGTAGATTCTTTAACTTTTCTCTTTCCTTTGGATTGGGTAATGTGAGCACAGACACTTTTTCAAGTCTATCATTTGGTAGCCTTCTTCCAATCACCCACCTCTCTAGTGTTGTATGTGCACTGATAGCTGTATATGTTCCTTCTGGAATTGGATGATAGTGTTCTGCAGTAACTTTAAATATATGTTTTTCCCCATAGATATCAATTATCAGCTTGCCAAACCTATCAGCATCTTCCATATTTCCCATATTCAATCCCAGCACAGTTGCTTTTTCAATACAGTATCCCTCACACCAGTCTTCATTTTCTTTTTCATTCCAACCAACCCATGCTTCACAGCTGTCTTTTGTTGGAAGAGGCTCTTTGATGACCTGATCCCATGATGGTCTCCATTTCTTGCCCATATTTCCTGGTTCAGGATACAGAAAGAATAGATCCCCTCATAACCATGGTATAATAGTGTTCACCAGTGCAGTCCAGGCATCTTCAAGAGATTGATTCTCATAATATGCTGGTATCTTTGCTGATTCAAGGCAAGATGCTAACCCAGTGATTTTGTCTAGAGGATTTGCTGATACTCGGTCCCTCATCTGAGCTAGTATACCAAATATATCATATGAGTCTGGAGAGATGTTATCCAAGGCATGCAGCTGCTTGTAAAACCTTGTCAGCACTTTGTCTGCATAATGTCCCTCCCCATCTATTGGCTTGGCATGCAAAGGTCCATCTTCTGTATCTCCAGCAATGATCTGATCCTCACCAATCTCCTGTAGTGTCCATGCCCATCTGAACCAGGACCGATCACTATCCAAGTCACCCTCCTTCAAACTCAAAGGCCGTCCTAGACCACTCAAGTACCACACTACCACCTCAGCCACATGATACAGATATCCAATAGTGGCCACATCCAACTGCCACTCTTCTGCACATAGATCCTCTCTTTTGCCACCTTTCTGTCTCAAACAGAGGACATCCAACCATGTATATTCAACTCCAAGGTTCAGCATCTCAATTCGAATAAGATCCAGGTTGGCCCCCTTTGGAATAGGCACAGGCCACTCATATCTATTGATGGGTGTCCACACATTGTTCTGGTCTGTCTCGTCCACCCAGGCATGAGATATGGGCTTTGGCCACTGCTTGTTTTTTATGACCCAACATGGCACCACTCGATTACTGTATAGGTCCCAAACATGCCGAGGAGGAATTTTTATGTCCATAATGCTGTTACCAACAAGTGCTCTTTGTCGCATATCCTTGTCCTTCTTCTTGCCTGTGTAGAGGCTGTCTTCTATGGCAGTTAAATCATGCCAAAAAGGGCAGAACTGGGCATATACAGTGCCAAAGTCATAGTTCTGTGTGATGCAGTTACTGAGAAGATAGGATAGGGATGGAATGTTCTGAGTGTATGATGTTCCTAAGGTGGTATTGAGCTCATGTAAGAGCCCATGAACACCAAGTTTGCTGCAGGAAGTATCTGCAAGAGAGGATGATATGACAGGCTTTCTGCCATGGTAGGCCCGCTGCAGTGGAACTTTTATTGATAATTCTTCTATTCCAGTTTCTTTAAGTGCGGATATCCAGACTTCAGAAGTCTCACCTAGCCTCTCTTCATTTCTTGAGTGACTTAGGGCATCAGAACCATCAATGCAAGGTGAAGACCTGAGATTGTACCCGGAACCACGTAGTTGGCCCATCCTCCCATGGAAGTAGTTGAAAGGGCAATATCAAATCGTTGATTGTGACCATCGAAGTGTTTATATAGTTGTGGCACCTGCTTAAAATGATGCTTCATCGAGCCTGTATCCATTGGGGACCGGAAAGTAACTCAAAGAAAACTAGTTCATTTCACCACATCAACTAATGAGCCCAGTTCATAAGTGCCAGGCATCGACTGTATCAATTAATGAATGACACAGATCATCTGCGCAATGTTGGTGGAGATCACCTGGCGTTCCTTTTTGGACCATTACAACCCATCAATTACACTCACTATTCTGCACAACAAACCTGTTGCGTTGCTGCATATCCGTGCCTCCTCTTCCACCTGCCAATTTGTGCCAATGAAAATTCAAAACCGCTGGGAGCCCAGGACTGTGCACAAACCCGCTACGTCGAGAATTGCCAACAACAATGCGGATGGTGACGGTGGGGTGATTTAGGCTGGTTAGGCAGATATAGACCATGTGAAGTCTGAGGGTGGGGCTGAACAGTAGAGGATAGGCAAAGGGAACAGTGGAATGGCGAGCGACTGGACTGGGGGAAAGGGTGGTGACAAAGGGGAACATACCTTATGAGTGAAGCAGAGGCCTCCTTCCCCCAAAACGACAGCAAGATCGATGCTACTGTGCCAGCGGACCAATATCCACGATGGACAAGCAAGAGTGCCAGTCCCATCCTGCTTGGCACCAGCATGACTCTTCAGCTTTGTCTGCCATGCTCATATGCGTCTGCTTCATCACTTGTTGAGCTGCCAAAAAAGATTCGCTTGGCTCTCACACGTTATGGGCCAGCTTCTTCATTGTATGTTATGAAGACATATACTTCAATTATGCATTGTGGGAGGATAAACGAGGTAGTGACCTTGACCTGATTCACATAATGAACTCACTTTCAACCCGTATTCATTTTGCCTAGTATTGAATCGAGACACTGCCATCATTCGAACAAGCAAACATCAAATCCGTTTCATTTCAGGAACAGAGCTGCCAACGTTGACACAAAGTCAGAATTGCAGCAAGCTGAGTTTCAAAGTGCTACCATCTTGTAATGGTTCATCATACCCAGAACTTATCCGGGCACTATCTTTGTCGCAACAGGCACTGTCTACAATATTTCAACAAAGCGGCACAGTAGACGCTCGGCTTCTATATCCACATTGATCTATCGATAATACAGCGATCTTATGGAACCTGATGGTGTTGCACACGATTCCTCATGGATCTTCCTGGGCATTATTGTGTGGCTGATGGTAGAGCGATGGAATGGATCTAGGGGATCTAGCATGCACTACGATGTTCACAGGCCGGTTTGCCCAGTTCACATTCCCGGTAAAAACTCTGTCGAACGCCAGCATCATCGTTGAGTGTGAACAACGAGGGCTTGGAGCGTAGTCCTGAGCATGTCTAAGGACAGGTCATTCCGTTCACAGCTTGAACTCATTTCAGCTAGCTGTACTTGTCGCCGTCGTCTCATTCAAAATTACGAGAATATGATGACGACATCCGAGAGTCTGAACGCCAGCATGAATGTTCCGACATCGAGCTCATTCTAGCTTAACTGTCAACGCTGTCTACACAAATTGGCCTTACTTGCCCGCTTTCGAGGCTAGGCTAGTGACCGCCATTCTCTCTACCTATGCTCTACTGTTCCCAGTAACTGGTTCCCCATTGATCTGTGCCCTCTTGCTTGCCGTGGTTTATTGTGTGACATAGGGTACAAATAGGGACCCTGAGGCTTTCAAGTTTTGCAAGGTCTCAATTTGACTTGAGCTGGTCGCAATGCCTTTTGTGCAGACCCATCCTTAATAGTCTGGGCAGCCATCACTTTCTGCTTCAGGCTGTCATATTGATGTCACTTTTCGACTCACATTATCAAGTGGTTTTTCTCATCGGCTTGGAGAACCAGATATTGATGTGGTCCGAACCATCAAAATGCATGGTTCTGTTTCACGTCTCTAATTTCTTGAGGCTCAGTGCTTGACAATGATGTAAATCTGATGCAAAAATGCATGAGGATAGACATAACGTCTTGTGCAGCCCTGGAGACACTTAGGAGCCGATGACTCATACATCAGCCTATCGGTCAGATAGAGTTCAGTGGCAGTCTTGTACGCTTCTGTTGAGGAGCACCATCGGCTAATCAAACTTACTTCCTTCATATATAGCTCCAGCTTAGAACGATCATAGGGTCAGTTATATTGGTGGTGCCGGTGCAAGGTCCCAATAAGGAATGGCTGGGTATGCAGCCCTAACATGGCAAACTATGTGCTGCGGCCATCACCAGCAATTACCGAAGTCATCCGACCTCATGATCGGATGCGATCCAACTTTGCTACTACTCTAAAAGTTAATTTTAGAGACACAAATGTGCTACATCCGTACACTGGGTATTCGAATACACAAAGTGCAGGATGACTTCTCTAGCCGCTCAATCAATCATCATAGCTTTGCCAGGCTCGAAAGTTGCCTCTGCTCCATGCCTCCACGTGACTCATTGCAGAGATGTGCTGCTCCCGCACATTGATGCCTCAAGACTGAAATTTGAGACACAAAAGAGGAGGAAAAGGAGCCTCATCAAAACCTCAAGCATTGACTGACCTACCCTTAGCTGTCTTTGAGCGTATCACCTTTTATCATGTCATTCCAGAATGTCCATTCCAATGCGTACGTATGTCCTCATTTTTAAACATTCCCTCATTTTACTTGATCTTACTGACCAATAGCACTTCTCATGCGTATATCATTGCTCAACGTTGGCATCCTTCCGACAGTGGCAAAGTCATTAGATCAGCTAGGTGCAATCTGATTCTGGTAGCTTGTATCATGCAGCTTGTGACGAAACCTGTCTAGTTCCCCTCTTTCTGAAATTTGGGATGCTTCCACATTAGTGAAGCCCGAGCCAGTGTCAGTGCTAGCGTCTTCAAGCTACAATCCATGATGACTCACCTTATGTTGCTTTAAGACCTGCCGGGTACCGGGTCACCAAACTCCTTTCAGTGCTCCCTGAAGATTGGGCAACAACATTAACTCTTGATGCCAGCTATCGCTTCTGCTATGAGCGCAAACCCACCAAGGACTTTCGACTCCGATGTCCCCTTCCCTACTGCGCTAAGGATATCTATGGGTACGAACTCCGCATGCATCTGAAGGCCAGTCATCCTCGTTTCTCCCAGCGCGACAAATACCGCAAGGTGACATGTCCTGAATGTAAAGCAGGCGAGATGGAAGTTGGGAGATATGTGGACCATGTCCTCAGGACACATTGTGGTGTATCTACTCGTCATTGCGCATACTGTGGTACCAAATTTACCCCAGAGGATAACTTGACGAGGCACTACATCGACTTTTGTCGAGGGCTCACTCGCTATCGACACCAGTAGACTATGGGGTTCAGCCTTGTATAGCTGTCTCTATGTGTTTTGGTAGACTCATCAGTGTCAGCATGCCACTCCATCTCATTATTTTACCCTCACCATATCTCTTAAACACACAGTAGTAGTATGACAATGTAGGGGTTACATAGCATGTAGCAAAATTACTTCTAATAGGTCATACTGCATTTTTCTTGGACACCATTATCATGATACTGTCTTAAGAAAGTATGCACAGTCAGAGCTGTACCAGCCTGAGCGAAAGTTACTCAAGCTGTACCAGTTGGACTTCTAACCCTCATCATCAATTGCTACTCACCGCATCTTCCATTTTATCACAATGATGGCCAACACGCATGCAGCAGGAGCTTTCTTTTGTGACCGATTCAAGAATCACGACTTTTCGTGAGCAGCAAAGTCTAGCGTCCAGTAACATTTGCCACTTTCTTCCAGGTCTTTCTGTACACCGTGTCTGGTAGAAAGCAGCTTGGGTGCAGAGGGGTCATCTGATATAAGACCCACTTCTTCCATGAGTGCTAGAACATGAACGATGTTGGTGACCAGGTCTCGATATCACATATATCATCAGCCTTTCCAATATATTCGGCCAGTCCATCATCATACTGTCATGTTTAAAGCTCAGAAAGCTATGGGAACCAAAATTTAAAATGTGGTACATTCAGGGCAATCTCGTGTTTAGCTTTCATAGACAATGTTCAGCATTTTCTGCTTGCAGAAGCCTTAGTTTGATGCAGACCGTGCTAAGCCAAGGACTGTTCTGTCAATGACGAACTTGTGAAGCAAAACAAGAACTGACGACAACGATAATGATGTGAACGCCTTCAACAAAGGCGGTAGACTTGCTATACCACGAACAACAAGCTGCTATCTGTGATACTTTAGCATCGATGTGGAATTCGCCATGAAGCAGTGTTGGAAGGGCAATGACCGAGAGTCGAAGGTCAGGGCAAGGACTTTGTGACAAGTCCATGACAAGTCGGAAAGTCATTTTCTGCCTTGACTTTCAGGGTGCATGACTAAGCATCAGATGTCCGTATCTTCCCATCATTGAGGTGTTGTCGAGTCAATGCTTGTGCAACTAAGGCAAGTCTTCATGGCCCGATGGGCTCCATCCTTCATTTGTTCCCTCTATATATCTATCTCTGCCTTTTCTCTGGCATATTTTCACACTATTTCTGTGCTCCTCTTCCGGCTGCTTGCATGACCTTGACATTACAGTAGGTCCTCTCTTTCAGATCTTTTAGTGCATCCAATTCGGCTCAAAAGATTGGATTACCACCCATCAGCGTAGTGCGACACAAAGTTTAGTAGAGGAGTGAGAATTCTCTGAGCTATGTTATCTTGATGGTGATGGAGGCTTAGATATTGATATCGATGATATTTTAGCTTCCAATGTACATACTTACTGGTCAAAAATCATGGTAGTAATGTTTAAATTTTTTGCAAATGCGTTATGAACCCAGTGATGGCAGGCCTCGCCCCCTATAGCCCATACCAAAGGCCGTGGGAAAAGGTCAGGGCAAAAAATGCCCTGCCTTTGGCTGACTGCTGACTTTTACGTGACTTTGCGGCAAGTCGCTGACCCGCACAACACTGCCATGAAGGTCAAATTCAAGGGGGCACTATATCTCCCCGCTACTATCGACTACATGTCGAGGAGCCATATATCTTGATTCTAGAATACTACTATATAATCTTGCAGAGAAACGATGATTTGAACCTTTCATTGTATATAAAGATGGTACGTATTATTGTATCAAAGATAATTTCTAATTCTACTCCTCTGTGTCGAGTCCGCTTAACTGTGTGATCTGAGTATCATTGATCGGTTACGGCAAGCGCTTGCCAAATCAATTGCTTTCCGACTACACCTAGCACTTCTTAGCACCCTTACGGATCCCTGTCGGTGGTTGGAACTCGGCGTTCGGACATCCTCACTTACAACTCAGGTTTTACTTGAGTACTCATTGGCTCGTATATCAGGAATAATACTCAGATTTATAACATGGAGGATAGGAAAACACCATCGCTGAAGAGATGGACGGGAACGCGGAAAAAGGGTTGGACATAGTTCTAAGTAACAATGAAAGACATAGGGAAGATTAGGAATGCCGCGGTGCAACTCGTGACCTGATATGCAAATATGCCGACAGTTTTCCAGTTGAAATGGTGAAATGATATGCGTAAGAGTATGGGGTCACCAAAGAGAATCTACCAAGGAACATTAACAACAGTCAGACTCAAGGACAAGACCAACAAACCACGAATGCCGAAAATCCTGAAAGGCAGTACAGTCCTGCATGATGTGCCGCGTCACGCTTTGTGATCGGGTGTAGTGTAAACCACAGTACGGACATAGAAAGATAATATTGCAATGGTGCTCGAGGACATGCTTCGGATACGACCTCGCTGCGAGGTCGCCCCGCTGGCACTGTGAGTCGGTGCATACCAGTCGTAAGCTTATCTGAGAGTAGCCATGGTGGAAATTCTGAAGATGCTGGCGGATGTCGATTGCTGCGATGGTTTGGTCGCAGCCTAGGATGGAGCAGCGGTGTAGGTGGTTGGGATCAAGAGGACTCTCATAGCAAATGTTATAGTTGGTAGAGAGACCAGGGAACACTTGTCTCCAAGAATCGGGTGTGGACGGGGGTCTTAAAATGCTATACCCCGGACGCCTGAACGTGGCATTAACACGATATTGCAGATATACGGCAAAACTTACATTTGCATAGGGATTGGACGCTGAAGCTGAGCGTTGAAAATAGAGAAGTCCCTGCAGAAGTTCTGTTAGGAGCTGTCCGAGTTAGGAGTCATATGGTATATAGGATCGCACCTATAATTCAAGTTGTGCGGGGACATTACAGTAGTGAAATCGAAGGAACTGCTGTATCAGAGCGTCTACTTCATTCACTTAAATACTTTCTTTCGCATCTCAAGGTGCGGCCATAATGCACAATGTGCGGGAGCAGCATACTAGCTTTGGAGTGAATTTGCAGAAACGCAGATCAGCGGCCAGCACACAGAACTCAGAACAAAGATCATCACCCAATGTGCCATTCTGCGCCAGTGTGCAGAGGTAGCAGCTCTGAAGTGAATCCTGGAGACACAAATGAGGCGCGTCAAGGCTTTAGGCCGTAAATGTGCATAGAAAGCAGACATAGTCTCGAATGAGAGGCGTCGTCCTGCGACTCCAGCAAAATTTACGCAGCGTGCGAGTGCGCCAATGTGCGGCAGTAGCACACATTGCAACTCTGAAGCGAATCGAGAGACGTAAAGCAGATGCGCTGTGTCAGCTGAAGTGATCAAGTAGGCACCTGCGTGTCCACAGAGATCCTTGCAGCGTAAGAGACGCGCTGGTGGGGCAGCGACATAAACACATTCGCCAGTGTCGTTTTGGCGAGGTCAAGCCGCTCCCATGAACGGTATAACATCGTTAGCGATAAGTGAAGAGTCCCTTTGAACTAAAGGTATCATGATAAGTCGTGTTGAGATCGAGATCGATCGGACATGCCAGGTTTGGCAATCAATCCGGAAAAGTCCGGAATCTTCGAGATGATTAAAGTTCCAAGTTCAGCTCATTGCTGACTGAGTGTAGAAACTTGTAGACATTGTCAGAAGGTTGTAGAACATTGTAGAAATAGTCTATTAGCAGTATATAAGTACCTAGAATTTTTCTGAGCTAATAATCATTGAATTCCACTATCCCACTATTGGTGTGCTATATCTCTTTACACTGCGCTTGTTTCAATACCTAACCTCAACAGGTTATGGGCCCCGACCCTACTATCATTTATTGACGATTTAAGACGCACAGCCAACCGCTCTACACGACTTATATATTCCTAGTCATACATCATGTCTACATCATCAGATTCAATCCCATCATCCTTATTTCGCATTGAGCTCTTGCGGGAAGACAACTGGGTTCCGTGGAAGCGTCAAGTGACAGCTATACTACGAGAACGAGGTCTCCTGAAGTATGCAGAAGGGGTAAAGACGAGGCCAGTGCCTGTAGACCCCAAAAAGCTAACAGCAGAGGAAATGAAGGGTATGCAAACATGGGATGAGACAGACGGGAAGGCGCAGACACAAATCGAGCTTACATTGAGTGACTCACAGATGATTCACATCGCTGGAGCCAATACAGCAGCCGAAATGTGGAAGCAGCTAAAGTTAGTGAAGGAAGCTAGAGGAAAGCTGGGAATACTCTCATATCGATGTCGCCTCTATCGTACGACTGCAGACGAGTCTACTGACATAGTAGAACATGTCACTGAAATGCGACGCATCCAGGAGGAGTTAGGCATGCTTGGGAGTCTTGTTTCGGACGAAGACTTCCTAATGCTGCTGATAACTTCATTGCCTGAATCTTGGGACCAATTCACGACTGCATATCTCGGTTCTACTGGTAACAATCCAACTATAACATCTCACGAATTTATAGCCATCATTTTGGAGGAAAATAGGCGTAGATTGGAGAAGTCAGGAGGCAAGGAGAACGCACTATATAGCCATGGGAGGAAAAATCCATGGAGGGGGTCGAATGTGTCAAAGAGAAGTGACAATTCAGACCAAGATACTTGCAGGAATTGTGGAAAACCCGGACACTATGCAAAGGATTGCTGGTCCAAAGGTGGTGGATCCGAGGGGAAAGGTCCAGGAAGACTAGGAGGGCGAAAGAAGAAGAAGGATAGGTCAAACCAGGCGAACGAAGCGAGCACAAACCAAGACTTGACTGATAACTGCTATAACTTGCAGCCCAGCTCGAAATTTTCGAAGGAAGATTGGCTTGCAGACTCTGGAACTACGTCGCACATCTGCAATGATATGAATTCATTCGTTGACCTTACTTCTCTGACGGAATCCTCAATCAGTGGGATAGGAAACCAGTCGATTAAAGCCCTAGGACGAGGAACTGTTGTTTTGGAAGCAAAGGTAGGCAAAGAAACTCGCATACATCGCCTCAAGGACACCCTATACGCTCCAAATGCAGTAAACAACCTCATATCGATTACCCGACTCGACGACGCAGGCCTGACAGCGAAATTCGGCGATGGACAAGTGGTATTCCATCGAAAGGATGGTACAGTGCTTGCAGAAGGGAAGAAGGTGAACCAGCTTTATCTCATGAAGATGCGAGCTAAAACGAACCCAGAGAAGTCACACATTGCTAGAGGAAGTGTAGACACTTGGGATTCATGGCATCTTCGATATGGACACCTTGGAAAGAAGGGATTGGAGCAACTAGAGAAGGAAGGTATCATCTCTGTTGACAAAGACTCACCACCGCTATCCCAATGTGAAGCATGCATTCAAGCGAAGCAGACACATCGTCCATACCCTCAGGAGGCAAAAACACCGAAGCCAGGAGCATGGAGAGGTCACTCACTGCGATATTTGGGGACCTGCATGAGTTGCTTCACTCCAGGGATCGAAATACTACATTGCATTCACAGATGATGCGATCCGCCACTGTACTCCGAAGTTCATGAAGCAGAAAAGCGAGGCCTTGGGTAAAATGAAGGAGTATATCACCTTTATTGAAAGGCAGTATGGTTTAGTGCCGAAAGTCATTCGGGTGGATAATGCGATGGAATTGGTGAGCAAGGAAGTCAAGATTTGGCTGAGAGAGAAGGGAATCAAGCTGGAAACCACTGCTCCCTATGCGCATTCATCAAACGGAGTAGCAGAACGATTCAATCGCACTCTGATGGAGCTTACACGAGCCATGCTTATAGGAAAAGGACTTCCGTCATATCTGTGGGAAGTAGCAGTGGAATATGCTGCTTACATTCGCAATTTAGCACCATCACAAGCACTGGGTGGAAAGACGCCAGAGGAAATGAATACAGGTGAAAAACCTGATGTTTCCCACCTCAGAGAGTTCGGATGCGATGCCTGGGTCTTAACGGAGGGCAAGAACTTGTCAAAACTCGAGTCTAAGTCACAGAAATTCACCTTTGTCGGATTTCTGGACGGTCCAAAGGCAATCCGCTATTATGATCCCAGAACTCGATCCATACGAGTATCAAGGAACTTTGTATTTGCAGAACCACCCAAGACTGCAGATATTGCAAGCATGGATAAGTCGAAGCTTGAGGGGGAGAATAGGAGTCAAAACGACCCTCGACTCACCCGAGTACCTCAAGAACCAAATAGCGAAGAGGAAACGCAGCAGCCAGACACAGAAAGTCACTCCAGGCCCACAGAGACGAGCTCCAAGCATCCAGGCGAGATACAGAAGCCATCTGTACCATCAGCATGATCCACTAAAGCTAATGACACGACTTTGCAAGAAGAAAGACCCCGCCGTTCAGCCCGAAGTTTACGAGACCACAACTACAGAGCTCTCGGAAATCCTGATTCCAGACTTCCACCAGCACCCAGGGAACCCAAAACACGTACAGAGATGACTCCAGAGCAGCATTTCGCAAATCTAGTACGGAGTTACCTAGCTGGAGAAGGAACTGACTTTGATGATGTACCTCACACCTTAAACGAAGCCAAAGCATCAAGGGAATGGCCAAATTGGAAGGAAGCCATGGACGAGGAGATGAGCATCATAGAAGCGATGGAAACATACACCATAGAGGATTTACCTTCAGGAAGATCTCCTATAGGTAGCAGATGGGTTTTCACAAAGAAGTTCAATGAGAATGGGCATGTTTCAAGATACAAAGCAAGGCTGGTAGCACAGGGATATTCTCAGATCCCAGGAGTCGATTATTTCGAGACTTTTGCACCAGTAGTACGCCTAGAATCCGTCAGGGCAATATTTGGAATCGCAGCCATAGAGGACCTTGAAATCGCACAGATGGACGTCAAAGGAGCCTATTTAAATGGCAGACTTGAAGAAGAAATTTATATGCGGCAACCAGACGGATATGACGATGGTACAGGCCGCATTTGTCGACTGCACAAGACGCTATATGGTCTCAAACAGTCAGGACGAGAATGGAACCGAGAATTTGACAGAAAGATGTCGGAAATCGGATTCTCCAAGCTACAAGCTGACCATTGTGTCTACAAGCGAGTTAACGAAGGCAAAAGGACTGTAATAACAGTCTGGGTCGATGACTTGCTTATTTTCATGAAGACAGTTGAAGAACTCGAGGCAGTAAAGCAGCAGTTGAAGGGATTATTCGATGTGAAGGACATTGGGGAGCCAGGAAAGATTATAGGCATTGAAATACGAAGAAATCGCGAGGAGAAAACGATATCCCTCTCCCAGAAACAGTATATAGATGGAATACTATCTCGTTATGGCCTTCAGGATGCATCCCCAGTCACCACACCACTTGACCCGAATGTCATACTGCACAAGTGCACCGAAAAGTGTCAAAATCCCGAAGTTAGACATGGATTTCAGTCCATGATAGGTTCTTTATTATACCTAGCACTTGGGACTAGACCGGACATTGCATGTGCTGTACAGACTGTTAGTCAGTTTGCTTCGAACCCAGGACTGGACCATTGGACTGCCTTGAAGAGAATCTTCAAATACATTGCAGGGACTCGAAATTACGAGCTGGTATACTGTTCAGAAGAAGGAGATGAAGTAACCAGCCATGGTTTCACAGATGCGGACTTTGCTGGCAATCCAGATGATAGGAAATCGATATCTGGCTACGCTTACTTTGTAGCAGGTACTGCCTTCGCATGGAGCTCGAAAAAACAGTCTACTGTAGCGCTCTCTTCAACAGAAGCAGAATATACAGCCCTTGCACATGCAACAAGGCAAGCAATTTGGAACCGGAATTTATTTGCTGAGCTAGGGTACATTCAAGACAAAGCTACTGTACTCTATGAGGACAACCAATCCGCTATTGCCATTGCGCGTGATCCAGCATATCATGCTAGATCAAAGCACTTTGATGTGCAGAATCATTTTGTCAGGGAAAAGATTGAAAATGATATCATTGAGCTGGAATATTGTCCAACTGAAGATATGATTGCAGATATCTTTACCAAAGGTTTGCATCGACCCAAGCATGACAAGTTTACGAGGGGATTGGGACTTTACCAGCTTGAGGGGGAGTGTTGAGATCGAGATCGATCGGACATGCCAGGTTTGGCAATCAATCCGGAAAAGTCCGGAATCTTCGAGATGATTAAAGTTCCAAGTTCAGCTCATTGCTGACTGAGTGTAGAAACTTGTAGACATTGTCAGAAGGTTGTAGAACATTGTAGAAATAGTCTATTAGCAGTATATAAGTACCTAGAATTTTTCTGAGCTAATAATAATTGTATTCAACTATCCCAGCCATTGGTGTGCTACAACTCTTTACACTGCGCTCGTTTCAATACCTAACCTCAACAAGTCGCAGTAAAGACACAGACAGTGGACACAGAAGAGAGACAATCTATGCGAATCAATCCATTGCGGTCTTTGTTATGCCTCGATTGGTGTTGAGCGGTCGGAAACCTTCCCGGTGGCACGGAGACAGAAGTACTGAAACGGTTGCTCGCAGATATCGAACATCTGCGGAAAATTGACGAATCAGTGCCAGCACTTTTGCGGGAAGACAATTCGGGCGCACCCTGAAGCAATTGTCGTAACTTGAAGTGAAAAATAAATAAATAGTTGCCGCAATCAGGAATTCCCACGATCATTTCATGCGGCTTATGGGTTTGCAAGTTGATAGTGCTATTCTATCTCAAATTATTTGATTTGAACATGTAGTAAGGTACTAACAATAGCAATGTGTGATACTAACAGTTTGAAATGGGAGTAAGGCTCTGACTTTGTCAGAGTACCGGATGTGAGTCAAAACATAATACCCAAGCACTAAGTTAGATAGCAAACAAAGGTACAAGAAGGATCAACAGCCGCACAGTGTGATAGATACCGGGCGGGCGGACTATCTGGTACATTATGCCCAGAAATATGTGCCACTGTACACCTGGTTCCGGCTGCAAGTGGGCTCCGCGGATACATCCGTCTCGAGAGACTGTGGAGCCAAGTTACCGGTAAGTAACAGCTTTCCAACGGTAGAAATTTATCATATCTGCTCAATGTTACGTCTATCTACCGGCAAAGACTTTAGATGCATACGTGGAAATACTATCTATGACCTCAGCCTCATTGTCATAGAAAAGTCCATGACTACCATCCTTGGCCGTATGAACATCCACATACTTGTAATACGGCCTCACCTCTTCAACCACCACAGCCCCACGGACTTGTTCATCAGCCGAACTGCTCAGCGCCAACAGTGGGGAGTCCCTCCTTCGCAAGCTCATACAGCTTTTCCGGATCTTGCGGTCGCGAGACAACCTGTGGAGGCCCCAGCAGTGCGGTCCCGTACTAGGACGTCTTCAAGCTGAACGGCACAGTTTTGGGGTCGGAGAATAGGGGATCGACAAATTCTATGGTGGTCTTGGCATTGAGGTTGACATCGTCTGTTCTGAAGAGGTCAGGGAGGAAATCGAGGACGAGGGGGCTCACGGCGCGGTTCATGAGTGGTCCGATGAAGGGTAGAGTTGCGAAGTAGACCACTCTGTTGAGATTCGGGCAAGCCGGCATCACTCAGCATGATTAGTAAGTATTAGTAAGTATAGAAATGGGACGAAAGTTAGAGAAGATACTAGATTAGATGGTAAATAGTATATATACAAGTGAATAACGGGCAGACTCCTTGCGAGTTTGTAACCCAGTAGCCAGGGAAGCTACGAGCATATACTTAGTAATTCCAACACACTCCTGCGAGGGTGTCTTTAGGGAGGTGTGAAGCGATATCGTAGACGATGATACCTGTTTGACAACATGAGAACGACAGCTACATCAAAAGGCCCGGGAGATATACAATAAGTACCTCCGAAACTTCTGCAAGGACTGCATGAGTTCTTTTCATCTCACCTAGGGCAAATCACCCGTACCATCCGACGTAAATTGGCTTTTCAATCCGGAAGGCGTGCATCATGGCCTTGAAGTCTTCCGCGAAGATCTCAGAGAATAATCGTCCAACGATTCTGGCATCGCACTTCGTCCGTGGCCACGCGTATCGTATCTGACTTAGTACAGCATTAATGAAATAGTTCCAAAAGAAAGGGTGCGAGAACAACGAACTAGATAGAAGTTCGCTATCAGCTTTGGGTTGCCGAAGAGATTATCAAACACGGCGCCACTCAAAGTAAAGTCGTGAACGAAGACGAGGCAGGGTTTCGTTGGGTCACCGGCGGCATCAGTGTAAATTGGTGCACCGTCTCTGGAGGGCACTAGCTGAGAGGTGGGCGTGGGCGGCATATTCACGGATGTTGACGTGAAAGAGTCGTGGGAGACAATGTTCCAATCTCCCTTAGATTCGATTTCTATCAGGCGAGAGACAGGTTGTCTGTCGTATAGACATGTATCAAGGTGGTTTATAATACGTATATCTTCCGACCGCTGGCACAGATATTGCGCTGAGAGATAGAAAGAATAAATTCTCCCAAAATTCCCTGTGTAGTAGCCGAGATTAGGCGAAAATGATGGGTATTAGCGCCTTTAACTAAGGCAGGGGTATCGATAAGATAGTTATACTGAGGAGACACCTTTTGATTCCGAGGCATCTAACATCCATCAGGCACCGCACCATCATCCTCATAATTCGCAGCATTCACTCCCAACCCACGACTAGCAAAAGCCATCCAGAGAATACTCCGTGGAATAATGTTACGTCCTCACGCCTGCGAGATTGTCCACCACCCACGTCCCGGTGACAAAATCAGTGATGTTTCCACCTTTCTGCTCTTTCCATCTGAAAAAAAGATAATATGTCAGTGTAAGCCTTTCCACAGATGTCATGTGTGGCCTTACTCAGCCATTGCATCCGACCAACCTGCAAGAACTCAGCATTAGTCGCGAAACACCCACCCTCACCCATCCCATTTGCTTCAGTTATCTGCAAACATCGTTTCGTCCCGCCTCCAGTCAGAAGGTTTGTAAGACCATGCGTAAACTCATGTACGATGATTCATTCTGGACTCCACCGTCCCAATTGGGAGTCATCAAAGTCCAGATGTACATCCGACATGTCTCAGACTGCCCACTAGCCCAAGATAAGTACGGATATATTTCACAAGAAAAACCAATCATACTCTGGAGGGCATTCTTCGTACCCGACGCGTCTTGCACAGACATCAACACGCGGTCACCCTGTGCTCCTCCCTTCCCGAAATTGTCCGTTTGAAAATTGTAGCTCGCTCAATTCGTACGCAAAATTATGGAATGTAGAAGGCAATGATACGGATTGCATCAAGATTTCCGCTTTCTGTTGAACCAATAGTCAAATTGTACGGGTATTCAAACGTGTCCAGAGATGATTCCAGCGTAGTAGTGGATTGCGTGTCCTTGTAAGCGACGGCATTGTTTCCACTTACGAAAGATAGATAAATCTTCCAAGGGTGAGGGCGTATCAATCCTATGCAGTCTCCCCATTTTTCACCCCAACCTCCGGGAGAGGAATCAAAATCTTCGGGATTAACCAGAGTTTCTTCACATTCGGCGACAGATGCCTTGGTTACAGGAACAGCACTATACTACTATAGACTGCTTAGTGGACCAGCTGAATATAAGGGGTAAAGATCCACACCGTAGCTTGAGCCACAAAGTCCGTCACGGAAAGGATTTCTCCTGAATGGGCATCGATGAATGCTTCATACCAAGCATTCGTCTCCTTGTTCTGCACTTGGAGGACATGCGTAAGCGCTATAGATCCGTCGGACTGAACTAGTTATTCCAGCGAGGAGAGGCCATTATGAGTGGCAGCGAAGGGGTCCTCGAATTTGCCGATATAACGAGCATTTGAAGCTCTTTAACCGATGATCGAGTCGACGGACACAGACGGCAAAGAAGACGCGATGTTTGCTACGTGTATAGCGTCAATATATGAAAACAATAGACTGAGAAGATTCCTTACATGTTTCTACGAAAGATGAACCCAGAGCAGCCGCCTCACCGTTCTTGAAAGCGGCATTAGCTACAGCGTTCGCAAAAGGAACGCCGTCCTGAGAAAACCATCATCAACAGAAATATCGACACGAGGATTCCAAGGGCTTACGTGATATTGCTTGCCGTACCTGTAACTTATGACATCTTCAGAGCGCCCAGAGTGATAGCCGATAGCGGAGGAATCGACACCGAGCTCTGATGCGATGAAGGATGCCATGGATACTTTCATATCACTATCCTTGACCTTGAAAGACGGGGATTCTGTGACCTTTCCGCAGATCTGTCCAAGAGAGCTGATGAGAGGTGTGAACGGGCACGTATGACTATGGAGACCATCTTGAAGATTGACTTTGGATGGAAAGCCTCGATCTTCAAGTCGCGTCCAATGGTCCTGACGCGATGAGTGGCGTGTTTGGCAGGGGAAGCCCATGAGGCAGCGTATGGCAAGTTCGGGAACAGGACTGCGAGGAGGATGGAGAAGAGGAACGCCCCAACAAAAGGTTGCATTCTTGAGGATAAAGTGAATCCACGGCGAGCTGTGTCTCTTTTAAGGATACCAAGAGGACACCTATCATTCGTGTATCGTTTTCCATAGCAATAGAGGCGTTATTTCCCCATGCGGACCATGCAACAGGACAGGGCAGCACATGGCTACAGAACAGGATGACGAGAAGGGAGAGACTGGGGAAAGTCGGAAACTTGAAGAAGATAAGGAGAAGCCCGAGCCGTGGTTCGGCTTAATAGAAGGGAGTCTTTTCGAACAACAAGCGCGTCCCCTTGAATCTAAAGGGAGAAGAGTACGAAGGGAGCGTGTGTGCCACGGACCTTGCACAAAATTTGGAGCTGACGCCAGGTAAAGGTTGTGTGAAAATTCTGCATCCTTCCTCCGAATTTCAAGGAAGATAGCAAGGGTCGCAGAGTGGCGAAAATGGGTCTCGGCGGTTCACTTTAGCCACCTTAATGTACGAGGTTGACCCTTGAAGGGACTTAGATGAAATTATCAGTAATCATATAGCGAATTCGAGTGTTGCCGGACTCACACTTGTCCCGTCCGAGTCACCCAAGCCATTCTTGAGACACACGAAACAGCCAATAATGCTGCCTATACTTGGTCGAGCTGAAGGTATAGAAATCGATCAGTAATAGCACTCAAAGATCCATCGACAGAGCTTACAGGTACGAACCTCGAGGAGTATAGCGAGCGTTGTCATTCGTGCTAGTCTGAACCTGTCTGAACTTCTTGCCTCATGGCCAGAATTTAATTTAATTTCTATCCTTTAAAAGTATAGAGAAGGTCATTGACGAGAAATATGAAACGAAGGGAGAAATGGAACGAGTCGCCATGATCATAGCAGGAAGCAACGTTATCAAAGTTGGCTTCTTCCCGCCACCATCAATTCCCTTTCCTCTGCGATTTTCGTCAGAAAAGCTAGCTCCTTGCTTGGCATTCTTCTCAACAACTGGATTCAGGGCTGGTCGGTACGTAGTAGAAGCCTGCATATCTGACCTTTTCACTGATTTTTTTTCCCTTTCATTCAAAAGTTGGGTTTTTTTTTGCCGCGGAATGAAATGGGCGCAAGAGGGTGGTTTCAGGTAGATCTTCTTCTTCGACATCTGCTGGAGCGTGAACAGTGATGTGAATAGGTTTTGGCAAGGGCCTGGTTCTCCGACCTCAAGGGCAAGCGGGGGCGATATCTGTTGTCAGTAGCTTTCGGCCTTGGACAGGTCTAAATGCTAGATATCATTGTGAACCAAGGGTGATATGGCATGCTCGCTGGTTCACTTCTTCAACCTGTCTTCATTGCTCAAATCTGGGTAGGGACGACCTTCGAACATCCCCCTAGAAAGGAACCGGCCAAGAAGAAAGCTTGGACAGTTCACCATGTATCCCCTCCGTGTTGCATCAGCAGAAATCCAGCCGAGGACGCCTATCTCCAGCGATTCACCTCCATGTCTGGATAACTTTCCTCAACAGTATCTTTATGGGTAAGACCATGATTTTTAGACGTGCTTGTTCTCAAACCAAACACCCCAGATATATGCGTTGCATAGTCGATGGACTTTAGTTGAAAAGTAAACTGAGTATAGTCGTCAAGTCTAATCAAACAGTAAGCGACTTCCGTTTTCTTCGTTGTGTTCGTGTTTTCTAACCATCAAGTTATCTCCAGCTTCAAAGAACTGCCTAGGCCGTCGCCGTGAGCTAAAATCGTCTGCTGCTTTTTAAGTTGAACGACAGCAGGTCTTTCTGTCCCAATCACTCTCCCACAGGCCGCGGCCAATGGATCCTTCCTCCCGGTTGCATGGACACCGGACACATATGGAAGAAGTTCAGGCACTGCCATCATGCCAGATGCAGTGTAGAACAGAACTCCTCATCTTGGAAGAGCGCCCCTCGCGTACGTCGCGATAGACACGTCGTGTCACAAGCATGTGAACCGAGTGACGATCACTTTCGAAGGCTACCGCTCTCCCCAGTCACAAACCGATAAACACGCCCATTCAGCGGATGGAAATTTTTGCTCCTTGAACCTCAACATCATGTACCATATCAGCTTCCTCCTTGATTGAGGCACCAGCGAGAAATCACTGAGTTCAGAGCTGGTGGTATTCCAAGGGGCGATCATCTCATCCCCCCATAGTTCGATTTGTGTCTTACGCAGGCAGCAAGCGTGTGTAGACTACCCGGAGAAATCATGATCAATTCCACCACCCTATTCTCGTCTTCGTGCTATACCGGATCCTGCCTTGCAAAGCATATTCTGTGCCGTATGCTTTTTCGAAAAGAGGTGACAGTTTATCGACCGCGCTTCTTCCACTTGTTCGGGCACGATCGTGCAGTGGCGAACGCAGAAGCGGATTTAGCTCCTCGAGCTCGCCGATGTAGCGATGCGCGCCAAAGCGTCAGACGGAGCCTTCGAAGTTGCTCTGACGACTTCTACAGCCGACCGATCACTGATGTGCCTACTATATTCCCATTTTTCTCCCTCTTAACCATGACCAGTCCTGTGACCGTGTATGAACTTGACAGGGATGCCGCTGGACATATCGGTATCGTTCCCGAGATTGCCGTCCTGATTGTTGGTCATGACATCTTTAGTACAGCTCCTTTCGGCCTTGATGTTTACCAACGGACCGTTGTTTTCTGTCTCTCAAAGCAGAATTGGACCCACGCTTTCATCTTACCTACCAACCTCTACCCCACACCACCTCGTAGCTTTTGATCTTGCCTTTCAAGGTCCTCGCACACCAGGAGGTACGGCGTTGTTCGAATTCTCGGAACGCATCGCGTCTCTCACCTCCTGAGGCTCATCAAAGACGGATATTCGACAGCGAAGGCATCGCTTTCCACATAGTCATCTTCCATTTTGAATCAAGTTATTGTCGCATGCCGTTCTTATACATACGGCTGGTTGTGGCCCGGATCGACCTGTGTAGCTGGTTTCATAAATGCCGCCGTGTCTTAATCGTGCTTCATCGACAATCTATGAACCTCGCTGACCTATTGGAACGTCGACGGCAATATGCTCCTTTCGCACGTTCGCATGACATTCTGTAAAATGAGCTGGAAGCCTCTTCCGTCCCAAACCTGTGCTTGTGCCGCCGACTTCTATATCGGGTTACAACTTTATACTACCATCCGAACAGCTTTGTGCAATACGCGTGCGTTTGGATATGCGAAAAGTAAATAGGGATGACTTCAACCCAATCTCTTACACCATTCCCCCCTCTATCAAAAAGTCATCCCTTGACGATAGGTAAGAGCTAAAGGATTTCTGTTGATGAATGCCCTGACAGAATGCCTACAGTGTTGGATGGCTTTTCTCCCTTTCTTCATCCCAAGTTCGCTGGACGAACGAGCGGTTTTTTTGTCGCTTCCAGTACTCTTGATGAGTGATAAGTAGGCGCCATTCTCCAACCCTGGCTCTCCGGACAAATGGAGGACTTTTTGCGTTACCAACACTCTGGATAAAGAGATGGCTTTCTCCACCCCAAGTTCTCCGGACGAGCAGGCGCCTTTATCTGCACACCGTTTGCCGGACGGATGGGCGTCTTTCCTCGTTGCCAGCACACTGAACGAACGAGTGCCTCTATCTACCCCCAGTTCGCCAGACGAACGATTCGCGTTCAACCTCGCTGCCAGTAATCTTGATCAACAGGCGCCTTTCTCCACCGCTAGTTCCCGGGATCATGATCGGGCTAGTCAGGATCCAACTCTCCAGCCACTGTAAGTCTTACTGTATATCCGTCGCACGATGCTAATGTCACTTTCAGCCCTGACGTGTATCTGCTCTTTAAACCCACTAAAACGCCCGCCGAGTGAAGAGAAAAGCTGGTTCTCAAGAACAGGGACAATACTTACTACGAGCGCGAACCCAGGACCAATTCCCTTCCTGCTCGTTCTTAGGCTGCACACAATCCATCACGGGACGTTCCATCCGCGACCATGTAAAATGTAATGGCAGAGGTCTAAGGGTGACATGCATTACATGCCAGAAACAGCTTACCGTCAAGTCGTATCCCGATCACGTCCACGGAAAATACTGGTGTTTCCGCCCGTTGCCCCTACTGCGATAAGCCAAAGACTAAGGGATTCAGTGTGACGCGTGCATTAGCGTTTGTACAGCGCTCATTCCTTTCCATCGTAGTCTGCCAGGTTTGTGCGCGTTGCATCTAGCGTCGGAATAATGCCGGCCCGCCGCAGAACCACTTGTGCTCGCTCCGGACCCACACCCCACATTTCCTTCAAGCATCTATGGCAGTAAATGGTGCTGGTGTGTATACATCTGTAGAAAATCACTTGACTTGCGCACTTATGAAGAATTCGTGATCAGATTATGGCAACTTGTGCCTGTTCGATTTTTTGTACGCTATTACACCCATACGAGCAGTGCTTGGGAGCGAAGTTCACCACCAAAATCTTATGACATGCACAACTGCCTCAGTGTGCAGAAATGGCATTACGACGCCGAAGCGAATTGGAGAGGTGCAAATGAGAGGCCAGATGAGAGGCGTACCAACCCTTTAGCCTCGCAAGGGTGCAACAATCCGGCAGACCGCCAAAATGAAAGCCATCATCCTGCAACCAGTCTTACGCCGTTTCCGAGTGCTGCAGTATGCAGAAATCACACATCGTGACTCTGAAGCGAATAGGATGTGGTGCATCAGCCGCAGCGCGGAGTCAGAGGTCACATCCGAGTCGCAAGGTACCATGTATCCCGGTCTGGAGTTGCCATCACAACTCGAACCATCTTGCAATGGGAACGTGATACATATCGATGACCCAGCATACAGAATACAGAAGTTTGAACGGGATTCGTCCAGAGTTCTGTCGCCAAGATTGAGACCGTATATTTGTACATCGTTCCCTGCAAGTTCGAGTTGATGTTCCTCGGAGAACCTGGTCAGCCTGAGAAGTTGAGCCTGAGGAAGATTGGCATTACGTGCAAGTGATGCGGGGACGCGGGTCGGTCTTCAGTGTACTAAACTTTGATCTGGTTTTTATTGTGGAGACACAAGAGTATGGTTGAATTTACGGGCCGGCAAAATTAGGACTAGCCTTACCTTGTTGGGTCACTATTCTTCCTTTTCGAAAAGTTAAAGTTGGCGGCCTCGATTTGTGTCTCCAGAAATCATTCCTGCAGCTGCCGCACTATCCTTATGGCACTCTGAGGCACTCGTGCCTTCCTGCAATCAACTGAAAGGCCTCAGAGAAGAACTTTTATCAGTGCAGCATTACGGGAGTATAGACGAAGACGCAACTTTAATTTGGGCCTCCATGATACTAGTGACTTCAGAGTCACAAATTTCCGCACATATGGCCACCAGTACAGCTACACTTTCTGATCATGACATGGTTCAAAAGCAGAGGCTCCTCCCTCGTACTTACCACTAATCAACCCTCTTATTTCGGATATTCGCTCAACATATCGATATGGATTCGCAAAATCAATATCTTTTACATACCGCATACAATCCACAGAGTTCGAATTCGTCTGAGAATCCTCTGGGACCTGGCCAACCGTATCCATCCGAGGTTCCTAATGACGGCGAAGATATTTCAAGGGATTATGGGCCATTGATACATGACTCAACGACTCTATTCAGGTAAGCATCGGCATCCACTCTCTACATTCAGAGACGCTCACACTGTTGTCCGAAGTGACTTTCCTTCCCAACCTCCTCCGCTGTCATTAGCAGACACCGTAAATTACATGTATGTGGTCAATGTTACTTCATGGTTTCTTTCTCAGGTGTCGTATCTTTAGCTCTCCTGGACCGACTAGCATATATTTTCCATCTAAGTACGCCCCGAAATTCAGTTTCATGCTTCAGAATGCTTACGCTCTCCAGCACCACATACATGCAAGGGCCAGAGAATGATCAACAAATTTATGCCACAGATTTAAGGTGTGATCTATGATCTCGATTACAAGGTTGGTTCCTGACGAACCGTTTAGCCCCTATCTTTTCGATATAAAGGCCCACTATGGAAATCCCCGATTCTTTCCGAGATAACGAGGAAACGAGAGAGGGTTTAGGTGAAACGATAACGACATCTGTCCTGCCAAACCGTGCAATTAGGGGTAAAGCTGTGTTTTTTTGTAAGCCTGTGCATTACTAAAATTGGGGTTTTTAAGCCATATATGGTGCGCGATAAGATAGGCCGGAGCTCAGTGTCTTACTGTGTTATTAAGCAGCTTTGCAGCTGACCCCGTTGGGTTCCGAGGTGTCAATGCTTAAACGTAGGACTGTATCTTTCGCTTGCTTTCCTACCTTCAACGGCTTGCGACGACTTCTTTACGCCCTCAAAAAATAAAACTATTGCGTGTCGTGTGCTTGGTGTTTGAGAAAGCATCTGCACTCGTTGATTTTGTCTTTCAGCGCAAAAGCGACTGATTGAGCCTCAAAAAAGCTACTGCGGGTCGTGTGCTACATCTATTCCGCGAAGAATGCCATTATGTGCTTTTGCTTGGTTGACTGAAGCAGAAGACTAACACTTTTTCGTTCGTTCAGTCTTTCAGCGCACGAGGGACCGATCGAGCAAACGCTTGTGTTTCTTGTAGGTCTCCAGCTCTGTTGCTTGAAGCGGGAAGCTGACTTGTGACAGGACTAGGCCTGCCCGGTTTCTACAGAGACTGATCTTATTCAGAATGGCCATGTATGACAAATTAAGCTTGTGCGACAGTATCTTACTTCAATATAATAAAAATAGTACGAAAAATTCCGAAGCTGAGGGAAAGAATCGGGGACTCGGTGCGTGCACCACTACGACATCTGTCTCTGCCAACAGATCACTGGGCGATGCATTCAAGCTCAGGGGCAGGGTGAGCATTGACACTCGTTCTTGATCACAAAGATACTCACTCTGACTTCTGGAGGAATTCTTTCATATCTGGTCTCTCAACTTTAGACACGGAAAATATTATGTACGTCATCAATCCAGGTGCATCGGTTTTTCTTCTTAGGTACTACTGGCTTTCCCAGTGATCACAGCAATTGGGGAAACCGGGCCATTGCTCCGGGAACCTCAGTTAATTAGTACAGTGATCATTTGGAAACCGCAGAGCAGTCTCTGACAATCTATGTACAGCTTCCCTTCTGCTCGTGCTCCAACAGATGCAATGGGTATTAGCCAGACGTTAATCAAGCCGCCGTAGGTCCATTTGTCGATATTAAGCGGAAGACTGCTGATATTGTTCTCAGTCGTGACGGGTTTCAGGTAGTGCGAGATGAAAATTCCCGGAAGTGGATACAGGAACTAGGCAGTCGTGGCATCCGGCCGGAATCTGTCTTCTACTACCAGTTCGATCCGCCCGCGGCCCTTCACCTATGCTCTATCGACAAATGTGGTGAAGAATTCCAATGGAATGAGATCCACAAGCATATAATCATCAAACATCGCGGGATCTCCGGTTGTGACCTGCAATGAATGTTGCCAGACTTTCAAAGCCAGTTCCTACAGGGGGCATTTCTTAGAGTTACATAGCGGCCGTGAATTTTGTTGCCCCTACTGTAACGGTAAAATGTCTCTGTTGGAATTTGGCAATCCGGCATCGTGCCGATCTGTCTTATTAAGGAAGAAGATTGAGGAAAGGTATAGAAAGTTCTAGTAAACAGTCCTTTAGTATATAAGTAGGTACTGTAGTGTAGATCCTCATGCGTTTGCAGAGCTCAGCCAAGCGCAATACTATTGGCTTGAACACTATGCATACATACTGGGAACGAACTTGATCCCCCTATTTCACAACAGTCTCGAATCAGGAATTTTCCTGACCACTTCAGAAAATGTCCCGGTTTAAAATAGAAGGTGTGTTACATTGGTTTCTTACTTGATGAAGACTAAAAATGTCGATAGAACACTGAACATAAATCGGGATACTCTTGTGTATGCAGAACTAGTATACCGAGCTTCCAGCTACCGATCTCTCTCCTTTTGTTTCTGATACCTTATGTTTACCTATCATTTGTCTCAACCGATATGAGATCTCCCACCATATTAGGTAGTCAACACTTCGGTATCTCTTGGTCTTCTTTCTCGTCTTCCTTACTCTCTGTCCACGACAGATTTCTTTCCCTAATAATTGTAACTACTTACAAGTGCCAGTCTAACTTCAACAAAGGAGAATCATGTACAATATTGTTGTATATGGCATGTAACTATGAGCAAAGAACCAACATCTCCTTCAGTTTTATGCAACTTCAATTTGAACGATCTTGAGGGCCATACTTTGTCACCAATCGAAACAGGTGGGGTCTATGAGTGTGAAGCATGTAGTCCTGGACAAATAGCAGGTTGAACCGGGCCAATAGTCAGGGATTGTACCAAGCTTCAGGCCTTAGGGTATAATTCGGCCCTGACCTTCAAGCTGTTTGACACCAACTTTCATTGCTCAATTCGCATTTAGCTTTTCTGCTCCACTGATGGCCAAGAAACCTTGTGTGCCAAAAGGTTAAGACTCATACTGATTGCATATCGACATGTTGACTAATACTAGCCCATATGCTATAGCTATCACCTAGACATATCCCAATCTTGTTACCAGCAGAGAATAGTGTGGGAATTGATGGCCTACCATCTATTCGCTATTCTTGCACCATTGAAACTGGAGTTTTGGGATTCAATACATACCCATTCTCAATGGCATGGATGCCAGAAATACTGTCGACGAAGAATGGAAGATTGTCAGAGCCGCTGTTACCACAGTCACATCAACATCAGCACCAGCACCATGACTTCGCATTACATCCACCTTTAAGGCCATGGAAAGTAATCATGGTCAACTTCAGACCTCCAGAGCTCATTGCTGCCAGGCAGATATTCTTCATCTCAACTTATGATGACAGCTAGCCACATATACCATCATTTTTTTTTTCACATTTTCATTCCCAATGCATGCCAGCTCAAGTCCTGACCAGTATACCAGCTCAATGACTGGTTCTATGTCTGTCATGTAGCTCATGCACTCGTGCATAAGCTAGAGATGCGACTCTGAAGCTGTTGTTACATCCCGCTATCCGTATCTCCCCTTTTGTCACAACACTCACCACTTCTGTCGCATCAGCGATATTGTTATCGACATTTCCATGCCCTCATCAAGATTTTTGCCCCTTGATGGCGAGGCAATGATTACTAGCCAGTCCTTGAAACCATGGCTCCTATTTCCCTGGCATCGATCTTCATCTACCCAATAAACCAGTGCAAATGTCACTCAAATTCAACCCCAGTGTACACCTTGTTTTATTGCTGCGTTAAATCCAACAACTCCCTCTGGCAGGACTGTAACATCACATCATGAGGACCTTTAGTAAGTATAGAGAGTGTTGTAGGGGACAAAGGAAATCAATATGTCGCTCCTAATTCAGCATGTTGATTTTATTCTACTTCATGCTAGTGCTCCCCTTCCCGTCAACTGTGGGCCTATCTAAACATCCAAAACTTCCATGCCACCTGAAATCCCGATCCCTGTTAACTTGATCGTGATGCTTTTGCACGGTCCATGTTCAGTTTCACTTACTAATCTATTGCCTACGCATTCACTATCTTCTGTCTCTTAATGTGCAATCAGTCCCGTTTATGCCCTTGTCTCTCCCACTCAAATGACCTTTCCACTTTGGCTTGCATCACCATTCAGTTTCTCCCCAGACTCATGTACTAATGTTGTCATACACAAAAACATTGCATCTAACCTCTTCAAGGTCACTGATCAGTGATGATTGTGAATCCAATATCAGAGTGTCGCTTTCTCACGACGTGTTCCATTACTAGGAAAGACGTGTCACACTGTGTGTTGCTCTGGAGACACAAAGATGATCAGGAGACATATGGCTTGATCATCTGTGTAAATCTCACTCCTCGTCAGCAGAAATAACAGGTGGAATACAGATTGTGCACAATTGTTGCAGTGACATGGGTGTCCAGTGGTTCTGACTTCTAGTTTGTCCATCTCACTTCGGAGTCCATGATTTGAGGGTCGGGAGCAGTCTTACAAAACCCGAATATGATAATGCCAGACAATGAAGACTTCTGGGAATCCCACCATGGACTATGAGTCGACCGCATGTTATAATGGACCTACCCTCCCCAAACCTCAGCAAGAAAGGCAATGTGCTACTTTTCTGCCATTTTGCCTTCTCAGCAATGCTGCCACAGACCTGGAGTCCTAGAACACTCCCCATATTGGACAAGATCTAATTCCACATTTCGTTTTGCACACCTGACAAGGGGTTAAAGCATCTCTTCTTCATGTCTTTGCAATTCATTTCAGAGCTGTGATGTGCAACTTCACACACCAGGCACCCGAACAATCTAGGAAAGCAGCCGAGCTTCAATTGACTTAGCTCCACATTTTGCGACACCACAAATCTGTACTCTCTGATGTGTGCCTCCACAATGTAATTCAGAGATGTGCTGCTCGTGCACAATGAGACACCACGGCAGAGACACAAAATAGATTATAAGCATTAAAGCCTACCAACCTCCCTTCGACTGGCTTGTTCCTTTCAAAGCTCTCGTATCTACTCCATGTATGCTTGTCTTCATTTTCCTGGTTCTGCCCACTACATAATCTGTGTAATACAACATTGGGGATTCACAATATGTAAGTTCATTCAGTGTTTCCTCTCAATTTTCCAAGTCGATCTGGAACAAGGATAGGCATCACTCTTCATGCAAGGGTCATCTGATTCATACTTCATTGACAGGCGAGCTTTCTGAATTGTGTGCAAACTGAAACAAGTATAACAGGTTAGCATCTGCGTTTTATTACTTAGAGAAATATTTATATTGAATGTTACAGTTTTATGCCTGGATTCAAAATGCCAGATGGTCTATATCTACCTTATTTCGACCTCCAGAAAGCTGCCTTCCATGAGCTGTATGTTTTCCAGCATCCTCTGTCTCAATTTTCACAGCATGCTTAGCCTTTATTAGTCTATCCAGCTCCTTTGAACACTGCTGCAAAATGCTAGGCATGTCCTCAATTTGCTCTTGTTTCAAGGTGACTAACGTCTACCAGAAACAATTCTCTACTTGTAATCTAGAAATCTCAGGGCATCCAATTTGTATATTCCTTCTTTCTTTTGTCCAAAATGAACTACTTATGTTTTCAGCATTTATCCCACACCGCCACTGTCACTGGGTTCGTCAGTAAGGTAATATGATCAACTTACATTAGTTTTCATCAAACTTCTTCTGTTGATATAATTACAATCGAACTTAGCTGCTGCAATTCTGTTTTCGGACTTGTTGTGAATTCTACAACACTCACTGGAAATTCTTATGCAGTCAGTGCGATGATTAGCAAAGCTACCCAGGGTGGTGGCAGTACTACTTTGCACTAATCTCGTAGGAGCTTCCAGAAGCAACAGTTTTTAAGAAAACTTGTTCATGATATTTGGTAACAGTACTGTACTATACTATACATTCATTCGTTCATGTCATTGTGACCACAAGATGGCCATCAGAAAATCAAAGGCCTAAGAGTGCATAAACTGTGATCTATATCAAAGAAGGATTTTATGAGTCACATCAGCAAGTCCCAGATTTCTCAACCTCTCTCGATCTTCGCGCTTGGTCATTGTGAACATGGATACTTTCTCGAACCCCCAGCCAGGAAGTATTTGCTCAAGGATCCAATATTCTAGTGACATGAGGGCACCGAACAGTGTGTAGGTCTGTTTGGGTATGGGATGCTGGTGTGTGGCCATGATCTGGAAGGCATGTATGGTCCCTGACTCGCCTTCAATAGTCAGCTGTCTGCATCAACTTGCACCTTTGGTATCTCCCACAGCTAATCCCTTCACACAGCCTTTCTCAATGCTGTATCCCTTGCACCAATCGACATCCATCTCTTCGTTATGACCAGCCCAAGCCCCACAGTCGCCTTTCGTCGGCAAAGGCCTCATCATGACCTGCTCCCACGATGGCCTCCATCTCTTGCTCCCAATTCCTGGTTCAGGATACAGGAATAACAACTCGGCCCGACACCATGCAATGATGGTATTCACCAGTGCTACCCACGCATCCTCGAGAGACTGGTTTTCATAGTATGTTGGTATCGTAATTGACTTGAGGTGAAATGCAAGCCCTGCTACTTTGTCCACAGGGTTGGCCGACACCCGGTTCTGCATCTCTGCCAGCAAGCTGAACATTTTGTATGAATCCAGTGAGATATTATCCAGAGCCTGCAGCTGCTTGCGAAATCTGGTCAGTATCTCATTCTTGTAGTTACCCTTATCATCTATCGGCTCAGCATGTAGGGGTCCATCGGGTGTGTCTCCTGCGATGATTCTCTGGTAGCCAAGCTCCTGTAGCATCCAAGCATGCCTAAACCAACATTGGTCACTATCCAAATCGCCCGCCTCCAAACCCAAAGGCCGCCCCAGTCCACTCAAATATCACACCACGATGTCTGCAGAATGATATACATATCCAATTGTTGGTACATCCAGCCTCCACTCTTGGATGCGCAGGTCCTCCCTCAGCCCCCCTCTTTGTCTCAAGCAGAGGACATCTAGCCATACGTATATGGCCCCCAGGTTTAACATCTCTATTCAGATGTGGTCGAGGCTGGCATCTTTTGGGATTGGAACTGGCCATTCGCAACCATTAATGGGCATCCACACACCAACATGATCTTTCTCATCCACCCATCCATGCAATATCGGACATAGATGTTCCTTTGTGCTGGCTATCTGCCACTGTGGGAGCATGCGATTGCTGTACAAGTCCCAAACATGTCTAGGGGGGATGTGTGGGTCAACGATTTGACTGTCAACAAGCACTTTTTGACGTTTCTCCTTGTCTCATTCTTCCAGTTTGTGTAACTCATCTTGAATACTGATCCAGGATAATGGCATGACTCGGGCATACGCATACGCAGTCCCAAAGTCATAATTGTTCACAATACAGTCTTCTAAGAAGGAGATGATGGAGGTGTCCAGTGGGCATGCCGTTTGAAGGGTGTTATTGAGTATATCCAAGATGCGCTGGATACTGAGAGCTGCGCAGGGTTTATCGGTGAGAGTGGATGATATAACCGGTCTCTTGCCACTGTAGGCTCATTGCAATGGAACTTTGATTGAGGATTCTGTTTGGCCAGTTTCTTCATAGGCGGAGATGGTGAACATAGGGAGATTTTCACTATCTTCGTTCCCTAGTGATTGACTGATCGAGACATTGTCATTAGAGTCGGTCGAGGAAGGACTGTATTCAGAACTATTGGAACATGTCATCTCCATTGTGACCATCTCGAAATGGACCCTAGATGGAGCTGATACAATGTGAAGATGTCGATGACAGTAGAACAAGTGCACATACATTGGACTATGCCCTCTTTGTTCACTTTTAAGATCTTCAGAGCTCAGGTGAGGTCCCAGTGATGCATAGAGGCGAGGTTCAGGGCCCACCAGATGCGTCACGATTAATGGGCCCCTTATCTGTTGACGTTGAGGGTACCCAGAGACACAAGTTCGAGCGTAACATGTGAATGGTTCACTGTAGCCTGCATCGCGCCTATTGAGCTAGTGGGAGGCAATATGATGAGGTAAAATTTTACTTGGAGGATGGTCGATCGTCAGTGGCAACAGTCAAATGAGTACCACCACTCCACATCCCATATTTAAGCTCCACAATTAATGTCCTTTTTTCAAAGTCCAGATACAACACTCAGCAACGAGCACACAACCCCAGGCCAGCCCACGTTCCACAGGACAATATCAGGGTAGTCATTATCATCATCACCTTCATTGTACAAGCTCTGGACTCAAGATATTACATTGACATCCATATTGCTTGTATGGTGCTACGAGCATCACAATATAAGGTACTTGTATAGTACCGCAAACCAGCCTACATTCTGTGATACGCACTATACATCCACACTATACAGCTCTTGTCAAATGCACTGCAAAGGTCAAAGAGAATGAAGGGAAGGCAAGCCAGACCGAGGATGTGTATTATCTCAGTTTGTTCAACTTACACACTACTTACTTCCTGCCCCACAGTGGTAGAATTAATGATGGTTGCTGCATCAGGAAAACCCCATTTGCTACATACTTCCCACCCAGGTATACGTAGCATATGTAGCTCTAGTAGCTGTGGTAGCAGGTGCGCAGTGGTATGTAGTAGTATATAGCATCCTGTATATGTCACTGGTAGCTATGTACAGACCAGTATACTTGAGTGATAACTACCAAATGCTATAGCATTGGTCAGTATCAGAGCTTTTCTCGTGTCTGGTACAGTTGATTATAGTCTAGAAAGATAACTTTGGACTGACTAAGATTTGAAGTTATATCAAAGAGTGAAGCAGGAATAAGGAAGTGTAACAATAAATAAAGTTATTTGAAATATTGTCTATATTGTGAGATGCTTTCAGACAGTTACAATAGCAGTGCAGAGAGGGTAGGCTGACAACGAGCATTGGAATGTTGCTAAGTCCATTTTAAACTCCGACCCAAATCTATTTGCATCACGTGCAGTATAAACAAGATCACGCATTAGGTTCCGATCAAATCCAACCATCCTTTCTTCCTTTCCCTCATCTCTTCCCACTGTTCCTCCACTCTTCGTTGATCATTCCATCCTCCCTTTGCTTACTGGTATATAACTAGCTAACTAACTGTCTTATCTCTAATGGTCCTTGCTGCACTTCATGTGTCCTTAAATTCACAGGACTGTTGGGTTGCTGGTGACCAGTGGTGAGTGCCTGTCTCATAACACCATGCCTTTGTACTGATTCGTCTCGCTCTGTTTGTAGGAGTTTCATATCATAGATGCCCCAGACCTGAATGTATGTAGTTTGCATTGTTTTAACGCTCATTGCTCACTGTGCACTCAGGAGCTGGAATGAGCAGCAAGGCATGGGGTGTAATGATGTCGAAGACCTCTATGTGCGACAGTCATTGCTACTCTGCTTTTCCATATTTTGTTTGTCTCCCCTGAAAGTTCGGTGGTCAATTGTAAGTGGTATTATCTTTGTCAGTGATTCAGCATACTCATCTTTTTATACAGAGATAAAATGCTGGGGTAAAAGCGAAGCAGATAGTGACCGGTGGCCTTGATGATGAAGAGGAAGAAACTTGGGAGTTACGGGCAGATCTTGAGGGAAGACCGGGAGAAATGGATGGTGAAGATAATGGTGATGCAGAGACTGATGGCGTGGGGATGTAATAATGATGTGTACTACCTATCATTATTGGAATAAAACCTTTTTGCTAGCCCCTGCCAAAAACTGCTGTACAATTTATAGATTGAATGTATATCTATCAGTACTACAGAAAGGAATGGTTGTACTACTGTTGTGAAACCGAAGTACTATGGTAGCAATACATATGTCTCAGTCATAGCTACCTCAGCTACCCACAGGTACATTCATTTAGCAGCAGGCTACGTACTAGTACCTAAGGGGGGGGTGTGCTACCAAGGTACCCGAGCTACATACCTGTTGTAGCTGCATGTATCACATTGACATTTTCCTGATGTGTCCAAGCGATAATTCTCCTACAAATACTCGAATGCCATCTTCTGCTCAAGAACCACCTGCTGGTAATGCTACGCTGAAAACCATAAGGTGCTCCATAGGTCTCTTCTATCAGTATAGAGCTCAATTTATGACAAAGGTTTTACCACCGCTGGAGGAAACCAGAAAATCCATCTTCATACCGAGCACAGAAGCCCAAGTCCTCCCTCTGGGTCATTTCATTGCCAGAGGACGTGCATACTGGATGGTTTTCAACATGGTCCCTATGCCCGAGCATTCTCTAAAGCTTGCAGCAGCCCCCAGGGAGGCCTGTTCAAAGGTAAATATAAAGAATGATACTGTGAGCGGCTGCCTACGTTTCACGTTCTGATGCCTGGAATCATGGTGGCTGATGCAAATCATGTCAAAAATGCCTCTAGGTGTTAGACCCGAACCTCACGTGATCCAAACAAGAGTAAACTCAGGCTGTCTCGTGTTCGGACAGTCACCTGAGAGTCTCGGATAGTTCGGATATAAGTGAAGGAGTCGGACTAAGGTTTTAGTCAAGCGAGTTAAGAGGGAAGTTCGGTATTAATAAACTTTAGCTCGAAGCTGGGGTATTACAGCGAGAGCTACCTACTTATATACAAAAACTGTAGTACTAATAATAGTTACAACACACGAAGACAATACGGTTGTCGTGCTGGAAGCGCGAGCCGTAGTCGATAAGTACTTGGACCAAGTCGTCCGGTTCTGGTATGGTCACGTGGGGTCGGGGATAACTCGGTCTTCTGATAATTAGGAAAGAAAATGAATAAGTGTGAGAAATCGTAACATTACCCTCTCGTTAAGGCAGTCGTCCCGACTGCCATTAGGGCTCTTCCATCTCCTCTAGTTCTTCTTTCAGTGCTCTCCAATAGTCCTGGATGTATTCTATCCATGCTTCTCCATCTGGATTTTGAACTTGAATCCTTTTTCCATCGTTTCGTTCGACTGTGTAAAAGTAATTCCATGTTCCGTCTCCGATTTCCTTGTACTCGTGTCCCACTATTTCTTTTATTGCTTTGGGGTTGACGATCACTTCGGCCGTTACTACTCTTCCATGTTCTGCTTGGCTCTGCTGATAGTCTTCTATCGCTTCTTGAGCATTCTCCATGTCTTCTTCCGTTACCCAGTCGTTGTGTTCCCTTGTCCAGCCCATCCATTTCACGAAGTAGTCAGTTACTAGTCAAGAAGGTTGGCCCTTCTTTCCTCTTACCCTTCGGGTTCGGGTGTCGAGGACTTCTTCGACTTTGTATTGCTCTTCATCTTCGATAAGATCTGGTGGTGGTGGCGGTGGTAGTTCTTGGTTCGGGAATGCCAGGGGCGTGTACGGTGTTAGGAGTTTCTCGTTGAAGCAGGGATGAATGCGCCAGTGAGGGGGAAGTTTGAGTTTATAAGCAGAAGCGCCTGCCTTTTTGAGGATTCGGAAAGGGCCTACCCATTTGTCATCGAGTTTCTTCTTTGGCCGTGGAAGATGGAGGTTAGTGGTGTCAAGCCATACTAGATCGTCTTTTTTGTATGCAATCGCTTTGCCCTTTTGCTTGTCGTATTGGGTCTTCATTTTGGCGGCAGCCTCCTGGAGGGCTTGTTCGCACTTCTTGTGGATGTTCTGCATTTACGACGCAAAGTTTCCGGTGGCGGGATTGGTGAAGGGGCTTCGGCGTTCTGTTTCTGGGACGACTCTGGGATTGAGTCCGTAGACGGTGAAGAAAGGGCTTTGCCCTGTAGCAGAATGTTTCCGATTGTTGTGGGTGAATACTGCCAAGGCGAGCCATTCGTGCCAGTCATCTTGTTGGTATCTGGTGAATATCCTCAGATACTTTTCGATTTCCTGGTTAACCCTTTCGGTCTGTCCGTCTGTCTGAGGGTGGAAAGCGGTGGAGGCGTTTGGGGTAATTTGGAGGATTCGGTAGAGATCCGTCATGAATTTTGAAACAAATTGGGGTCCCCTATCTGAGATCACAGTTCTTGGCATGCCGTGGATGGCAAAGACCTTGTCACGGAATATCTTGGCGGTCCCTTCTGATGTGAGGGTTCCGTTGCACGCTACTGGAATGATTTCTTTGGAAAATCTATCTACTATGACTAGAATTGCATCATACCCTCCGGATTCTTTGAGACCAGTGATGAGGTCGACGGAAATATGGGTCCATGGTTCCGATGGTACTGCGTTTGGGTGAAGGGGTGCTTTTCTTGCCTGAGTATTGGACTTAACTCGTTGGCATGTCTCGCATCCTTTTACGTATCTTTCAACGGTCTGTTTGATCTTCGGCCACCAGTACTCCCTTTGTACGAGTTCATTGGTCTTGTCGATACCTGGGTGTCCGGCGGTGAGATGATCGTGGGACATGGCAATTATTTCTCCTCTAAGTTTTTCATCTCGGGGTACGTAGATTCTTCCAGTGAGCATCAGGAGTCCTTTCTCCATTGTGATGCCTCGTTCATGGTTCAAGGAATCAGAGATTCCTCGATCCCACTTGTCGGTGCTCTCGGTAGCACGCTTGATTTTCGAGTGGATGCTGGATGCGGTGGGCATGATCATTGCTTGGAAGTGTTCGGGTTTGAGGACTACGATTTCATTGTTGTCTTCTTTTCCCTGGTCGTGATCATCCCGTCGGGATAGAAGGTCAGCTTTCCGGTTTGCTGTGCCGGGTTTGTGATGAAGGGAGAAATGATATTCGGCGAGTTCGGTAACCCAGCGGGCTTGTCGGCGATTGAGCTTTTGAGGTTTTCGGAAATATTGAAGGTTTTGATGGTCGGTCCATACTTCGAAGTCAACTGCGGCTCCCATAAGGTAATGTCTCCACTCGGCGAGAGCGAGCATTATGGCGAGGAGTTCCTTGTCATATATTTCGTAATTCCTTTCGGTCGTTGTCAACGACTTTGAAAGGAAGGCTACGGGTCTCCATTTACCGTCCTGCTGCTGACTTAATACTGCGCCTATGGCTCCTTCGCTGGAGTCTGCTTCTACTCTGAACCTTCCGTCTTCTTTTGGCAGTGCTAGGATGACGTCCTCTGCCATTTGCTTTTTCAGCTGTTGGAACGCTTGATTTTGGGCAGCGCCCCAGTTCCAGGGGGCGTTCCCAGTGAGTTGGGTCATTGGTCGTACAATTTTGGAATAGTTCTTGATGAATTTCCTATAGAAATTCGTGAAGCCTAGGAAGCTTTGTAGTTCCTTTTTCTTGGTGGGTGTTGGCCATTCCGTGATTCCTTTGACTTTGACTGGGTCCATTCGGACCGATCCTTCGCTAATGATTACTCCCAAGTATTCCGTCTCTAGTACTTCGAATTCGCACTTCTCGGCTTTGAGGAACAGCTTGTGCTCCCTTAGACGTCGAAGTACTCGTCGGACTATCTGTCGGTGTTCTTGAAGGTTCTTGGAAAAGATGAGGATGTCGTCGAGATATATGGTCACCTTCCCTTCGGAGATTAGGTCGTGGAAGATGTCGTTCATCATCCATTGGAACGTGGCGGGGGAATTCGTGAGTCCGAAGAACATGACTGTTGGTTCGAACAGTCCTCAATTGGTGCAGAAGGCAGCTTTGTACTCATCGCCTTCTTTTATGCGTACATTGTTATATCCCCAGCGTACGTCTAGCTTGGTGAAATATTTGGCTCCTCGGAGTTTATCCATGAGTTCCGAGATAAGTGGTAGCGGATATCGGTTTTTAATGGTCATTTCGTTGAGCTTCCGATAGTCTTGGATGGGGCGGAGAGCGCCGTCTTTCTTTTTGACGAAGAAGAAGGGGGATGCGAAAGGGGATTTGGATGGTCTGATTCGTCCAGTGGACAGGTTTTCATCCAAGAATTTGTCAAGTTCTTCCTGTTCGTTGCGATTCAGTGGGTATACCTTACAGTCAAGGGTATTGCTGGCGTTTGGAACGAGTTCGATGGCATGGTCCCAGGGTTTTCGGTCAGGGAGTTCATCGAAATTGTCTTTCGAGAACAAGTCTTGGAAGTCTCGATAGTCGGGGGGTACCATTTCTTCGAAACTCTTCTTGGGCTTTCCTTCGCTTGCTTTCGCGGCTAAATCATTGGCATGGTGAATCGCCCTGATTTCTATTTCCTCTGTCATGTCTACTGCTAGTATAGTGTCTCCTTCTTCCAACTCTTCGTCCCATTTGTCCTCCGGGTCCGCGTCTGGTAGGGTAAATGGCTGCTTCTGGCACTGGCATCGTCCGAATATGATTTTCTGTGTCTTCCAGTTGATGACTGGGTTGTGGCGTATTAGCCAGTCATGTCCTAGGAATATTCTTCGGGTACCTAGGTCCGTGACTGCCAGATCGATTCGTTCTGAGTGTCCCCCAATGGTCATTCGGAGTTCAACAAAGTGGGTGACCTTGCCGGCCTTGTTGCGGGTCCCGTCGGCATTGTAGACGGGAATCGGGGCGCTGGTTGCTCGGGTTGGTAGATCATGTTCTTCTACGTATTTGCGGTCAATAGAGCTTCCAGTACACCCGCTATCAACGAGGGCGGTGGTTTTGAGGGTTTGACGGTTGGTGAGGGTTTCAAGGTGGACTTCGGTGGTTAGGTCCTTGGCTCCGTTCCGAGCACTTCTTCGGATATATCGGACCGGTTTGCGGAGTTCCTCTAATTGTTCGAGGGCCTGGGTGCGGGGAAGGGTGACGATGCGCATTAGCATTTCTCGGTCTGCTTCTGCTTGTCGCATCTTGTGGGTCCAATGCGCTAGGATGGCGCGGGCCTCGTAACTTCCCGTTGCCTGTCTGATTGCGCGCCATGTCCATTCCGTTTCGAATGGAATCATGTATCCGGATTCCTCTTTCTCGATAGTCTTCAGCTCCTCCCAGTCGTGATCCTTTTTCACCTGTGTCCACCACCTGTTGTATGCTTTCATATCGGTAGCATCCGGTTCTCCTTCTTTGCGGTAGCGGTGCCCCTTGAGATATGCTTGCCACTCAGGGTCGTCATCTTCGTCGTATTCTTCTTCGGCCTTCTTCTTTGTCCATCTAGAACCGCTAGGGTTCATGGGTGTTTCCACCAGGACGTTGCCGCCGTTGGTAACTGTTCTTTTGGTTCCGCGGGTTGGGCGTCTTGCCTCCGAAGGAGGACTTTTTCGCATCGGGGATGGCCCGCATGCATCTGCATTTTTGGCTGCAGCAGCCATTCGGTAGGATGTGTCGTCTTCGTCGTCCGGTACTTCCTCTAGAGAAACCTTTTGTGAGTGAGGATGAAGTGGAGGGGGACTTATCGGGTCTTGGGCGCGCCTACCACCCGTCTCGCGTGGCGGACGAAGCGCTTGTGCCCCGTCGGTTGAGAACTGTTCTGATCCGGGGAAAGACTTTTCCGTTCCATCCTGTCTGCCCTTAGTCGGATTGTCTCTGGCATTCGGGTGCGTATCTACAGGAGGCGCAGTTAGTTTTTCCCGAGGGATCGCTCCTTTGGTCTTGCCACCCGGGGCTATTGCCTCTCCGTGCTCCCTCTGCTGCAGCTGTTTGCGGTCAGGGATTCTTCTTTTGGGGGAAGCCGCACGCTTCCGCTTGCTGTCGTTCCTGGACCTGTAAACCTTCGACCGTCCTGGGAGAACCTCCTTCGGTGCGCGGTGCGACTTATCCTGAGAGATCCCAGGCAAAGATCCCGAGTGGGACTCGGCCGGAGGGGGAAGTATCGTCCCGCTTCCCATCGGGGTCCGTTCCATTTTGGCGAGGTATTCCTCGTCTTCCTGATCCATCATATTAGTTAAAATACTATACCGATTCTGCGATTCCTTGGGTGCGTTGCTGGGAGCGATAAGAGTGGGTATATTCGAATGCGTATGTGAATGTCCTACAGAAGTATTATAAGTCCATCCAGCAGTATGTAAAGCACCATGAGAGAGTCCGGCCGACCGAGTAGAATCGCTTACTCGTCGGCCCCGTCTTTTACCTCCTCGACTCCTGAGGACGAGGGCGTCTTCTCCTCGTCTGATTCCACTTCCTGTTCCACTACCCGATTGTCTCGGCGATTGTTATTGCGCGGGGTAAACCTTCCGCCTCCGTCCCTGGGCTTCCTGGGTTGTCTGCAGTCGGCGGTGAAATGTCCCTTCTGATGGCAGTTGAAGCATCTCCGTTCTCGTCGGATCCGGTCTATATCCATTGGTTGGCCTTGGCCGCTATAGACTGGTCCGGTTCCAGTGTTGGTGCTGGAAGGACCCGGTTCCCTGTGTGTTTGTGGGGGGACGCCCTGGTTCCTGGGTGGCGGGGCTCTGTTATCGTTGTGAGGGGGGGCGCGGTTGTCATTGCGGGGTGCGTTTTGTCGATTCCGGGGGTCTTGGGGGCGATATCCCTTGTGGGTTCTGTCGAAGGCTCGCTTGACTGCCCGTTGATCATTGATCTGTATAATGCGGTGCTTCCACTGGGAGTAAGTTTGGGGAATGTTTTCTCTGGAAGCGACAGCCATGGTGTACTCATCTGGTACCCCGGCTCGTACTGCCGCGACAATGTGGCTCTTCTCCCCTTGATCTTCCCATCTGCCAGCCAGCTGCGCCTGTTGCTCCAGTTCCTGGAAGTATCGGGCGGCGTTCCCATCTTGCATCCTAAGTCCGTACATGCGTTGTTCATGTACTTCTTCTACTGCGGGGTCGGCGAACTCCTTTCGGACTGTTTCGACAAAGTCTCTCCATGTGGGAAGGTGGTATCTTGCGTCCGTTTTGCTGAAGTATTTCTCTGCATGGTGTACCCACCAAGTGAGAGCTTTGCCGCCGAAATGAGATGTGGCGAATGTAATCTGTTGGGACTCTTCGTAATAGCCCCAGTGTACCTCGAAGTAGAGGGTGCATTGGAGGAAGAACCTTTGGATGTCATTGTGCTTCCCGTAGAACATCTCGGGCATTTGCATCATCGTGGGTTTTACCCCGAGGAAAGGGGCGTTGGCGTCGGCGTGGCCTCAGGGATGTCCTGGGTTTGGGGCTGGCGGCATACGATCTGGCGGTGGTCTGGGTAAGGACCATAGGTCTCCGCGGCCTCCGGGAGAGTCTGGGTCTGGGTTTGGCGGTGGTGGTCCTCCGGGAATGTAAGGGTTATCGAGATCCGGTGGCGCGTTGTTGGGGTTAGGGGGGAGTCCGTGCTTCTTCCGCAGTGCATCCAGGTCGTTTAGCCTCTGGGTGGTCTCGTCCCTGGCCGTTTCTAGCTTTGATTCCTTGGCTAGAATGTCATTGTATAGGTTCCGGCGGGCCTGGGCCGTCGCTTCTCATTCTTCCGCTGTTTCTTCTGGTGCTCCGGCGAATAGTCGGGATTTCCCCGGGATCGGGGGTCCACCTTGTTGTCGGATGTTTCGTTTTGGCGGAGAGTCAGGAAGTGGTTTGGGAGGAGGCGGGTATAGCTCGTCATAGCTGGGGATTAGCGCCTTTGCATAGAGTGGAAAATCTTTATTAAACATGAAAACTGCCTGTTTGTGGGTGGCATGTACCCGTAACCTTTTCATTTCCTCCCCATCCTGTTCTCTTTCTGCCTTCATATATTGAATCCCCGACGTGCTTGCCAGCCACAAAATCTCTTCTACTATGTGCGTGTGTCTTTCTTCAACTCTGAGGTCGTATTCTTCTGCTATCTCCCCCTCAGTTAGAAACGTCCTGATCTCCGGATAGTCGTCATCGACCTCCGGCCACTCCGGTTCTCTGGCTGATCCACTCAGCTCCGCTGTCGACTCCATCTCCTGAGTCTCGTCGTCCTCTTCCTCTTCCAGTATGCGTAGTCTCCCGTGGAACGAGGTTGAGGGGGAAGCGGTTCTGGCTGATTCGTAGGGCGGGGGGGTATACGACTCCTGCTGGGATTCTGATGGTTGCGTGTCGGAGTGGGGGAACGTGATGGGTACGATGCCACCAGTTGCTGGGAGTTTCTCCCTCTGTGCGGGGCTCAAGCTGCTCCATTCGGCTGGGGGTATAACTCGGTGGCTGCGGCCAAGGGTCAGTGAGGGGGCTGAAGGAGCGTTGGTAGATCCTTCTGAGCTCGATGGCGGCGCGGGCTTCGGAGACGTGGACGGGGCTGAGGGGACGGGGCTCTTCGGAGGAGGGGCGGGCGGGGAACTCCTCGGTACTCTCTGTGTCGACCCTGATGACCTGGGCGACAGAGGCAGTGTATTCCGAGGCGTCCTCGTCGTAGAATGGGGCGGGGGTGCGGGCTCGGTAGGGGTGGTTAGGGAAATGCGAGAGGTTCCAAGGGCGAGTGCGCCCACACTGTCTCTCAGCTTCCCTGTCACTGTCTGCCAGGTACTCTTCAGTCTCTGGCTGGGGTAGGGGCTGTTCCTGCTCGAGGGTTTCGAGCTCGTACGTCTGTGGGTAGACATAGCATTGGCGGCGTAGGTTTGGAATCAGGGCTCCTAGTCCTATGCCTATAATGACGATGGTGAACGGGACCAGGATGGCCACAAGGGTGATGTGGAACTCAGCGGGTGTCAGGTCTCTGGTTACTTGCATGGGTCTTTGCTTGCGTCGTGCGTGAGGAAAGAAGGGAAGCTTCGAGCTAATTGTTAGACCCGAACCTCACGTGATCCAAACAAGAGTAAACTCAGGCTGTCTCGTGTTCGGACAGTCACCTGAGAGTCTCGGATAGTTCGGATATAAGTGAAGGAGTCGGACTAAGGTTTTAGTCAAGCGAGTTAAGAGGGAAGTTCGGTATTAATAAACTTTAGCTCGAAGCTGGGGTATTACAGCGAGAGCTACCTACTTATATACGAAAACTGTAGTACTAATAATAGTTACAACACATGAAGACAATACGGTTGTCGTGCTGGAAGCGCGAGCCGTAGTCGATAAGTACTTGGACCAAGTCGTCCGGTTCTGGTATGGTCACGTGGGGTCGGGGATAACTCGGTCTTCTGATAATTAGGAAAGAAAATGAATAAGTGTGAGAAATCGTAACACTAGGCATATGCATAGGTGCTGTTTGTACCTTCTTCAGGTCAGCATAGCTGGCTCTGAAATTCCTCGTATCACGCATTCAAGGTCGACAACTTGGTGGAGAAAATACTGTGGGTATATGGTGGTAATAGCATCCAAAAATTAAGACAGTCGCAAGCTGCTTGATCAGTAATCGCAAGTGACTAATTTGAGCCACAAGACCATTGTCACAAAAAGCACAACAACACGATCATGTCCCCAACTTCGAAGAGGATCATCACAACACAAGTTAATGTGCATCTCTGCTTTGCAAATATGATTCCTGTCCCCATATTCACAAGCTCTGTCCCCAGTACAATGGGATGTTAACTATGTGACTCTCAATTGCGTTTTAAAGAGTGATGACTCCTCCAGGCACCATATAATCAGTGCCTGATAAGGTCCCCATACACGTCTCATCATGGCATTCAGGGTCAATGGAATTCAGGCTTCCCCTTTTGTATCTCAGATATTGTTAAGGATTCAACAAAGGAATCCAGGCAGACTAACTCAGCAAGCGAGAGGGAATCCATATATGGCATTGATGGTGACAAGAATGATAACTACCCCTTCGCTCCCAAAGATCATACAGGTGAAAATATGGAGCTGAAGTAGCCCTGAACAACGGCGAGGAGGTCAAGTTTGCGATTAAATTGATGGGAGATTTCGATTTTGAGGCGGAGGATTCCAGTTGGGGCATAGAGGTGTATTGTGAGACAGTTATTAGACTCGCAGCAATCGTTGAAGTTCACAACGCCAGTATTTCGTAGTCCTTATGGGTCATGATATGTATTATAAATACATATTTCTCCTTCGTTTAGGCCCTCACATTTGGAAAATATATCACAATCACTGCAGCATCTAGGGAAACGAAATACTGTTCGGAAGCTCGTGTATATTATGCTACTGCCAGTCCACTTGACTGAAAAACCGTCAACAGGAAACATGCGAGAAATAGAAGTTACAAAGATGTGCTTTCTGTGTCAAAAACTTGCGGAGTCCAGTAGTCTAAACTTGGAGACTGATCATCTCAGATAGAACTTGTGAAGGAGGTATTTTACTCAACTTGTACAATTAAAGGCAGCTTGCGAGGGTCTTAATTTTTGGACGCTATTATATGGCGGTAATAGCGTCCAAAAATTCAGATGGTCGCAAGCTGCTTGATTAGTGATCACAAGTGACTAATTTGAGCCACAAGACTGTTGTCACAAGAAGCACAACAACGCGATCATGTCCCCAACTTTGATATGGGGGCTTTCACGACACAAGTTTAGGTGCATCTCTGCTTAGCAAGTTTGATTACTTTCTCTGTGTTCACAAGTTCTGTCCCCAGTGCAATGGGATTTTGCATTACGTGACTCTTAATTGGTTTTTAAAGAAAAGTGTGATACTAACGGTCTCTCCCCCTCCATATAATCACCGCCCGATAAGCTCTCCATTCACGTCTCATCAGCATTCAGGGTCCCCGGGTCCATGAAATTCAAGCTTCCCATTTCAAGTTTGCATCTCGGATGATGTTGAAGATACAATAAAGGAAACCAGGCAGACTAGCTCAATGAGTGAGAGAGAATTCGTATCATGGGAATCGGGATGGATAGCGACATCAATGATAACTTCCCCTTCACCCCCCAGAATACACAGGTGAAGCATATGGAGCTAAAGTAGCCCTGAACAATGATGAGGAGGTCGTGTTTATGAATGAATTGATGGGAGATTTTGATTTTGATTCAGAGGATTCCAATACGGGGATAGAGGTGTATTGCGAAGCAGTTATCAGACTCATAGCAATCGTTTAAGTTCACAATGCGAGCGTTCTGTAGTTCTTATGGGTCACAATATTCATTATAAATACATATTTATCCTTCATTTGGGTTCTCACAATTGGAAAATATATCATAATAACTGCTGTATTTAAAGAAAAGAAATACTCTTTTGAAGCTCATGACTACTTTCAGTGGACTTGAGTGAACAATCATCTGTGCTTTCTGTGGCAAAGAACTTGTGGAGTGCGGCGGTCTAAACTTGGGGACTGGTCACCTCAGATGAAACTTGTGAAGATAGTATTTCACCCAACTTGTAGATGTAAAAGCAGCTTGCGATGTCTATAATTTTTGGACACTATTACCGCCATACTATTACCGCCATATGGGTATGATAGCGGGCGATTCAGATCCACCATGGCCTCGAATGTACCGCATCTCGGTTTTTGGCCGCAGATGCCTCTTCAAGCTTTGCGCCGTGAGGTTGAACAGGCGGAATATCTCTCGAAAAATACTAGGCGGTGGTGGTGGTGGTCGGCGGAAGAAAACACGAGGTGGCTGTACATCATGACTTGACATCCGACTATCATGACACCCGGCGTTCAAAGTAGTGGACCGTGCTGTGTAATACTACCTACCTACCACATCGACGGTAGCCTCTCTTTTCTCGTCAATAACCTTCTATATATCACTGTCGAATGACAACAACGAGGCAAAGACTCCAGAGTAGGACGAACGACAACGCTGCCATGCTCGTACTTCCAAGTTCTTCCTCTGGAACCCTATCACTGACAGATTTCTGCCTTCAGCTCAACCGAGTTCGAGCAGTGCTGTTGACCATTTTGTATGTTTCAAGAATGGCTGGAGTGATTAGACAAAAATGAAGTGATGAGTGTGGTAACTCGACTTCGCTATATGGTTACTAAACAATTTCAACCTAGGAACACCGTTACTAGGTCATTTGGTTCAACGTCTGTGACTGACGATTCATCATTCGCTTGTTAGCATTAAGCATGCTAAACAGTAATAAATTCCAGTGCGGCCCGCAGATGGGAGCTAGTACTATCATATCGATGCTTCCGAGATCAGGAAACAAAGTACCACCGGGCCCCACAAGCGTCTACTACGATGACCAAGATGATCATGCCGAAGGTCTCACTCCTTTTGCATTTTTCACTGCAAACAATTAGTAATGTATCGTCCTGTTATTCGTCTATTCAATCTTGCCGTTGTAGCGCCCTCCACGGAGTCATCTGACAATGCGATCAAAACCGTTCAGAGAGCATACCGTACGTTATTTGGCAGAGATGTCCCTGTCGACCGGGACCACCATGTCTTACTTTTGACAAAAGTCTGTTCTATCCCCGGGGTCCCTGATAGCATCGTCCAAGAGCTACGACCGATTCTACTTTCGCTGCATGGAAGAATGCGGCCGCTCCAATGGTAGGCCTTGACCTCTGGCCAGAAGAAGAACAACTACTTATCATCGAAACGCATGCAAACCCCGGCAAACCCTGTACAATCCTGTTAAATTCGTGAATGAGGTTCTGGATAACGCTTCTTGAGGAATTTCGAGAACGACAAGTGACAGCTGGTCCGACTCGGTTCATTTGTGAGTGTCGTCTCTCCTAGCATTGCCTGCTTCTGACCAGCCATAGTGAAGGCCATGAAAATGATACTGAACAAGATAGAGTTCTGCTATGATGGAGTTCGGAGTGAATCTTCTTTCAGATTTGAAGTGAAGATCGTACTACCACGGCGCTACTGCCCTCCTGATGCTGGAATCCGAGCGATGGCCTGCTGACCGAACACAAGTACTTGCTCAAGTCATCACCGAGGTGACATGTATACTCCTTTGCAATATCCAAAGTCCTGTTCTAACTTCAGTTACGTCCGGCGGCGTTGAATAGTTGTCTAAGATACTCATTCCCGATCCATATCGTCATCACGGACCTCTACCAGAGGACGTTTTGCACTTATTATCGTGAGCAGCGTTCCAATTTATCCTCCAGGCCAATCTCACACGCTCTGCAGCTTCCGCGAAAAAATTTACATGCGAAAAAAACTTTCGTGTCGAAACGTTTTGAAGAGGAGTGTGATGTTGGCGGAGACCCCAGCTTCTGCGGATGACTCCTGTCCGTACGTCCAGTTCTAATTGTCTGTCTTCTTGTATCGACTCCGGTAGTTACATGGGACTTGTTCTCTTCGCTGATGGAAGGGTACCACGATTACGTCCAGGCGAAGATAGGCCTTTGTCACGATACGCAGTGAACGGGATGTTGACAGACGCTCCAATTGATCGACGAAGCCAGAACGTTCATGTCAAATCGAGACGGAACACAGGAAGAGAGGAAGAAAGAAGCGGCTCGAGGAAACTGAGCACGAGGTGAGCTGAATATCGCTGAACGTCTTCGGGGAATTTACTGATTTGCCCTATCAGTACGTTAGTATTGCCATAGGGACACATGGCATTTACCGATGAGGAAATGCGTGCACAGGACGAAGAGATTTTCAGGATATTACAGAGGCCAGTACGGAATTATAGAAACACCTCTTTCTCCGGATGTACCACATTATAATTCTGCGGGTACAGTAGTAAAAGGCAAAATAAATGAATAAACGGGTAGGTAGCGCCGTCAGGGAAGATACCCTCTCCATTCCTGTTGCCACAGTTGGCGACTCAATCTATGTGGTATGATCATTTCTTGCCATGTCCGCGTCGTCACATACTGGGATATGACTTGCCTTGGATCTGCTTGTGGCTGTGCATCAAGCTTGACATCCTACCACCACCATGACGCGCATGCCAACGGCAGTCTCGTGTCAATCTTCTTGTTAATGACCTACCCTATGCTGTTAAAGGATAGAAATAAATTGCGGCAATGAGGAAAGAAGTTCAGACTAGGATGAACGACAACGCTCGCCATGCTCTTTGAGGCTCGCACCTGTAAGCTCCTTCGCTGAACCTTCGAACGCTATCGCTGATCGGGCAGCACTATTGACCGTTTCGTGTGTCTCAAGAATGGCTGGAATGACTCAGGCAGGACAAACGTGAGTCCGGCAAAACTCGAATTCGCTAATATGGTTACTGATAATTTCATCTATGTCACTTCAAGGGTCAACCTCGTACATCAGCGTGGATATAGTGAACTGCCGAGACCCATCTCACCGCTCTGCGACCCTTGCTATCTTCCTTGAAATTCGGAGGAAGGATGCAGAGTTTTCACACAACCTTTACCTGGCATCAACTCCAAAATTTGCGCAAAGTCCATCGCATACACGCTCCCTTCGTACCCTTCTCCCTTCAGATTCAAGTTCAAGGGGACGCGCTTGTTGTTCGGAAAGACTCCCTTCTATTAAGCCGAACCATGGCTCGGGCTTCTCCTTATCTTCTTTCCGACTTTCCCCAGTCTCTCTCCTCTCGTCATCCTGTTCTGTAGCCATGTGCTGACCTGTCCTGTTGCATGAACCGCATGGGGAAATAACGTCTCTATTGCTATGGAAAACGACATAGGAATGATAGGTGCCCTCTTGGTATCCTTAAAAGAGGCACAGCTCGCTGTGGATTCACTTTATCCTCAAGAATGCAACCCTTTGTTGGGGCGTTCCTCTTCTCCATCCTCCTCGCAGTCCTGTTCCCGAGCTTGTCATACGCTGCTCCATGGGCATCCCCCGCCAAACACGCCACTCATCGCGTCAGGACCATCGGGCGCGACTTGAAGATCGAGGCTTTCCATCCAAAGCCGACCTTCAAGGTAATCTCCATAATCATATGCGCCCGTTCAGACCTCTCATCGTCTCTCCTGGACAGATCTACGGAAAGGTCACAGAATCCCCGTCTTTCAAGGTCAAGGGTAGTGATATGAAAGTATCCATGGCATCCTTCATTGCATCAGAGCTCGGTGTCGATTCCTCCGCTATCGGCTATCACTCTGGGCGCTCTGAAGATGTCATGAGTTATTGGTACGGCAAGCAATATCACGTAAGCCCCTGGAATCCTCGTGTCGATATTTCTGTTAATGATGGTTTTTCTCAGGACGGCGTTCCTTTTGCGAACGCTGTAGCTAATGCCGCTTTCAAGAACGGTGAAGCGGTTGCTCTTGGTTCATCTTTCGTAGACACATGTGAGGAAAGTTCTCAGTCTATTGTTTTCATATATTGACGCTATACACGTAGCAAACATCGCGTCTTCTTTGCCGTCTGTGTCCGTCGACTCGATCATCGGCAAAGTCGAGAATTCCTTCGCTGCCACTCATAATGGCATTTCCTCGCTGGAATACCTAGTTCAGTCCGACGGTTCTATAGCGCTCACGCACGTCGTTCAAGTGCAGAACGAAGATACGAATGCTTGGTATGAAGCATTCGTCGATGCCCATTCAGGGGAAATCCTTTCCGTGACCGATTTTGTTGCCCAAGCTACGGTATGGGTCTTTGTCCTTTGTATTTAGCCGGTGCACTAATCAATCTATAGTATACCGTTGTTCCCATAACCAAGGCATCTGTCGCCGAAGGTGAAGAAGAAACCCTGGTCAATCCCGAAGATTTTGATTCCTCTCCTGAAGGCTGGGTGCAAAATGAGGAAACTGCGTAAGGTTTATACACTCTCACCCTTGAAATTATTCATCCATCTTCGGTTAGTGGAAACAACGCCGTCGCTTACAAGGCCACGCAATCCGCTACTACGCCGGAATCATCTCCCGACACGTTTGACTACCCGTATAATTTGACTATTGGTCCAACAGAAGGCGGAAATCTTGATGCAGTCCGTACCAATGCCTTCTACATCATCAACAAGGTCCATGATTTCGCGTACAGATATGGATGGACAGAAGCGAGCTACAATTTCCAAACAGACAATTTCGGGAAGGGAGGAGCACAGGGTGATCGCGTGTTGATGTCTGTGCAAGATTCGTCGGGTACGAACAATGCCAATTTTGCTACCCCTCCAGAGTATGATTAGCTTCTCTTGTGATGTACATTCGTACTGATCTTGAGCTAGTGGGCAGTCTGGGACGTGTCGGATGTACATCTGGACATTGGCTACTCCCAACCGGGACGGTGGAGTCCAGAATGATATCATCGTACATGAGTTTACGCACGGTCTTACGAACCGCCTGACTGGGGGTGGAACAGGACGATGTTTGCAGACAACTGAAGCAAGCGGAATGGGCGAGGGTGGGTGTTTCGCGTCATCTTTCCGGAACACCTAATACTGAGTTGCTGTAGGTTGGTCGGATGCGATGGCTGAGTAGGGTCATTTCTTTCATCTGCGGGGAAGTTTCTGACATATCGTCTGTCTTTCAGATGGACAGAGTGGAAGAGTGGAAACATCACTGATTTTGTCACAGGAACATGGGTGGTGGACAATCCCGCGGGTGTGCGAACGTATCCCTACTCCACGGATCCCTCTGTGAACCCACTTCGCTATTCTTCTCTTGCTACGCTACAAGAAATCCATGGTAAGCCCATTCCCTCCAATCGCGATCTGTACTTTGACATAGGCCTAGCTATTGGCGAAGTCTGGGCGAACATGCTGCACAACGTTTACGCTGCCCTCGTCGAAGAACACGGGTGGTCACCGACTGCTATGGAGGACCCTACGGGTCCTGAAGGCAACATAGTCTACCTTCACTTGTTCATAGACGCTCTGTCTCTTCAGCCTTGTAATCCCACTAGTGCGTCCTGCCTTTTTTTGTTTGGATCATTGACTCATTTCGTAGTGGTGGCTGCGCGGGACGCGTGGATCCAGGCAGACGTGAATCGCTATAACGGCACTAACGGGTGTATTCTTTGGAACGCTTTTGCGAGCCGTGGGCTGGGAGTGAACGCTGCGAATTATGAGGATGATGGTATGGTGCCTGACGGATGTTAGATGCCTGGGAATCAACAGGTGTCTCCTGTGTATAACTATCTTATCGATACCCCTGCCTTGGTTAAAGGTGCTAATACCCAACATTTTTGCCTAATCTCGGCTACTACGCAGGGAATTTTTGGGGAATCTATTGCTTGACGAAGAATGGTTATAACATACTAGGTTTACTCATATGGCAGCGACATCATCTGCATTTTGACCCGGCGATAACAATGATCATTTTATTCGAAGGCGCCCACTGGACCTCTACAAGTTCGTCGAATTCGATGATATTGGACGGGATTCGGAGAACAGTGCCACCGTTACTCTGTTCACGTGTCGGTGACACGTCACGTCTGTGCGCTCTTCCAACTTCCAAGACAGGAATTTTCGTTCGGTGCTGCGTCTAGCGCGATAGCACTGCCTACAATTCCTCCACGCAATTATTTCGTGTCCATACAACCGGAAGGAAGGATGACGGAGAGGGAGAATTGCTCTCGTTTCGAAAAGCTGCAGAAATCTCTAACAAGACTGCAGCAGCCTATGCATCTGGGAGATAACTGCATGGGTATGAGAAGATGAACCAGAACTGAAAGCAGATGCCATTGACATGGATGACCTTATATATGGTGAGTGTCGTAGTTTCCCAGGACCTGGATGCCTGCTAAATCACAAGTAATAGCGACTTTTAGCCTGATCTTACCGCTACTGCTCGATTCTGAGAACCAGGCGCTCACATTCTCGCCGTTATTCCTGCTGGCCCAGAAAGAGTCGCTGACTTAATGAAAATAGAAATTTCTCGCGAATTTCCCAATAAAAATTTCTTCCGGACAAGGCCGCTGGGCAAATAGTTGGTTAGCACCTATTTTCGTAACCTTCCTGGCTTGTTTTTGACCTCGGTACCCCTGTGATCTTAAGGCATACCAGCCGAATAAGTTTACCATTGTTCACCGAAATAGGTCGCTTTGTTCTATTCGAAAACGCGCGAGTTTATAAACTCTCAACGCGAATCGAGCATACCCTTCCCATCTCGCTCTCCAGTCATACCTCCTCTCATGATGGACATACCCTTTGATCAAACTGTTCTTGCGCCTGTGCAGAGTTTGGACCCTCTGCCAATTGTCAGTGGCTCTACCAATCTCGTAAACCATGGCGCATCCCAACAGCAAGAGACTCGGACGAACATGGATTCGACACCAGTGCAATCTCCCCTTCCACCATCAGGTTGGATCAGCCAATCTACAAGGGTGTACGCTCGTCCTTGTCGCTGTGGCACATCGGAGTGCATGTGGCAGTTCGTCTACCTCGACCAAATGATTGTTGCCACTCACAAAAAAGTCGTTGGCTCCTTCCCTCACATTTTCGCACGTCGTACATATCCGCCTTCACCGAAAGTGTCGCCACGCCAGAAGGAAACCTTCCACGTATCATCCGTCGAAGGACCGATATTCAGCATCCACAAAACCTTCGCGACACCGATTATCCGGCCAGACTCGGAGGCCGGTCTTTTGCGTTTCCTCGAGCGCGAGCCATGGGCGGATATGCGACCGGACAAGTTGGTGTGTTTGGGGTGTGGGTGCGATGTTCGCATACAGAGTCCCTGGAGTTGGGTATACCATCGAAATTCATGCGAGGGTATCGAGAACGCGATTATGAGGTCCGTTGTGGATATTTGGGAAGCCGAGGTTGAACGTTGAGGGGTCTAGCCTGATCGAAGAACTTTGATTACCGCAGATTATCGCCCACGCGACTGGGGTAATGTTTCTCCGACGGTTGTTATGTCATGTCCTTATCCATCTTGATACATGATAATGATGGCATGAGGCGTGGTGATCAGCCTACTATTTGATGTGATTCTGTAGCTGATGCTCAGTTTCTGCAATGAACTTTCGCCTTTTACACCACCGCGGCCCTACATTGGGTCACATGCAACAGGCAGGTACGAATCTTGCATGTAGACGTTAAGAGCAGTGCGAGCACGCGAGCACAGCGCTCATAAGGTGCTGAGTAAGCTGCGAGAGATCGTTTCACTTCTTTCTCTCGCAGCCAGCACCGCCGTTTCCGCCATGCCTCTATAGAGATTCTCGAATGCCAATGTGACAATTCCAGCTTTCGTCATCATTCCTGCTGCCGAAGCATTGCGTAGGACTACGGGCCAGTGGCTACATATATTTTTACCCCCATTCTCACCACCACCGTTGCTGGCCTGAGACTTGTGAGCTTACAAACAGACTTTTGTCTCACATCTAAAAAATGGGCTGCTGCACTTACTCTTTTATCCTAACTAGCCCTCCATGTCTCTCTTCCAAGCCGCCAGCGATCCTCCTACTAAACTCGGTATCTATCGGGTCCTGTCCTCTCGCGCAGGAGTGAGGGTCTCACCCCTCGTCCTTGGTGCGATGAGTGTTGGTGATAAATGGGAGGCTCGTGGTATGGGGTCGATGAATAAAGAGTCTAGCTTCAAGCTTTTGGACGCGTACTTTGATATGGGCGGGAACTTTATTGATACTGCGAATACATAGTAAGCAACGGGACTTCACCCAATCCACTTTCTAATTCCCATCTTATACAGCCAGGATGAGACATCTGAAAAATTTATCGGGGAATGGGCTGAGAAGCGAGGAATACGAGACCAGCTGGTCATTGCGACGAAGGTACGTATGGCATCGTTGATTTCCTCCATACCCCAGAGGCTGAAGTCATCCCTTTTACACAGTACACTACAAATTATAAGCGCCCAGACACCACCATTGCACAAAAGGTCAATTATGTCGGCAACAACACCAAGTCGATGCACGTCAGTGTTGAAGCGAGTCTGAAAAAACTTCGGACATCGTACATCGACATCCTATATGTTCACTGGTGGGACTACGAGACGTCGATTCCGGAAGTCATGGATAGCCTGCACAACCTCGTCGCGGCACAGAAGGTTCTCTACCTCGGGGTCTCCGACACCCCTGCATGGGTCGTCTCCCAAGCGAACCAGTATGCCGTGGATCACGGTAAGACGCCATTTGTCGTCTACCAGGGGAGATGGAGTATCTTGGATCGCTCCTTCGAGCGCGAGATCATCCCTATGGCTAAGTCTCTGGGTATGGCGCTCTCTCCGTGGGGTGTACTTGGGCATGGGAAGCTGCGGACGGACGCAGAGGAAGCTCGCCGGAAAGAGACGGGAGAGAAGGGACGTCAGATATTTAGTCCGGAGTGGGAGCGTACAGAGGAGGAGGTAAAGGTGTCTAGGGCATTAGAAAAAGTCGCGACTGAGGTTGGCGCCGGGTCTAATATCACTGCAGGTGCGTTGGAATTGTCATCTTCGATTATGGTGTGGAGATTTCTGACGGGTTGTATGACTAGTGGCGATTGCATATGTGATGCACAAGACGCCGTATGTCTTCCCAATCATCGGAGGGCGAAAAGTGGAGCATCTCGAGGCGAACCTGAAGGCGCTGGACATTTCGTTGTCTAAGGAACAGATTGAGTCTTTGGAGAGCGCTCTGCCTTTTGATCCCGGCTTCCCGACGGCGATGTTTGTGAGCTGTCTTTTCCTCTGTCTTTGGAGTTAGGCTCTGATGAAGGTTATAGGGTGATGGATCCAGTTATTGTTTCCTCCTTGCGTCGGCGGCGAAGATGGCAAAACAACCTGGCCTCCAGCCCATCGCGCATTGACTGAAGGTGACTCCGTAGTACACAAGAAGCGCATGTCGCTTCTATCCCTCATTCCAACCTTAGTCACAAAATTCATTCTTGCCTTGTCCGCCACTCTGTTTCCATCCTGTTGTTACATCGTGCGGATGTCGACAGCTTTTCCAGGCATCCAAGCCTGCAATCTGAAGTGTTTGCGAGTGCCCATCATCGGGCTTTACTACGCAAATTGATAAGTCCCGTATCATATTCACCCTGTGCCCGTGGAAGGTGAAATGGGACCCATGCAACATGTGGCCTCTAGAAGTCTCTCTGATGAGATGTTTGAAGGGTCACTTCTACGGAAATGAATGTCACTCGCGCGCGGCTATTGCAACACCGTAATGGGAGCTATACCATTGGCGGAGACATAGTGGGTGGCGACTCCGAGCAAAACTTGGCGATACTTGAAGAAGAGATTTTGCGAGAGCTATCTGCCTTGGTAAACCTCTATAGGTCTCCTGCGATTGACGTGCTGCGGCAGATGGCAGGTCGACTGTCGACCCACGCTGTGGATCGGGTTGCCGGGTTGGCATGTCTTCCATGGTCACAGAAGATACCTGCATATCATGAGGTCAAGAGTCCGGAAGATGCGTCGTCAATTTTGGTAGATACAATGGACGAGAGATGCCGTGCACAATCTTCTCCCGTATCCAGAACCTGGCGAACGACGCAAATGATGAGGACCATCATGCAGGCAGGTCGTGACCGAAAACTTTTTCGATGGAAGAGATCCAGCTGTACGACAAGATTGATCGGGATGACAAGGACTCTGTCGACGTCTATAATGGATACTGCATAGAGCAGGGCCGTGTGGAAGGACTTCATGGGAAAGACCGGTTCCAAAGAGCTGGATTGGACCATCAGAGGAAATTTTGTTTGGTACTACGATAGCACCACCTGTATTTTCGTCCGTCCAAGGCTCCACAGTCCATACAGCCGGAAGGAAGGATATCAGCCCGCTGTCGTTTTGAAAAGCTGCGAAAGTTTCCCAATGGCAGCAACAGCCTATGCCTCTGAGAGGTAACAGGGTGGGTATGAGAAGATGAACCCGGTAAGAAAATGAACGAAGCTCACGGGGTTTCACCAGATTCGACTCTGGCATTTGGTTCGGAGTTCGTTGACTACGTAACACCTATATTCATTGAATCTGGTTTGAGAACCAGCACGCTCAGAAATAAAGTCCAGGCAGTCATGATACCGTTGATAAAAGCATATCCGGACACAGAGGTCAATCGGCGTCCCTATAGTCTTGCTGGTGTTATTGTTGTGGCCGTCCATGGCTTAATCTCCGCAAGAGAGGATACACAGCGAACTATTCAAGCATTCTTCTGGGCTCGTTCCTTTCTGTAATGATTTGCGGTAGCACAGGGCAATGCATAAGTGTCGTTATACCTTTGTTGATAACCACGGGACTGCGATTGACGACTGCAATGGTGAAGATGGATAGTGTTCGAAGGTCATCCCTATACAGATTTGAGCAATGAAGACACAATGAAGAGGCGAACCAACGCGCACCATATCGTCCCAGGTTCACAAGGATGTCCAGGCTATCCAGACAGCCCTGATTCCAGCTGTTGGATATTTTCTCTGCTCATGCATGGTACTCACATTTTTTCCGGGGAAAATCGAGGAGGAGGGATTGATGGTCATGGCAAGAAACCAAGGTTGACAACGTTGCTTCCTACCACGATCACGATGTCTCTCTCTTTCTCCCCTCGCACTCAGAGTCTCCATCTCCATCGCTCGGTATTGGTACATTGTCTGCGAGCAGGTGCAAGGACTATAGGATATTACGACAAGATTAGGTCTCCTCCTTCGGCGAGCACAGTGGTCGACCAGACGAAATGGCACCAGTGGGAGAGGGCTGCCCGCCCAGCAAACGGCTACCTGAAAAGTGATGAATTAGGATGGCCTGGATACTAGGACTGGCGGCGGATAGGTACATGGTGAGTATTGTCGCCTTGCTTGCTACGCCCGCTAAATTGCATCCAATAGCGACCACTCCTAGACTTTAAAATTCACAACATGGACACGAAAATATCACAAGAATGCCCTCGTTTGCTCTCGTTACTCTTCTGGTCAAGAAGGTGTCGCATAACGGAAACCTTGGCATGGACTCTCATCGCAAATTCCCTTTCCCTGCTATCAACTCAGATGTCGCCCAAGGTGGCGCAGGATAGTTGGTCAGTACTCGTATTACTGTCTTCTCCGTCCATTTTTGACACTAATGCCCTAAGATCCAAAGGTGTACAGTACTAGCGGCATGCATTATTCAATGTTCGCCTAGATAGTGCCTTTGGACACTGCCAACGCAAACGGTTCGTGTTTCCTCCGTGACAGTAGCCCTACACAACTACCATACTTTTGGTAACCAGGTTGCTGCCAGTGAATACCATCCTCCCTCCCTCCTCTGCCGCTCTCTAGCCGTCGCTTCTCTTACAATGGAGGCACTCGTTTGTCAAGCTACCGAAGGCCAGGGCTGAAGTACCACCGTCATTATTTTATCTACCATCTGGCTGGATGACTCAATCTGTTAGGATGTACATCCTTTCTTGTCGCTGTGGCAATTCTTCATGTAGGAAACAGTCTTTCTACTTCGACTGAATGCGTCTTGCCACCCGTGAAGCCCTTGAGACGCTCGAGGCAAAAGCTCCACCCGTTTCTACACGACACGCTGACACTCCGAATAGTACAAACACCCCTCCGCCGAAATCAATTTTACACCAGAAGACTATTTCCTACCATCTTTCGAAGGACCTATATTCCACTTTCACGAACCCTTCGCAACGCCCGTTTTCCGGCCAGAAGATGACGAGACCGGTCTTTGCGTTTCTTCGAGCGCGAGCTGTGGATGGATATACGACCAGAAAGCTTGTTTGCGGTGTGAGTAGGACGTTGGCGCCCTCAATCCCGAGAGCTAGATATGCCAACAGCATTCATGCGCGCGTATCCGTAAAGCCATTTTGAGGTCTGCTGTAGATGCTTGGACAGCCGAGTTTGCGGATGCATTCACCGAGAATTGCTGGAATTCGACATCCGAAGAGTACTCGATCAACGTAAGTATTTGAATACTGTTCGTCCCGCGTTGCATTCATTTCTTCTGAACGGTTGTTCCTCTCAGTTATAAGACGTCTTTCTGCGATCGTTTGAGTTACAGATGCTAAATGCGACGTGTATAGTACAAACTTAAACCAATTCCGCACCGGTCTATCTCTCTCGACCATTTCCAAAAGAACCTTCCACAAGTTGAAAGAGAAGCAGATATGCCCTAATTATGTCGTTTGGTACCGAAGGCGTTGGTGCTTCGAATCACCAGCAACAGCTGGTGTCTGCTTATGCCTCCGCGGGTAGCAGATGGACGAGGTCGTCATATGTCAACTCCTTCGTCCAGGATCCTGACCTGAGAGCGTAAAGAAGTGAATAGGTGAAAAACCCATGATAGCGCCCCCCTGCCTCGACCTCCCTCGCGAAACTCGTAGTCCTTACATGCCGCCAAAATGACATAAGAAGACATATCTGGACGCCACCACTTCTCCATTATCGATGTACGGCTGGAAATGCGCTTCAAGTTGTACTTCCCATCGCGAAAGCATCAAATCGCGTGTTTCGTTTAGAGGCAGGGCGCTGCGCACTGCAGACCTTTCCCCTCTAGTGACGCCAGAGGAGTGGCAGCAGTCGAAGATGGCAGTTATTTTATTTCCTTTAGCTCGCAAGATTTCGTGGAGATGCGTATTGAGCTCCCGATCACTGATGTCGGTAATTGTGCCAAATCGATTAGCGTCGACGGGGCTGCGGTCGATGGGGCAGATAACCTCAGTAGGGCAGAGAGTATCTACATGCCTGTGCCCTTGGATTCTTGTGCCGTACATCCGGGAAGTCGAGGCGCGTACATCTGGCACAATTGACTGCTTTCCCTTGACAGTTCCAGGGCATTGCGAGCAACCGTAGCTCGAGCCATGACCAGCAAAATAAATGACGATGTTGTCTCCCTTGTTGATATATGGATTGTTGATGAGGCTGCAAGGCGTGTTTGTGATGTTCTCGCGTGAAGGATAGGAAGGATCGGTGTAGGAGGTGGATCTCGTACCCAGGAGAAGCTGAATGTGGTTGGAGGGTACCCTGAGATCTCTCTCCAAGTATTCCTTCATCAATAATGCGTCTGCCACACAGCCGTACAGTGGAAATCTCCTGTACGCATCAATCCCGATTATGACAGCCCAGAACCTCGAGGCGTCGATGTAGTGTAGAGTCTATTAGGTCTAGTATGAATGTGACCTCCAATTGACGAACTATCCAACTTACCCCTATTGAAGTAGGAAGTGCCTTGAGTTTCATAGCTTCAATCTCATCTCCCGACGCATACTTCCCGCGCAGGCGACGAAGTGTACAATAATTCTATGGGGCTTGAAAAAGAACTCGCAAATATGTGGAACAGAAAACACAAGCGTGCACACCATTTTGAAAACCCTAATAGAAACTGTCGTCTATCGCTCTGAAAATCAGGTGGATCCGGATACTGAGTGTAAGTACGACCTACAAACGTAGAAAAAAGATGATTCTTATCGCGATGTACAAACTTTCTAGTAAACGCCAATCGCCGATTCACTGGCACACCCATCACAAGCTCAAAGCGGGGGTAGATGTACTGTTCATCGAGAAGTACTCGAATAATAACCATGTAGGAATACCGTCCAACGTAAGTGTTTAAACATTGTTCGTAATTTTGCAAGTGTTGGAATTTTGACAGCTGTTCCTCCCAGCTACGAGACGTCTTTTCTGTGAACGTTTTAATATTACACAAGCTAAACGGGACGCGTGTAGTATATATAGATCTAAAGCGATTCCATTCCATTCCATCTATCCGGATCAAAGTTACCAAACGAAGTTTCCACAAGCTGATTGAAGAGAAGCAGAGATCATAGGTACCCTTCTTGCAATCCTGCAACAACCAAGTCGTGTTCCAGGAAGTCCATATGACCCCCAGGCACTCGAACGACTCTTGCTTCTGGCGTCCAACGTGAAGCTCCTAGATCTTCTTGTTCCTCTTTCGGCAGTGGTGCAAGCCTCGCTCCCCCCTCCGCAACATAAACTGTAACCGGAGCCTTGACATTCTTTATGCTCCCCATCCACAGCTCTATATCAGGCCGAAGACAAAAATCACCAATCATGCCCGCAAGCCTCCTCGCTATATCCATGGTAAGTCGTTGGAGTGGAGAACCACCGGTCCCATTGAAAGCAGAGCGCAACGCATCGACAGAGCTCTTTCTGCTCTTATCCCATGCTGTCAACTCAAGCATGAGCTTAATCACAGCCGCGATAAACCCGTCTCTGCGGCTTGGGGAGTCAGCAGGTGGGAGTTGGTGTAGGAAAAGTGAGGGGAAAAGATCTAGCATGGCGAGTTGCGACACGGTGTCCCCATGACGTTCAAACTCCTGAGCGATCAGAAAAGCGATTATGCAGGACGCAGAGTACCCAGCAAAGCGGTATGGCCCACTAGGTTGCTCATCCTTGATTCTACGTCGGTAAAATGCCACGAGCTCCTCCAGTGTCGTCAATGGCGTATCCGGTGTCACTTGAACAGTCCACACAGCTGTGCGGAATCTCTCCGGATACGACCTGAAGTCAAATGCAAGACCTGCACCTCCTACAGATTTTTTAGCGATGAATTACCAGAGCTGAAAGGGAGACTTACCATGAAAGACGATCAGCGGCGGCTCTCCTTTCCCTTTTCTGAGCTTGACAATGGTCTCGCCGGGTTCAGGAAGTTTAGTGAACGCGATTACAGGTTCACTCTCGTCGTCTTCGTCTTCAGTCTCCGTGGTTCCATTAGTAGACTGAGAGGATATGACGGCGTCGCGAACAAAGGCACTTAAAAGAGATATTGAAGGTTTATTGAAAACAAAGTTCTGTGGCAATGCCCTGATGGCGGCGGTCGAGATTGCGTGGGTTTTTCCGAAGGGTGCTGGTGATTGTGTTGCGGATTGCGATGGCTATCAGACTTCAGAAGGGTTCAGCTTAGAATGTTGGGACAAGGATAAAATGACGACCGACCTGTCGACTCCGACAACGAAAAGGTCCTGCGTATCGGATATTTGAGCATCTGTGCGAAGAAGATTGTGCACAACGCGCCGGATCCAGTCTTTAATCTCATCAATGTTCCATTTCTGCGGTGCCACGATGTTAGATACGGAGATGTTGTCAACCGCTTCGTACGCCGCTTCGATCTCTTTGCTATAGGCTTCTAAAATAGCCCGTCGCCGAAGAGTCCCTTTAGAAGTGAACGTAAATGGTTTGGATGGATGAGTGACGATGATCATCTAGGATATCGATGTCAATTTGGGCTTGTGCTGAATAAGGGGGTGATTTCGCGGACCTCTTTGAAAATCCTCGAATGTTGCGGCGCCTCTTCATTGGCCTTGGATACCGTGTCCCTAGAAAAACATGTCAACACGCCGGGTAATAGAAGAATACATGGATCCTTACCAAATGCTCGCGCGAAAATCGGCGAGGTCTTTCTCATTGGCTGGGTCAAATTCATACCCTGGCGCCGGTGAGACCAGCACTCCAGGTTGGAATCTAGATCTACCAAACATAACGGCGGCGGCGATTCGTTTGTCAGTGGTAAGCGTTTTTTCTGCTAGAGTATCAGCATAATGCATGGAAAGATGGGGAAAATGAAACATGCCAATTGGCGTGGGGTTTGTCTTTTCCTGTGATGTCCGTAAGTATGAGTGGTTGGAACAGGTTAAAAGCTGAACTGACCCCAGTGCTGTGGATAATTTGGTCGTCTATGGAAATCCGATGAACAAAGCAGTCGCACGAGCCTTGGAGTGAGATAAACTATACCATGTCTTCCGTAACACTTGAACATTTTAGGATTGATAGGATGCCTAATGAATAGATCTGTAGTGTCGTATGCCCGGACGCCGTTTATCGTAGTGTTGAAGACTGCGGGTGAATATCCCGTCTTGGGATTTTCCTGCAACAGATCAGAACGAACTCAACGAACAAATCATATCAGGATCAGACTCTGACTTACCTTGATAACCACATGGAACATATTTTCTTCTCCTTCGACGGGGACCAGAACATATTCGATATAACTTGCCCACTGCGATGGAAGAGTAAGCCAAAGTCGATAGCGTAGTAGTCTAAATTCACCTCAAACCATTCCCACCCTTCGGCAGGTATCTCCTCTGATGTAACACTGTCAGCAACACCTCTTTCAAATCACATGAAATCACATACTAGGCATCATCTTGGCAGAGAAGGTGGTTTCGGTACTAACGAAAACCATGAGTATACATGTCGATCTTTCATGTCCTATACTGCGACGAACCTGCCGAATAGTGCGCAAAGGGGTACGCCCCTGGCTACCAGTGAGTCCCCAGCAGATTTGGCGAGCGGACCTCCTCCAAAGACCTGCCAAAAATCAACCAAACGGCCGTCACAGTTAAATACAGAAATCATACAGCAATAGTAGCTTTTGTCAAAGCTTCGACAGCGGCTTGATCGTGTGCCCATGCCTAATTCAATGGAGTTTAGTTTCTGTACACGAGAAATACAGAAAATCGCCTACCTCGTAGAAGTGGGGAACACAGAACACGATCGTGCATTTCGTCGCTATGATGCCCTCCATAACACGCTCTGGTGTCGGCACAACGGGTGGAGTCTCAGGAGGGAATACCGCTATAGTCACGCCATCAGAAGCCTAAAGAAATTGATCAGAAGAGAAAATTGGAGGATTATACAGCGTACGGCAGCCATGATTGTCCAAGATCCCATAAGGTCTGAACAAGGACTGGTCAGGACGATATTCGTCTCGATCTGGACTGAACCACGCACGATACATCGCTGAGCCATGCGCAGAAAATTACGTGTCCGCAAACATCAAGGTCTCCGCCGGCTTGTTGAGAGCTATATCAGATCTCGCAAATGAGTAAAAGAAGGGAAGGACACACATAAAATGATACTATGCATGGTATAAAAGCGATGCGTATACGGAATCGGGGTGGGAAACCGCGTCGATCCTGAAGAATGTACAATGAGCGCTAGTTGTTCCAAGTCAGGGCGCACATGCGGCAGCGGCTCCGAGTCATTCTTCAAATAGAGGTCTTCAAATGTCGGCATCGGTACCGTCTTTATACCATCTTGTATGCGAGCGATATCCTGCATAGCAGGGTCGGCACTGACAAGTAGACTCTTGCATCCAGTGCGTTCGAGCAGGTGAGCGACCGCCGCGGGGGAATTGCGAGTAGAGATCGGGAATGCAGTGTATCCTGCGCGTATAATTCCAGCGACAACGGTGAGGAACGTTATGCCATCTGCAGGGGAAAGAAACTTATTTCAGGATGTGGTTGATTAGCAGGAACGGGTCGTACCGGTATTTGCCAGGACTCCTACAACGGGGGTGGAGTCCGTCGTAGGAATGTTCTCAAGAACAATACGACCTGCGGCATGGATAGCCCTGGTGACCTCACTCCAAGTGATTTTTTGAATGTGGTCTTGGTCATAGAACTGAAAGACAGGATGATCTGGGCTATGCTGCGCATTATAGTCGAATATTTCTGGGTAAGTGAGCGATCCATCAAGAGGTGGGCGAGTAAATGTCGAGGAGGATCCGGGAGAAGTCTTCATGGGAGAGATATGTTAAGTAAAGTTTCTTGACAGACATTGCTGGATTATTTATACCCTTCCTCGTAGGCGCAGAGTCGTTGACTGCGACTAGAAGCATAATCAGCACATGTGCCGCGGCAACAAGATAATCCACTGTTATCCATGAGTAAACAAGGAAGATGACGACTCAAAGAATAGTCGTGATAACGCCGTCGGATCCACATGTCCGTCAGTCGTGCGAAGGAAGCTCCCACTGCCGGCGCGGTTGTAAGAGTTCCAACTAGAAGAATCGCAATTCACAGAGCACGATTTTTTTTTTTTGCTGAATTTTTAACAGTTCCCTTCCACAACTGAGTGCTTGGTAGATGCCAGCCAACCGTCACTAGTCAACTGACGAGTGTTGTAGTAGACAAGCTCACAGAGACGGTATTTTAGCCTGGAGATCCAGGAAACGTAATCAGTCAAGACGTAACGTCCAGACACCACAAGTGTCACAGATCTAAGTTTGTCTGACAGTGAGAGCCAAATGGTGAGAGCGATCGGACCTTGATCGGACCAATGTTGAGAAAGGCGCATTCACGTGACACCACACCAATTCAACAGTCTCACACCGCACCTCCGTTCATGCCCGCGGGTTGAAGGAGTCTAAAAATATCACAAAAAACACTATTTGTCGCGCTGTTCTTTGATAATGCGGTATTTTCGAAGGCAGAAAATGGAAGGTATGTGACGGGAATCAAGAATCATCTATTTTTACTCTCGATGCCGTGTATACCACCTAGGTCTGGCTGGATAACAGTAATTTAGATGGAGCCTTGCGTTCAGTTTCAACATTAGAGTCATCCGTATCTCTGATTTAAACCCCTCGTACATGCCTCAAATTGTAGCCCTGGTGGTCAAGGAGTATCATGTACTGTCTCGCGAGCTGGTACCAGTATCGGGCATTTCCCCGAACTTCTGAGTCAGTATTATTTTCTACATACGTCAGTTTACCTACTGTGCGCGAGCTTGACTCTTTTCGAAGGTCCGTATCCGATGGCACCGTACTGGTTCTTTAACGATGACGCACAGTTATATCAGCATCACTTTTGGCTCCAAATTGAGTTCTTACTGAATCACTGATCTCACGCACTTTTCATGACCGATAAACCTTGCTCGGTATTGGCCCTTGGGTAATATCAAGAAACTGTCCCGTTCCCATTCCTATCTGCTTCCATTGAGGCTGGAGAGTCGTGGGAGAAAGTTCCATGATATGGGCACAAATGGTAAGTATGCTCTCTTCCATCTCCTAAAACGCTCTTGTATAAGTATACTATCGTTTATTATGAAGGTGGCTAGCTACACACGGTCATTATCATTGCCTTGTTATCTCCCAAAACGCCCATCTTTCGAGTCACACAAATCGATTATACACTTCTTTCCTGAACCTGAGAACGTACCAGCCAACGTTTTCTCAAGTACACTGTTAGTCAGACTGTCGTAGTCATAACACAGGCTTGAACGCACAGTCCGATGAATGACGGACAACATCCGGACCGGATATCCGTCTATCGCATTCAAATTTATAGCACCTTGCGCCGGTATACCACCCCCACTACCACTACTACCTTGTTTCACGCTGCCGCTATATATGTCTCCTATGACATGTTCCTTCTAGCATGGTCATAGTCATAGTCAAATCCAGACCAATATAGTCAGTGGCCCCGTGTGAAGGTGTTACACCCGCCGTAGCCCTCTGTTATGAATATCGGGTATCCATTACCTCGGAGCATGAGTCAACGCATGCCCTTTCTCGGCCGAAGTTCTCGGTCTCTATACTGACTCCCTTGTACTTTCTTGTATCTTCTCTTACTTTCTCTACTTTTCCTACAGGTACTAGAATATATTAGAACTTAGTAGAACAATAATTCCTTGAACTCTTGGATATGTAAACTCGTACATACCATTATATTAAATGACTAGTCAATTTACGACTTTCAGTACCCCCCACACTGTGTGAATACTCAGCTATGCCGAGAGCTTACTGAACAATCTGGTACGCCTAGCGCTTGCCTTCACCTCTCCCCGGTAATTGCCTCGCGCTTACAGAGTTTCTATATCGGTAACATTTTTACGCCTACCGGCTACTATCTCATAGCGATTACTTCGCGCTTGCTATATTCCTTTATCTTGCAAACCGGACCACTCAGGCCTCCTCACGAACCCTTGCCGGAATCCATTCTATTCCCTAACGGCGTATTTTTCTTATCAAGCTTACCTCGCTCCGATCTTCACTCCGCCTTGTGCTCGCATATTCGGATTTTTGGCATATTCTTAACACCCTCACAATCGTTTGTCCCACAATAAATATCAGATCTCACGCGATGACTTTCCTTCGAAAGTACGTTGCCTCAGAGTTCATATACTATTCTTTTCTTGGAATCCAGAATTCTCGGAATCCTAATATTGGACTCAACTCGCGCCAGCGTGCTCGTGAAGGATATCACAGACTAAAAAGATTGAACAAGAACAACAGATTCAAAAAGGTGGGTCCTTACTCCGATGGTTACATCCCGGATGCATTCCCCTAAGAA